>BSBM01000357.1:0-600000 GCA_027924585.1 Larix kaempferi
AAATGCTCATTATGTGATGAGTTAGGCCATCCAACTCATCAATGCCCACAATTACTTGCATTACAAGAACACATGCAAATGCTTGACGATGACCCCAACATCCCGGTTGTCGAACTCGATCCAACCCCTAAGCCTCGTGATAAATCACTGCGTACCAACCACCCTTGTGCAATATGCGGTATTTACGGCCATTACTCACATCACTGTCCCGATATCCCAAATTACAGAGTAGCTCTCTATGAGATGAATAATTTGGACCTTGAGATGGCACCCCCCCACAATTGAGGAGATCCACCCCCCGGTATCATCCCCATCTGGAGAGATTAACACCATTTATATGATCTCTTTGACTACCACTCCCCTCGTCAACTAATTTGACAAATCAAACTTTCCGCAATGATGAGGAGATTCTAGAGGCTCTCACTGCCCCGGATTATCCCTAGGATGACATGCACCATCGTTCCTGTTTCCGCCCAGAAGAATCCTCCTCTACCACAGCTACCCAATTCGCGGTTGAGTCCAAAGATTTCCTTCTCACCAAAGTCAACTAGTTTAAGGATCCTATTCCTGCTCCTGATGCCTTTGAGGAAGGAAACATGGCCAACATCTCACCCGTCATCCACATAGATATCTCTGACCCACCTGGTGCTCTTGAAATCATTACCTTAGGAGCCTCCTGTAGTGAGCATGAGATTGGAGAGTACAAAAAACTTTTCGAAGAGTTTCGTGATGTCTTTGCCTGGTCCTATACCAAAATGCTTGGTCTTGACCCCGCTATTATAGAGCACCGCATTGACACCTCTAAGCTCGGGGGCATAATAGATTACCTCGACCCTAGGATAGGGGGCATGCTCAATCATTTTGACCCTACCCCATCACATCTATCTCATCACGTCAATGAACCCATTGATCAAACCAACACATATGTGATCCACAATCACAAACCCCATGCACATAGCATGGGGGAAAGTCATTAACCCTGCTCACTTTTTCACATTTGTGATCTCACCATTTTTGAGGTCACATATCACTTGTAGATTTGATTTGATTTAATTCAATACACCTAGTATTCTTCCCCCATGGGTAATCATTTCTTCCCACCACTGCATCCTTGGCTTGGTGGGCTCAACTTTATTTGCAATCATTTTTTAACCTAGTTATTTTCTTTGACCATTCCGGAGTCCTTATGACCTCCGTTTTTCGCACCATTTGCACCGTCGGATTCATATTTCCGTGCTTGTGATGATGCTTGAGACCATTTCTCGCTCTCACTAGAACCTTTATTGACATTGTGACATGACACCTTGTCATCTCGGTTTGCATGCCACTTCGGCTGCGCCTCCATTTTTGATATATTTTATATCATCGGATCCATTTTTCTGAGCCCATGATGATGCTTGAGATCATTTCTCGCTCTCACTCCCAGATTTTTTGGGTATTTTTTCCAAAACGCCCCCCATCACCTCGGTTTGCGTGCCACATCGGTCGTTATCCATTTTTGACACTTTTTATATCACCGGATTCATTTTTCCGAGCTCGTGATGATGCTTGAGATCATTTCTCGCTCTCACCTAGTACAGTTTCAACAATGTGTTCCGACACCTTGCTGCCTCGGTTTGCACGCCACATTGGCCGCCATCGGATTGTTCCACATTTTTACATGAGCCATTCACTCCTGTCATACTGCAATTATTTCGTTATTTTTCCACCATTCATTATCCCGCAAGGAGGCCCACGAGTGTTCCCACCCTACCCTTGTTCTTGGTCATCATAAATGTTCCTTGATTGAGCACTTCCTCCTTGCCTGGCCATTCCTTTGTTCGGTATAATTTTATCCCTTTTTCAGGCCGGACAAGTCCTTTACAAAAAGGCACTTAGGGAGTTTCTGTTAAGCTCTTTTCTGACTCCTAAAACAATGAAAAGATCGTCGAGCAATCTTTCTTCCTTTCATGCTCGTTAAAGTACCTGAAAGGGCATCTATCTGGTATAATTTTAACCCTTTTCCGGACCTGGTAGACTAATTACGAAAAATGAATACTCCAATCACACCGGCTAGAAGAGTTCTTCATTGCATCCTTTTATGCTTCTTCGGGCCTTGGAGACTAACACACGAAAAAGAAACCCCCTCGAGTCTTCTTCTCGCTTTCAGACTCTCTAAAATTGAAAGCAACCACGAGCATGATCTGTCTTGGACTCGTACAAATACACACGACAGTACCATTCCATTATTTTAGAGTCTTCTTATCGCTTTCAGACTCCTTAAAATTGAAAGCAATCACAAGCATGAACTGTCCTGGGCTCGTATAAATCCACATGACAATACCATTTTACACACACTTCTTCTAGTTCCTTAACCCATGAAGAAGTCCCCCCGTGCCTCTTGGAACTATGATCGATCATCTCGGCAACACCCCCAATCAGGTCGCCTTTGTTCAGAGTATTCTGCAGTCTCCTGCCATTTTACACCAGATTGAGTATCACTCATCCCAATCACTATCCTTGATCCCTTACAACTATGATCCCTTTCCCCTCAGTCAGTTTCATATGCTTCCCGATCGTCCCCGCCATCATACTTTGAACAAAGGAAGTTTGAGTCCACCCACTCTACTTGCCCAGATATCCCCCATAGTATGTCAGTCCTACCATCAGTACTATCACACCTTCGGTTCTCTACCTCGTGCTCCTATCAAGGAAACATCATTGCCTTTCTAGTTGCAGGTCTCCCTCTATCGACGACAGCCCCTCTATTCCATAGGATAGACCCAGAGGTCCCTGTGCCTTGGACCCATCACCATCTGTGGTGAGTTCCTACGGACCATTTTGAGAGGAGTCATCATTGCCTCTCCGAGTGGTTGTTTCTCACATGCTCGACTTCAACACCTTGATCGCATCGTTGAGAATCGCGCAGGGTATATATCCCTTCAGTTATTGGTCGAAGACCCCGGATTTCCCCCGACTCTAGCACATTGGTGAGTCACTTCGGAACGCCCAGTTATATGTTCCCGTGGATGTCCGGGTTGCGTTGGCGATTGTATTCGGAAGCCATCCAGTTATATGCTTCCTTGAGTACCCAGTTCAGTTCCAGTTCAGTGTACCATTGAGAGTATGACTCCCCGTCACTATGATCCAGTAGCTCATCAGTTCCTCTGGTACCCCACTCAGTAGCACTGTTGTCATTCCAGTGTATCAGTTCTTCAGCTCAGACATGGTCATCCCAGTAGTATGTCCCAGATTTGTGTCCCCTTCTGGACCCTTATGATGTACACAGTGTTTCTCTATGTATCCTACAGGTCCCCCTTTTCGGGCCTCACAGTCATTTTTTATGTATCTTGATACGAGCATGGGTATGCCTACCTCGTCCATATATTGAGATTCTTCCTCATTCATTATTTGAGGCCATGTATATGTTTCAGGTCCCCATATTTTGGACCCCATTGTTATTATTGTTCTATATCTTGATACGAGCATGGGAATGCCCGCCTCATCCATATGTTCAGATTATTCCTCATTCATTATTGAGGTCATGTACTTTCAATTTTTGCAGTTTGTTCGGGATCGTTGTTCCAGGCTCCAGTTTGTTTCTTCTCTTCTCCACACCCCAGGAAAACCATACAAGACTTATGATATCTATCGGCCATACGATGAGCTCCTGCCCTCACACATCAGGGGGCAATCTGTTAACACCCAAAAAGTGCTCACTACCTCATCTACCCCATTACATGACTCATTTGTCCATATTTCCTACCATATTTGCCTTCAAAACCTTAAAATCCCATTAAAAAGCCTCCAAAAGGCCACAAAACCATCAAAAAGCCTCCAAAAGGCTAAAAAACCCCCTTTTCCCCTCAAAATTATCAAAATTCCTCCAAAATAGCAAAAACCCTTTAAAAAGAGAATAAAAATTATAAAAAAAGAGGAAAAATAGGAAAAAAGGAGGAAAAAACCCTATACAGCTGACCTAAACCATATGGTTCCCAAAACAATGGGCCAGCACTCCACCACTAAAAACCTATAAATAGGTGATGGAGACCCCTCATTTCATATCCACAATCAAATACACCCTTACTCTGCCAAAATCACTCTTGAAACCCTAGCTCACCCTTGAGCTACTTTCACCCTTGAGTGCCCATTTTGGCCCATTTCCAACCCTTTGGAGAAAGAGAAGGAGCAAAGATGGAGTTTGGAGCAACCCTCTTGGACTATTGCAAGAACTTCACCAACCTCTACACCTGAGGTAAAATTTTAATACAAAAAAAGAAAGATCTTCACCATATTTCCATGTTTTGTTATGTTTATTAATGCTCATGCTAGTTTAGAATTTGTATTGTTTTATTATTTAATTTACTATTTATTGAACTTCTACTAAGGAGTCCATTCTCCTTAGTAGGTGCTCATTTGCACAAGCTAGGGTGAAAACCCTAGCTACAATAGTGAGGATCAGACAGATTGGGGAGGCATTCAGGGGTGGAGGCCAGCTCCATCTCTCTCTTTTAGAGTCACTATATGACATCATAAACACCATTAACCAATCAAATGGTTCCATGTAGGACATTGCATCATATAGAGAACAAAAAAGGACATAGTATGCGAATGGGTTTGTTACAATGACATAAAAAAACTTAAGATCACAAAAGAGAATGTATTTTCCTTGTTTAGAGAGCCACGAAATGGAAAAATTACAAACACAAACAGACCCCACATCTCTATTGAGTGGTGCATATATCCACCATTCCAAGAGAATTGGATGGATCAGTGGTATACGGTTTTTGATGTGACACCTCATAACAGCAGAGAAATTCCCTTATATTTACGTAGAAATATGTATGCTAAGTTCGTGCTAGGAAAACATGTCAATTATTTTGACATGTTGGAGTTCCAAGGAATTGGTCATGGGATTCCTCAAAATTGTCCTAATTCCAGGATTCTATATGCCAATTTCCAAGTACCTCCACCTCGTAGGAAGCTTCCTAGGCCATATTTCCCCTCTTCACGTGGTATGATAGCACATACATGGGAGGCATTCTTGATTGTATCTCAAGTGGTTGTATGCCATAGTATCGTCATTGATCGTATGGTCCACACAAGGCCATCTCTCCCTGTTGGTGCACAACCATCACCTCCTCATGGTGCATGACCATCTAGTATTCATGGTGGATCGAAACATCAGGAGACCGCCACTGATCTTCATGCATGCACAGGATGTGGCCATGCCTACTATGGCTGTGCACCAATAGATATTGATTTTTTGAGGTTATTTAGATAGGTAAGTATATGGTTAATAATAATCTTATCCAAACTATTTTTTCCTTACTGAACACATACATAGATTGTTGATTTTTAAAAAATTTAAACTTGCAGATGCTAGATCACACTATAGTGGGGAAAAGTGTTTACACCAACGGTGGAGAGACCAGTGTACTAGACTCTACATGTGGTCTTGGTGTTCCAGGTGTTTTCGTGTCTTTGGCTGCAACAACTCACATAGAGGTAACTATTTCAACATGTCATTTTTTAATACATGTTATTTAGTTAATACATGTTATTTCGTTAATACTTGTTAAATCATTAATGCTAGATGATCTATTATTTACAATTTTTAAACTTGCAACTACTAGATCCTCAATAGCTCGAGAAAAACATTGATTCTAGTGATATCCCACATGTTAAACTTACTAGGTTTTTGAGTGAGGTAAGTATATGCTTTTAAAAGTAATCACGTTCAAACTTGTTTTTCCTTACTGTACAAATGTATAGGTTGCTAACACTTAGAATTTTTAGACTTGTAGATTTGATATGCCTCTATAGAGGAGAAATAATTTGGCACTAGTAAATCCCCCCTTGGTGGAGAGGTCGTTCACACTAAAGTAACAATTTCAAATGTATGTTAGTTTTTTAATACATATTAGTTCAATGGTTCATGCATGTATAACTACGTCAACACTTGATGACTTTTTTAACTTGCAGATGATAGATTCCTTTGTAGAGTGGAAAGGATTTGCCACCAATGACCCCACCCCCCCTTGGTGGAGAGACATCTCACACTGAGGTAACTATTTCAACATGTTTGTTTTTTAATACATGTTATTTCATTGATTCACATGTGCATGTATAACTATGAAAACACTCTGTGACTGTAGGAATCAATCGAAATCCGAGCACCACTGCTTTTAATTGATTCTCCCCAAATTCCAAATGTTTCCAAGGGTTGTGTCTTTATCATATGTCCCTCTTCTTAAAAAAGGGTGTGTGTCCATGATCATGGACCTGCTGATTCCATGGTAATGTATATCCTCTGATGATAGTTGTTGATTAAATTTCAATTCTATGTAGAACTTGTTTTTCTTAAAGTTTATTTCACATATTTACAACATCATGCTGGAGAGTCCTCCATGCTAGACTTTAGTTGGGTCATTGATGCAGCAATTATTGTTTCATCGACGATGGGAAGAAGTCACACAGAGGTATCTATTTCAATATGTGTACATATTTTATTCATGTTGATTGTTCATTCATGCATGTCTAACTATTTCAACATTTGGTGATTGTAGCCATTGGCAGAAGTAGTGCCTAGCCCCTCCATTCCAATTGTGGATGCAATTGAGCATGATGTCAAACTATGGCTTTACTTGATACATAAGAAACCCAATCTCCTGTCCCGGAGACTATTTTTTTGGTGAGATGTTCTTTCACTGTACAATGTGTTTTAGTACTTATACATGCACATGTTTATAATTGTTGAAATAATGGAGATATGATGTTTTATTTCCAGAGCACAATTGTAGAGAGGATTTCAACGAGGAGGACACTGCAAGCATTGATACCACTGATTGATTCAATGAGATTTTTTATAAGTAATTGAGCCGTGATTTAATTTTTCAAGTTTGTTAGTTCTAATGTATTAGTGTAGTTAGTTGAGCAAGAAATTTGATCTTTGATTTGCAAACTCCATGTAACGTACCCATCTTGACCCTATTGCATTAAAATTGTAAATGATGT
Source organism: Larix kaempferi (assembly GCA_027924585.1). Taxonomy (NCBI): domain Eukaryota; kingdom Viridiplantae; phylum Streptophyta; class Pinopsida; order Pinales; family Pinaceae; genus Larix; species Larix kaempferi. The sequence goes on from BSBM01000357.1 coordinate 6,997, forward strand.
AAATATCATTATTAAATCATGGTGAGGAGGTAAAGGCCAAGGCCCCGCCATCGATTTAGCGTTTTATATATCAGCAATTAAAAATAGATGCCTATGGTTCTTGTGTTGGAAATGCACAATGTAAATTAAAACATCATGTAAATATGATTTTTAATGAAATACCCACAACTAGCTATGCAATGCAACAAGAGATGGGGCCATGATTCTACAAGGAATAGGTAGCGAAATTATTCAAATCCTTGAGCCAATAGTGTTAATCCAAATGTCAATGAAGGAGCCCATAAACCCTCAACTACACATTTTGACTTATGCACTCAATCATTTAATTGTTCCAAGAGTTGGTTGAGGCAGTTAATGCCTTGGGAATGAAGAGGTATGGTAGCCAATTTCGTGTATGGGTAAGCCATCAACCTGGGAAAACATATTTTCGATTCTGGGGAAAGAAAACACCCACAAAATTGTGCCCAAATCCATTCTTCACCCATGGTCTTTGTTCTCTCACGCAGTCTGAGCTAGCGGGGGTTTTCTCCTTCATGTTTTCCATCATTTTCCTGCATTTTCCATAGTTGGGAGCTCGTTTTTGTATTGCACAGGGGCTGGGAGGAAGGGAGTAATGATTTGGGGAATTATAGAGGTCGTTCCTGCTCTTAAATGTCCATGAACATTTTCTGACAACGAATATGCTTCCCCAGGGTTAAATCCCCATCTACCAGCTCATTTTTAGTTTCCCATGTTTTCTTCATACCCAGCAATTGTGATTTTGTTGTTGTGTGCATCCCTGTTTTGGTTGGAGCTTGTGAGAAAGAATTATGAGTGGAAGTGGACCAGAATTGGCTTGATAAACCTAGTGAGGAGGTAACCTCTCAAGAAGATCAAAAGGGTTGCTTTCTCTTCTATGCACATCTTGAAGAACACTAGAATGGAAGGTATGGCCCGAGGAACTGTGTAGTAGTGAAGGGAATACTTCCTTGTGCCAAGTCTATAGGTATTGTGGGGACCAAGCTAGATAGATCTTGCATAGGGTGTCCATATCTCTGGGATTGAGCTCACTAGCTTAGCAATTCTTCCCTTCCATTACCTTAGCAGCCTGATAAACCCAACTGTAGATTGGCTTGGCTGATTTTGGTGTATCTTTGGGCTATGTGTGAGTATGTTGTTCCCTTTTTCCTTGTAGAGATCATGCCCAGCTCGGAGGTGGCAGTTGTGTTGAGAAATTGATGACCACAACTGCACTATGTTTGGCTGGAACGTTGCAGTTGCATAGCCAGTTGCTCGGGACTACTTTGTTTTAAGATAAGTACTCTCTTGTGTTAATTCTGTATTGTTTTAATTGATGAATGGCATGAATATCTTAAATGTATGATGGATGTGTAATTGAATTTACTTCCGCTGTGTTTCTTGCATTTATACATCTGCATATGCCTTTTTATATTATGTGAATCTTTATTTAGTTCTCATGGGGCCAAATGCCTCATTTTAGCATCACGTTCTCTCCATCGTATTGGTATGATGGGAGGGGACATTACACTCCAGAGATGCACACCAATCCTAGACATAGGCATGATGCATCAAAGCCGGGAAAAAACAAGAGGAAGATATTTTTTTATGTGTATTCTAGGGAAGATGTACTATGGGATACATGTGTAACATCATTGTACTTTTTGATACACGTACATTAACAAGCCGTTTAAGGGTCGTCTACTTTGTCATAAATTTTATTATAAACTTGTATTATTGAATTGTAACTTTCTCAATATAATGTATTTCATATTTTCTCTTGACATCTTCACAAAAGTATTCAATGTGATCATACACGTGTGGCCAATAATGTTTCTATATGATTATTTTCCATTGTTTGATAGCTTGGATGATTGCATGGAGATATCAGTTATATAACATTGAGTAATTCTTAATGGAATATGAAGGAATGAAAATACTAATATGCAATAGGATTTTGTGTTGTAGAAGAAAAATATGAGTTCATATACGAGGCATTGGTCTATATTTGTTGTTGCACTAAATACTATTGGAATGCTATCTTCTTAACAAGTTTGTGAAAGAGAGAATGAAGTGGGTATGCAACATGAGAGAAGTCCAAGATAAGTTATTTGTATAATGCATTCAAGCCAATAAATCTTCATAACTTTGTGAGGTTTTCCAATAAATATTCATAAATCTACTTTAAGAGGTTGGGAAACCCTAATGTTCTACCTCTATACTATGATAACTTGTGAAGAAGAAATGTTTTTAAAAAGGTAAGTAGCACATATCATAGCAATGGAAGTTATAAAACAAGTGAGATAGGTATTGTAATCTCGATCCATATCTAGATAGTTTGTAAATATTTGAGATAATAAAAATATATTAATCAAATTTTCTATCATGCATTTCTTGAGCTATGGTACATGGTTTTCAACATTTATGAAACCCCGATTCAATTATTCTATCAGAAAATTTTCCAATTTGGATCGAACTATGTTGGAAATGTTGTTTCATTTCAATGTTGAAATTGTGTCATGAAAATCTATTGCATGTATTTTATGCAAAACTTGGCATATATATTTGATAAAAGTACATAAGTTGTAAAGTCACATTGTTCCAATTTAGGTATGTTCTTTGCTACACACTTACCTTAGCCACATATGTGTTCATATCACTACACTTATTTTCAATTTTTAGTTTTAATTCCCCCCCCTATTATGTTTAGGTAAACAACCTTAAGGACACATGGTAAAATTATGTTGAGATTTGTTGCATCAAATTATGTTGAGTTAGATTGCATCAAATCCACAAATAATTGACAAAAAAAAATATGAGGGAAAGAGATGAAATGACAGAAAAAATAAAACAAATAGAAATGATCTCAAAAGATAAGGAAAGTCTCAATGCTATCATCATAACATCATATTGCTCAAAATAAGAAATTGAAATAGACAAGGTTATTATAAGTCCATCATTTAAAGTTGTAAATCATTTACCAACTTAAATGTGAGTTAATTTTATAAACTTAAAGGTATATTGTACCAAAGATACCCATGAGTTCCCCACAACTAGTCATATCCTTTGATAGGGTTTCATGATATCCATGGTTTTCATGTGATGAGTAGCTCCAACACCCAAGTTGACCCCTTTGTACAAAAAACATTGTCTCTTACGAAGGGAAACCCAAGTTTTGGAAATTGTCAAACAAGGTGATATTTGGGCCATGGAACCAGAGGGGATATGCACCCCTAGCACTATTTTGATGTCATGAATCCAATGGAGTTGACGGTTCACTAATCCAATCCACGGTCATAATTTTATGGTCAGTTATAGCTCACCTCCTAGAGGCTTTCAACGAAATAGGGTGAATCCCTACCGAGGGCATATGATTTGAATCAAGTAGCAGATATGAGTTCCATAAGATCCTGCAATTTTTTTTGGGCATGGTCGACATGGGCATGCTAGTCACAGTTACATGGTTGAGGTATTTCCAAAGTTGACCCGTAGTGTAGAAATCACATTGCCTCTTACTAACTAAAACCCTAGTTTCTGGAATTGTTGAACAAGACAAGTTCTGGGCCATGGAACCATTGGGGAGAGGAAAGCCTAGCACTATTCCAGTGTTACAGATCCAATGGAGTTGATGGTTCTCTTATTCAATCAAAGGTTATAATTTTATGGCTAGTTGTAGCTCGCCTCCTAGAGGATTTTAGGGACACATGGTGAATCCCTGCTAGGGGCATAAGATTCGAACTGGGAAACAAATTTGAGTTTCGTGAGATCCTGCAAGTGCATTTGGGAAGGGTATATGTGGGAACACTAGCCACAAATTCATGGTCAAATTATTTTCCAAGTTGACCCCTTAGTGCATAAATTGCATTGCTTCTTATTAACCAAAACCCAAGCTAGCTTTTGGAATCATCGAACAAGACAAGTTCCGGGCCATGGACCCATGGGGGAGAGGCACCCCTAGACTATTCTAATGTCACAAATCCAATGGATTCAATTATTCTCTGATCTTATCCACATTCATCATTCTATGTCTAGTTGCAACTGGTAGCCTAAATGCTTTCAAGGACACATGGTGAATTCGATCCCAAGGCATATAATTCAAACCGGGGAACATAATTGACTTATGTCACCTCTTTTTAGTATGCTTGGGTAGGGATACACCAACGATGGATACAAAGGATAGTAGGATGGAGATAAAGTGTACATCCTTTTGTTGGGTAGTGTGACCACGTCCACAACGTCGAAAAGCATTTGTGGGAGTTGACATAACCCATTTTTGCTACCCATTTTGGATTTCGTACCCCCAAATCAAATTTACAAAGTATCCCTAAATGGCCCCAAGGGACGAGTTTAAATTGGCCATAGAGCATAAACCATAACTCAAATTGTGAAACTGTCAATTCTAATGGATTTAGGATGTTGGGTTTTAGCCAAGGGAACCCCTCTATCATTATTCAATTTCCCAAAAATGGTTTCATTATACATATATGGAACCAATATTTTTCTCAGTAAGGGCCAATGCCAATTTTGCACAAGGGGGTCAATTTTGAATTGAAATCTCTCAAGAGACCATGGGCAGTGTGACCATGTCCACAATAGCCAAATGTAGTAGTGGGAGTTGACAGAACCCAGTTATGCTGCCCGGTTTGGATTTTGACCCCCCAATGCAAGAATTGTCATGTGTTCCATTAAGCAAAACACTACTGTCATGTCCAGTGGAATAAAAGGCACCTTTGGCCATCAGAATTATAAGATCCGAGAACCCCTACCTGTTCCAATGCTAGGAATCTAACGGAATCAATGGTTTCATGATTTGATGCATGGTTTTTATCCATGTCCATTTGCAAGTGGCCCCTTGTATCCATTCAGGGACACATGCCAAATTGGTCTCGATCCATAGAACCACCACCAAGCATTCGAATCGAGTTCTGCAAGTTTGGGCATGTGTGTCTAGACATGGAAAAGTTGGTTAGGCCAACTGGAGGCTTTCGTGGTGGGTTTTGTGGAATTTAACCTGCCAATGCAAGAATTGCAATGTGTTCCAATAAGAAAAACCCTAATGTCTCATTTGTCCAAATAAAAGGCACCCTTGCTACAAGAGGATTCCAATGCCAATAACAATTAGGCTGAGGATGACGATCCTAATGGTGATGATGATGTGGATGGTGATTATGAGGATGATGATTCCAATGCTAATAAAACTTAACAATTATGATGATGAATACATATAGTGACCCATCAACAATTATGGAGTGAAGAAGACATATAAGGTTTCTAGGGATAGATTAGGTTTATAGGATTCTACATTTCTAGAGTAGGTTTTTAGGTTTCTAGATTATGCTTCTAGGGTTAGATTAGTGTTTATAGGGATAGATTAGGTTTATAGGGTTTCTAGGGATAGATTAGGTTTATAGGGATACATCAGGTTTCTAGGTTTGTAGATTTGGTTTCTATGTTTCTAAATTAGGTTTCTAAATTAGGTTTTTGGTGCTAGATTAAGTTGTAAGGGTATGAATGCTTGATAGTAGATATTGATGATGGTGACATTGCATTTGATATTAGTGATTGGTCAAACTAGGGATTCTACAAACTAGGGTCTAGCCTACAAACTAAGGTGTACATAGAAAACTAGGAGACTAGAAGCTAGGGTTTAGTAGGTTAGGTTGGGGTAGTTTAGGATAGGTTTGCTACATAAGCTAGATATGATAGGCTTGGGTAAGTTTGGTAGGGTAGGCTAGATAGTGGAGCGGTTTATGCTAGAAGATATGGTTTATTTAAGTAGGTTCGTTAGCTTGAGCAAGGAAAGGATATGTCAATGGTTTAGGTAAGCGTAGACTAGGTTATATTAAGGTAGTTTAGTTTAGGACGGTTTAGTAGGCGACGTTAAGGTAGTAAATGAGGTTGGCATATTTTATGCTATATTAGGGTTTTTTAGTGGGGTGGGAAAGTCTAGGTTTAATTTCTCTAGGTCATTTCAACATATGATATAATAAATGTTAAGAATTTATGTTAAATTAGGTGCATTTTTCAAGGAAAAAAATTAAAATTAAAAATAAATTCAAGTTTTCCAAAAATGGTAATAGTTATTTACTTGCTTTTATATCAAGATTGTGTATGAATCATGATGGTGATGGTGTGAGATGCATGGTGTTGATGAAGCATGATGGTGATGGTGACATGAGCATGGGGATTGTGAAGCATGGTAATGATGGATGAGGATATTATGGTATATTTGGATGAGAGAAAAAAACAAAGACAATGAATCCATGACAAAGCTTATGCAATTTATCAAGTTGTTTATGATTATGAAAAGTTGAACCAACATAGAAACAAATGATATTTTGCATGGAAAGCACTGGGATTAGCACAATGTGATATGCATGGTGTTGATGAAGCATGATGGTGATGGTGGAAATGAGCATAGGGATGGTGAAGCATGATGATGATGATGGATGAGGATATTATGGTGCATTGGGATGAGAGTAAAAAACAAATACAATGAATCCATGACGAATCTTGTGCAATTTATCAAGTTGTTTATGAATATGAAAAGTTGAACCAACTAGAAACAAATTGATATAAATAGAAGCAAAGAAACATGAGAAAAATTGGTCATGTATTTATCTTAAAAAATGGTCCAACTATAAATTATAATACAAAATGGCACCTTGCGCCCAACACACATAATGGTAGCTCATTCCCAAACATGAAATACTTGCATCTCCTATGCAAAATGCCACAAGTTACAAAAGGACCACCCATGGCCGATGTTCAAACATACATCCAGTGGAATTTCAGTTATATCACTTGAGCATGATAAATCTTTCCAACCACTCAGTCGAGGATTTATCCTCATCTCTATACTTTGCACATGAAACACCAATTATAACTCGTGTTTACCATTTGTAAATTTTAAAACAAATTCATGTTCAATTATTATAATTGCAATTAAATACAACAAAAACTTTCTATGCATGCATAGGTGGCCTCCACAAGTGATGTGAGCATATGTAGATCAATCACTCAACCCTCATGTTGTGATGCCAATGTACTTTCCTCTTCAAGAGTTTGTGGAAGTTCCTACTCAACAATGGGCATCAAGCACATTACAATCATACATATAAGACTCACATATATAAACATTTGAAATTAATTGTACATACCTACAATGACCTTTTGTCTATGAGAGGGAGAGACATGTACCTAGGAGGTTGTGGGAGACTAAATGCATATGTCTCCACTTACTAAATATATGAAAATATTAGTATTAAGAACATATGCATAACAACTAAGTTTGGCATTTTATTCATAAACAACATCTAAATGAAACCTTCTATTATTAAACAATATATACCATGTGAAAAATATTTTTATACAAGTCCCATCAAATATCATAATAATGTTTTTGACATACCTCATCTTGTCGACATACTTTTGTTATACAATCAAGCCCTCTATATCATCTCGATTTCAGATGGTCTCCATTGGTATCTCATGCTCTGCATCTGGTAGGAAGTATCGTGCCTTCAAGAAATGTTTGGTGGGCATCATTCATAATTGGAGGTTCATACCAACAATTAGATTAGTAAAGTGATACACACTTGCACCTGGTCTATAATACATGAAAACATATCCACCCTTCTTTCTTGCATTGCCGTCCCATGTGAAGTATTCACCTTTAAAAACCATCGACCCGATTGGGAAGTGGATCTGTTCATCATCGATCATGGATATATTGAGTATTTGCTTTCCTTTTATACAACATGTCAACCAATAGTCCCCACCTCATTCACTATCTTTTGGAGAAACCATTGCATATGTGTGCCCTGCAAAATATGAGAGTATGTATGCAATTAACATTTAGGATTCAAGACAATGCCATTAATTTCCAACTAAAGACCATGTAAATACTTCAAGTAAATTGCAAATCATACCAAGTTACACAAAATATGAGACATGATCAAAATATGGAAAAATAGATGATTGGTCTACCTCCAACATAGTTAACTGAATAATTGCATGTTGATCAAGTGGATGTGATATGTGATCCCATGCATTAACCCAATCTATTGATTCACACCCATCCCAGTCACCATCTCTACATGGGAGGCAAAACTAAGCAAGTTTTCTGGTCTATATTTAAAATATGGGGTTGTCAGAGCTTCGACTCTAATGAAATCCATGAGTCCCAGTCACACTCTTGCATTCCCTTGCATGTGAAGTATCTACATCGACCACCTCTCAAAAAAATATTTTCACATGTCTTTTTCTTGTGGATTATGTTTGCATAGTTGATTCCTCTCCCATTACTAACATGCACCACCTAACTATAGATTAAGCATCTTGAATAGTAGGTTCAGTAGATAATTTCAATTTCTCTCTATGTAGGGTTGTTTTGACACATGCTCCAGCTCCATCATGCTCTCATTTACTGTTCCTAGTCTCAAAATAGTCCCACATATGTGGCACCCTATCATTTTTGTGCAATGATGACAACCATTGAAATATGCGTGCATTTTTTAACTGACCAGCACATCCATCTGACCAAATCCTGTGTCGATCCATTTGTATGTTCCTCTTCTCCAGGTGTTTATATAACATAAGTAAGCAATTATGTACATAATGGAAGTCATGGAACCTATCATCACTTATGTAGAAGTGATATTCCTTCAAAATTTCTCATTTCTCTTCGCTACTCTTTGGGCCATGTCTGTATGTGATATGGACCATCAAGGAAACTTGCTCATAGTGATAATAGTGACTTTGATTCTCATTTTGAGGTTGTAGAGTGTATTTATATGAAAAATAAACCAACAAAAGTATAGTACCACGGGGAAATGTATCTCGTCAAAGTCTAAACTTCTCATCTACCATCTAGTTAGGTAGACATGTTGAATATATTGTCGTGTCTTCTCAGTGAATCATGTGATGAAGTGGTTCACTTGTACTTGGTGGCACAAAATGATGTCGAAATAAGTTATTTTTGTAAGTAAGTATTGAAACATAATTGAAATTAAACTTTAGAGTTAGATACTAACCGGATATGTCACTAATTGTATATTTTTGCTTTCTTTCCCAAGGCCTATTTCATAGCTAATGTATTTGAATCTTTTCATGTATATATCCATATTCCCAAATTCATTATCTCCACTTTCATGAATGCACTTTAACGCCATGCCACCAAAGTTGGAGCACATCCCATCTATACAAGCTTTTGCATAGTAAGCTTTCCCCTCTAGCCTATTACACATGATGTTATGCCAGATGAATTCTCTTGATGAAGATGGTGGTGTCGACACAGAGCAATCCTGCGCATGGTTAGTATAAAACACATAATGATTGTTCAAAAATGTATCATAGTAATATTTATATTGTACACGATATCTACAAAAACAAGTGTTTATACGAAGTGTATTTATTCTAACACACCAAGGATTGCATTTCTCAAAATATCTTTGTCCCAAGTTCAATTCTCTATGCTCATTCTTGAATTTTTCGTATATTTCTATTTGTGTTACATCAAGAAGGTGTTTAAAGTGTGGTTCACGATCCTTTAAACCCCTTCTAAATTTTAGTACATCCTTCCAGTTTGAAGAAGGACAAGTGTTATCATGCCAAACAATCTGCACTAATCCCTTTATTGCATCGATTAGTTTCACGTCGGATTGTGGCAACCTACCAATGAAGGCCCAAAAATTTGACTCATCGGTTTCAATATGTTCTCTTCTAATAGAATACCTATGGAGTGTTTTGAATTTCAAATTAACAAGTATGGATGTAGGCTTAAGAAAATGAAGGGCCCTAGTGTTCTTGTTTATGATTGATTATGAAAACACTTAATGAGCCACATTGCAATCCTTTGAATGAGTTTTCTTACCAATTGTGCTAAAGGAATCTACTAAGATTGTAACAATATGATAACTTGGTTTAGATCCATTTATCATATTTATCCTTAACTTTCTACTAACAACAGACATACACCTATATTTTAACAATGCTAAAACTAATCTAGAATGAAAATATTTAACAACTATCTATCAAGTTTGATATGCAATATTGCATTTAGATAGTGTAACTTCAAGAGAACCAATGAGACTTCCATCAATCTGTATACATTTTGGAGTTATTTGGTGTTAACTTGATAATAGATGTAGGGAGGTTGGAACTATACCATGTACCACATATCCTGGTTGGTATAGCATTTCAATAGGATCTTCATGTCCTTCTTTCTCTTGCTAACAACTGGATGTTGGAAATTGGACATCCTCTTGGATGGTCTCAACAACATTGTCTTCTTCGAGCATACAATGCATCATACGCCTCTCTAACTTCATCACTTTTATAACCACAAGAAACCAAATCGACAATTGTTTGAGGTGGCCTTGATTTGGGGATCGAAAGTTCCCATGATGAGAACCCGCTTTTTACTTCATAAATTCCATGGGGTGCTTGTTCCTCAACTATTGTGGAAATTGAGGTCCCCTCTAGTGAACTATTTCATTTTTCTTGTCATGGATTGGTAGGAAGAACCATGCCATCGTCTATAATTGGATTCAAATGAGTTTCCATAGAATTCCTCTAGTTGATCATGTCCAATATTTTATTCTCTCTATTTTCTTCAATGATTTCTTTAGGTTTCTTCTTCCTTGTTGATTTTCTTTTTCGATTGAATAAATTTCCCATCACCACAATTCAAAGAAAATGAATGGTGGATATGGTTTATGGAAATATTCAATTGGAGATAGTATTTGGTGCTATTATGTTGGAGAGTCTTCAACCTTTCCCAATGTCTTTGGTTCTATTCAATGTCTTTGGAGATGGTGCTCTTCAATTGGTATATGGTGCTCTTCAATATCAAATGGTCTATGGTCCTCTTCTATTGGAGATTCTTCAACATTGTTCAATGAATTCAGGTGCTCCTCAAGTGAATGATGGAGATGGCCTATTGGAGATTCAATTGGATGTGGTGCTCTTCAATTGGAGATGGTTCTCTTCAGTTTGATATGGTGCTCTTCAATTGTATATGGTTCTCTTCAATATGAAATGGTCTATGGTCCTCTTCTATTGGATATTATTCAACATTGTTCAATGATTTCAAGGTGCTCCTCAAGTGAATGATGGAGATGGCATATTGGAGTCTTCAATTGGAGATGGTGCTATTAAATATGCCATGGTCAATGGTCCTTTTGTATTGGATATTATTCAGCATTGTTCAATGACTTTAAGGTGATCCTCAAATGAATGATGGAGATGGCCTATTGGAGTCTTCAATTGGAGATGGTGTGAGCTCTTCAATTGGATATGGTGCTCTTCAATTAGTATATGGTTCTCTTTAATATGCAATGGTCTAAGGTCCAGTATTGTATTTTATATTCTTCAACATTGTTTAATGTCTTCAAGTTTCTCATCAAGTGAATGATGGAGATGGCATATTGGAGTCTTCTATTGGATATGGTACTCTTTAATTGGATACAATGCTCTTCAATTGATACAGGTGCTCTTCAATTGCAGATGGTCTATGGTCCTCTTCTATTGGAGATTATTCAACATTTCTTAATGACTTCAATGTGCTCCTCAATTATTAGAAACAAAATGATGGAGAATGTCAAATGTGATGATCAAAATGAGATTTTTTTTGCATTCCTTCCCGAAAAATGAGCAAATTGGACTATAGTTTGTTGTTCAACCTGTTAGAGTGATTGTCAGATATGAAAAATTGTTGTTTATATCAAATAAAAGCGCATACATGTTATTTTATTATCAAAATCGTATGTGTTTTGTATCATTAATGGTGGTGGTTACATAGCTATTGCACATTACCAATGGACGTTACACAGCTAATGCTAGAACATAACACACATTTTTTAATAAGAAAAATGCATATGCATTATGTTTATGTATAATTCTACCCCCTAACACCCCCCTCTCTCTCACACACCCTCATCCCATACTCCCCCTTCCCTAATCCCCCCTCTAGCTTTGTCTAGATTCTAATCCCCCTCCCCGTACTACTATACACCCCCCATATCTCTCTTTCTCTCTCTAACACACACACACATCACTACACCTTCCCCTACCACTAACCCCACACCTCAATCACTTGACCCCAAACACCTCACTTGGCCCCTTTAGGTGTCAAGATGTCCTCTCGGATTTTTTTCAACCGTTCTTGGCTTGTATTGTTGTGATTTCATATCCAAAACAAATTATTTAGTGAAATTCATACCAGTCACAAAATATCAAAGATTTCCTTACTAGATTGCAAGCAATGTGGAAGGCTTAACATTAAAAGTATCGTCATTATACCATTGGAAACATAGCTGGCATCATTATTTGACACCTACCTTCCCATTATGGATGTTTGAATATCCTATCAGTATGTGGTTAACCCTCCTCACTAGATTGTTGAAATATCAAATACAAAAAATTATTCATTTGTCAATGTTAATCTGTAGATATCAGCCGTGTTGATTGAAAAAGTATTGAAAATTAAATAAATCTATCAACTTAAAAAACCTAACCCCCACCCCCCTCTCTCTCCCCCAAATCCATAAGACCCCACCACCATATCTCTCTCTCTATATATGTGTGTGTGGGTGGGTGGGTGTTAGGGGGTTAGGTTTATATATATATATATATATATATATATATATATATATATATATATATATACAGAGAGAGAGAGAGAGAGAGAGATCCTAACACACCTAACCCCCCCCTCTATTTCTCTCATATCCCCCTACCCATGACCCCTCGTCTCTCTATATCTATCTTATTACCCCTACCCCTAACCCCCTAGCACCCCCTCTCTCTTTACCTCTAAATCCCTAACAATCCCCCTCTCTTTATCTCCCTCGTAATCCACGTACCCCTAACACCCCCTATCTATCTATCTCATACTCCCCCTACCCTTAACCCCCCATCCTCTGTAGATATCTTGCGTACTCCCCCTACACTTAACCCCCTAGCACCTCTCTACCTCTAACACCCTACCCCTAATCCCCCTCTCTCTCTACCTCTCATTACCCAATAAACCACTCTCTCTCTATCTCTCTCATACTCCCCCTACCCCTAACCCCTCATCTCTATATCTCTCTCATAATCCCCCTACCCCTAACCCCCTAACACCCCCTCTCCACCTTTAACCCCCTAACACTTTCCCCTTTCTATATAGCTCTAAACCCTTAACAACCGCCCCTCTTTCTATCTCTCTCATATTCCCCCTACCCCTAACCCCCCCTCCCTCTATCTCTCTCATACTCCACGTACCCCTAACCCACCCCCTCTCTCTATCTATGTCATACTCCCCCTACCCCTAATCCCCTGGCCCCTCTCTTTATCTCTCTCCTACTCCACTAACCCATAACCCCCTAACACCTCTCTACCTCTAACACCCTACCCCTAAACCCCCCCCTCTCTACCTCTAACTCCCTAACATCCACCCCTTTCTCTATCTATATCATACTGCCCCTACCTCTAACCTCCCTCTCTCCATCTCTCTCCTACTCCCCCTACCCCTAACCCCCCAACACCCCCCCTCTCTACCTCTAACCCCCAAACACCCTCCCATCTCTCTCTACCTCTAACCCCCTAACAACCCCCCCTCTCTATATCTCACATACCCCCCCTACCCCTATCCCCCCCTCTATCTCTCTCATACTCCCCCTACACCTAACCCCTCCTCTCTCTATCTTTGTCATTCTCCCCCTACCCCTAAACCCCCTCACCCTCTCTCTATCTCTCTTCTACTCCCCTGACCCCTAACCCACTAACACCTCTCTACCTGTAACACCCTACCCCTAACCCCCCTCTCTCTATCTCTCTCCTAATCCCCCTACCCCTAACCCCTTAGCATCCCCCCATTCTCTACCTCTAACCCCCTAACACCCACCTCTCTCTATCTACCTATAACCCCCCATGCCCTCTCTCTTTATATCTGTTGGCAGGCGGTTTGGTAGAGTGCTATCGCAGCATCTCTGATGTTGCGACAAGGTAGAAGATGGCATGGAAGGCGATGAACGGAAGATTATTTTATGCATTTTGGGTCAATTGTACCATGGATTGCGGGTTTTGGGTCATTTGGACCACATATTATGTATTGTTGAGTCAGTTATACCGCAGAATGCAGGTTTTTGGTCATTTTTGGATAAGTTAGTTAGATATTGAGTCATTTTTCCATAGTGTCAGTTAACAAGTTGTTAGAAAGTGGACAAGAGTTGTAAGGAGGAAGCCTATATATAGATAAGAATTGTAAGTGATGAAGGGAGAGAAAAAGATCATGATCATACGAGAGATATTATGCAAAGCTCTGATGTTGGTTGTATGTTTTCCGAGTATGTTTTGATGTTAAAGAGTCATCGCAGAGATCTAGTTTTTGCAGAGACATTTAATTTGGAACGATAATGATAATATGATGAACTTATTTTGGTACAATCTCTGTGTTTAATCTGTTCAGTTGTGGTAATGCGATATTGCACTATATGAATAATGTCATGCTTCTTTGATGCGATACTTGCTTTACAATTACTATTGTTACAATGATGAATGTCTTGGTTAAATATTGGTTTAATACTATGTTCAATGCTTAAATATCTCTATCCTAGTGTTGCAATAAGTTTAAGTATCATAGCCGCAACCATCCTCCTTCATTCGGCAGAAACATGGTTCTGTCTGCTCTTCCTAGACGCCTCGGGTGAGACCTCATCTACTCTATAGGTGTTACTAGGTGGAATAAACCCTATCTGGGCCGGTGCTCAGGAAGATTGTGGTATGTGTCAACAGTAAGTGGAACCCCTATCGACTGGCGTTGCGCTAACAAATGGTTCCATTGCTGGGACCGTGTATGAAGTGAAAGGAGGACATGTTGTGGCACCCGACGAAGCCGGAGATCCAAGAATGGTTTGATTAGAGGTTGCAGGAAATTGCTGAAGAAGAAAGCAGGAACACTCGACTAACAATAGGTCAGTGGGTGGATAGACATATTCATGACGGACCGCATGAATGGTTCTTCTGTGAATTCCCAGTCATTTTGCATGAGTGCTTGGAAAAGTTGACCTTCCAGAAGAGGAACTTCTAGGGTGGTGAACCGACGACCTGGACCCCTGAGTTGATTCAGGAGCTACAGGAGGTTGATAATAAGGCATCGCGAGCTGTCGAAGTGTGGTTCGATAGCATCCTAGAGGGCTATATCACATAGTTCGCAGTTGATACTCAAAAATCCTACAGTGAAGCCGAAAGATATTTTTTTTCCGCGAACCTCGGGGCAGGTTTCTACTGTCGATTAAGATGCTTATTTGCGAAAAGGGTATATTGAAGATGCATCTTGATCAACAAAGAGCCTGGTAGGAAGAGGCCGTGGGTACCATGACGGTTGGGGGGCGATACATGGAATGGTAAGGGGTAGATGGGTGTAGATCATGATGAGACTGTGAGTGAAGCCGAGGAAGAAAGTGGTATTACGAGGGGAGGAGCGAGGTTCTGATAGGAAAAGAGGCAGAGGATGGGAGAAGGTTCTGCCACGATCGAACCGCAAGACCATGAAGGAATAACACACGGGACAAAGCGACCTCACAGTCCTGACAAGGACAACCAGGCTACACCCAGGATAGAGGAAGGACCAAACCCTAGCACCAATGTACCCACACCTTTGCTCACTCTCTCTCAGATAGCAAGAAATACCACTTAGACACCACAAAAGTTGATTGGTAGTAGTACAGCTACAGGAGGTAGGAAACCCATAATGGTAGGCGATGATGCTAAGTTACCGTTGTTTCAAGGGAGTGGGACAGACAACCTAGAACAGTATTGGTTTTTGTGTGATGCAGTCTGGACCATAAAATAGATCACCGATGATGCTACTAAGATAGGACAGTTAGTGACGACTGTGCGAGGTCATGCATTAGATTGGTTTATGAAGTTTGTTCTAGTCCCTACAAGAGCTACAGAGAAGTCCCTAGATGAGATCCAGGATGGACTGATTGCAGAATTTAGGAAGCCTAAGTCAAAGGCTTAATATATTACGGAATTTAAGGAAATTAAGCAGTATCCCAACGAAACAATGTGGGATTTTGACCAGCAATTCAAGACGCTGATGGAAAAGGTTAGTTTCAATATGAGCGCTATACAACATAAAGAGTGGTTCATCACGACACTGCTACCACACATTCGGCTACCGTTGATGCAACAAAACATCTCGACGCCCAGTGAAGCTCTAGATATTGCAATGCGATTGGAGGTGTCTCCGATTGGAGAAAATGCAGCCGGGATGTCACAGATACAGACACAGCTTGGTAACTTGACAATACAGCTGCAAGATTTGAAGAAAGGAAAGTAAGAGCGCAATGAAGTATGGTGTATGCTATGCCAAGGAGAAGGGCATATGAAGGACAATTGCTCGGATTTCCGTAATTATTTGGTGTCAGGGTGCTAAACCCATTGAATGGTGGCAGCATGCTGTGGTGTCGCGTCTGCCATGTATATGGACACAACCATGACAATTGCCCATATATGCAGAAAATGGTCACAACCCCAAGAAATATTTATTGTACATTTTGCAAGACGATGGGTCACGATGACAAAGATTTTCGTGCATATGGGTTGCTACAAGAAAGAATGTATGATGCATTCTATGTCAAGGACGACCAGCATGTCGTACAACAATCACAACCATAGCCACAAGTATCCCAACCGCTACCTCAACCACAGATGCGGTTTGTACTGCAGCAACAGCAACCGCCGCAGTTCATGCCGCAATATGCTCCAATGCAGATGGCTCCACAACAACCAAGATATGTATAGCAACTGCAGTATGCACAACAAGGGCAAGGAATGCAACCAGCAACAATGCAGTAACAATTTAACCAACCACAGTACTAGCAGCAAGGAGGATTTCGGGGAGGACGTGGTGGAGGATTTGGTCATGGCGGAGGATGAGGTGGCCATGGACCTGTTCAATTTTATCACTGTGCGGTATGGGGACACTATCAGCGAGACTGCCCACTGCTGCAGAACCAATGTATGTTCTGCTTTGTGAACGATCATACGGTTGAGAATTGTCTGCAACTGATTGCGCGATGGCAAGCAGGGAATACTCCATAATTGCAAAATCAGCCCCAGATACCACATCCCGCCCAGAACCAAGTGCAGCAACCAGTGCAGAACTAGAATCCGCGGCCGAATCAGAACATAAATTAAAATGTAAATCAACCGGATAACGTGCCACCGAATCAGCCACAGGGTGCAAACATCGCGACAATTTCTGTAGAACCAAGACTACAAGATGCTTCTGTTGCTGTGGTCACTTGCGGAGGAAAGACAACTGGACAAGACAAATCAACGATCCGGTTAGCTGGACAAAAGAAGGTATCATTTGACATTGATATGGAATGGGAGATGTTTCTTCAGGCACGACGTGCATTAGAAAAAGACCGAGTTAAAGCTGTCATGTATGACATGCCCTCTACTTTTGATTCTACTTCGGAGGTTAGCCCGTCGTGGCGGTCCAGCACACTCCGAGCATTTTTGGAACATTGTTTGTCCCTAGAAAGAGATCTCGATGCTCTTGCTACGATTGAAGCCTTGTTGCGACGACTAGCCCAGGATCGATAAGAGCTTGCGGTTAATTCCTTGCAACGACGGAAGACAGGTAAGGAGATGCAGATGAATATTCAAATTGGCGACTATGATGTTGATTCAGTTATTTTGGATCTTGGTTTGGATGTCAACATCTTAACCAAGCAGGATTGGCAGAAGATGGGGAGCCCCCCATTGAGTCGGTCTCCTGTACAGCTTTGATTGGCTAACCATGCGAAAGTAACACCCATTGGGTGAGTTCCACAGCTACTGGTAGATATCGAGGGTATGCAAACCTATGCCGAATTTGATGTCATAGAAGTTGTTGAAGGTAGCAGCTCTTATCCCGCGCAGTTGGGGATTGGATGGGCTAATGATAGTGGAGCTGTAATCAACTTCAAGCGATGGATGATGACCTTTAAAAATTGTGATCTCAGAGTTATCGCCCCCTTGGATCCGGCTGAAGGATGTCGCTACATAGAGCCAGTGAAGGACGACGATCCCAGCGGATGGGAACATGCATTCAATATTTTTTAAGATTATATACATCTGACTGCCAACGGTTAGCTAGGATGGCGCAGTGACAGCTCTGCGTCTTCCAACTCTGACGATGCGCTAGAATATTGGCAGAACTGCTTGCACGAAGTGTCGCTCCGTAAGTGCGGGTTGGTCACATAGTCACTATGTCATGTCACGACTGAAATGGTTACACTACCAATATATGAAGGACTACCTGGATTATCCGACTTTCTGAATGAGTTCGAAGAAAGAGTTTTCGAACCATAGCGATTGCTGGCATTGAATGAAGCATTGAAGGTTGCTCCAGCACGTTGGTGGGAGACACACAACGCATCAATTGATGGATGGTCGAAATGATGAAGATTGATGATGGTATGTTTTGGTGATACTGAGGTTTACCACACTGTAAAATATGATGGTCGGATCGATCCTGGTGGTCACCTGATGGAATGCCAATGGCTATGGGTATCGCGACTGAAAGATGAGTGGGTCCATGCTTTTATCCATACTTTAGATGAGATGCCACGCTCATGGTATACTGCAGCAGAGTTGCGAGGGGAAATTTCTACTTGGTTGGAGCTCACAGTGTGTTTTACCCATACATTCAGTTTTGTGGATGCTGATCCAGAGGTTAATAATGCATTACAGCTCATCCAAGATGTAATTCTGCAGGTTGTCCCGATAGCATACCCTGCGGATCCGCACACGCACTGCCAGATGCAGCCTCTCATGGAGTGTTTCAATATCAGTGGTGGGCCAGAAGATGGCGATGATCCATGGAATGTGAATATCCCGGATTCAGAAGGAAGTCGTGTTGTGGTACCACCTAATGCACCAAGTGACCTAATCAGTCAGCCGCTGAAGATCCGCAAGATTAACATTGGGATAGAGGACACTTCAAATTTTGCAAATGTCGGGGATTACTGGGATGATGAGCTGATAAGCAAGGTCACTGATTTGCTCCATGAGTTTCAGGACATATTTCCTACCAAGTTTTTTGACATGAAGGAGATTCTGGGCGACTTAGGAGAAATGAAGATTCCATTAAAACCAGATGCCATGCCAATCCAGCAGTGACCCTATCGATTGAATCCGTGACATAAGGAGCAGGTCAAGGATGAACTTGATCGCATGTTGGATGTTGGCATTATTGAACCAGTTGAGGAGTTGGAATGGATTAGTCCTATGGTGGTGCAGGATAAGAAGACTGGTGAAGTGCGTATTTGCGTTGACCTTAGGAAACTAAATGATGCATGCTTGCATGATCCGTTCCCCACTCCATTTACCGATGAAGTGCTTGAAGGTGTGGGTGGCCAGGAGATGTACTCCTTGACAGATAGGTTCTTTGGCTATCATCAGATCCGCATTGCCAAAGAAGATCGCCATAAGAAAACTTTCGTTACTGAATGGGCTGCTTTCAATACACTGTAATGCCGTTTGGTTTGAAGAACACACCTGCAATATTTTCGCGGGTTGTCATTGTTGCATTCAAAGACTTTATTTAGAAATTTTTACAGGTATACATGGACGATTGGATGGTCTATGGTTTGGTCCGTGATCATCTCGCGAATCTGCGATTGATGCTTGAGCGATGTCGACAGCACCAAATATCGCTGAATCTAAAGAAATGCATCTTTTGTGCACCGTTTGGGATATTGCTCAGCCATATTGTGTGTAAGCAAGGGTTTTTGGTCGATCCGGCCAACATTGTGCTCATTTTGAGTTTGCAACTGCCGACCACTGTTAAGTAGTTGCGGGAAACTCTGGGCAATATTGGGTATTATCGTAAATTCATCAAGGGATATGTAGCGATTACTACCCCTATGGAGAAATTGCTGAAGAAGGATGTGCTATTTAAGTGGACCCCAGAATGTCACAACAACTTTGAAACATTGAAGGTGGAGATGGAGTCAACACCGAAATTAGTATTTCCGAACTGGAGTAAGGAATTCCATGTCCATGTTGATGCCTCATCGATTAAGTTGGGGGTCGTATTGGCTCAACCAGGAGAAGGTGACCTTGATCATCCTATTTCTTTTGCAAGTCGGAAGCTATCCTCCGCCGAAAGGAATTACACTACTACTGAGTGGGAAGGTCTAGTAATGGTCTATGTGCTGCAGAAGTTCAGACACTATTTGTTGGGTGGGCACTTTAAAATGTTCACCGACCATTCCGTGTTGAAATACCTAGTCAATAAGCCTGTGTTGGGGGGGGAAATATGCCGCTGGATACTTCTTTTTCAAGACTTTGATTTTGAAGTCATTGTGAAGCCAGGACGGTTGAATGCCGGTCCTGATCATGTCTCGTGGATCAATATAGGAGAGGAGCCAACCAACATTGAATATGGTTTACCGGATGCTCAACTGTTTCGGGTTGAGGTTGCAAATGGCTACTTTGCAGAAATCATTCAGTTTCTAACAATGAGTACTGCACTAGACGTGTTCACCACCAGTCAGAAGAAGTAATTGGTAGTCAAAGCTGTAGACTTCCAGCTAATTGCAGGAGAGTTATACAAAATGGGTGTCGATGAGGTATTGCACAAATGTGTCTTTCCGCATGAGCAATCGCAGATATTAGCAGAAGCGCATGGAGGAGTAGCTGGAGGACACTATGGCGGTAGGGAGACTGCTAGGAAAGTGCTGTGTGATAGGCTGTGGTGACCTACACTGCATAATGATGCGAAAGACTATGCACTGTCCTACGATGTCTGTCAACGAACTGGAAAACAAACCTAACGCGATGAGATGTCACTCATGCCTCAGTTGACATTGCAGCCGTTCAGCAAATGGGCAGTGGATTTTGTAGGACCGATCAATCCACCAGGGAAGCGCATGGGTGCGTGCTACATTATCACAGTGATAGAGTATTTGACTTGATGGGCAGAGGCGGCACCAGTAGTTGATTGTTCCGCAGCAACGGCGGTGCGATTCTTGTTTGATAACATCATCACTCGCTTCGGCTGCCCCAAGATATTGTTGAGCGATCAAGGCAGCCACTTTCTTAATCGTACCATCAATGCATTGATGGAGGAGTTGCAGATACAACATAAGAAGAGTACAACCTATCATCTGCAGGAAAATGGCACGGTGGAGGCTTTCAATAAGATATTGGAGCATGCACTGACAAAAGTTTGTAACGTGAACCGCGATGACTAGGATCTCAAAATACCAGCAGTATTGTGGGCCTATCACACCACATGTAAATAGTTGACAGGGAAGAAACCATTTAAGTTGGTGTATGGACAAGAAGCAATTATGCCCATGGAGTATATTTTCCCAAGTCTGCGCATCGCAGCTGCAATAGGCCTGGATGTTGCAGCAGCACTAGATGAACGTCTAGAGCAGCTGGTGAAATTGGAGAAGATCGTTTCATCGCTGGGTTCCACCGGGGGGTAGAGAAGGATCGCCAGAAGTCATGGCATGATCAACACATTAAAAAAAAATAGTTTCAGTAGGGTGACTTGGTGCTATTGTACGACAACAAGTTTATGAAACATCCAAGGAAGTTGCAGATGCATTGGCTTGGTCTGTATCGCATCAGTAGTATTACTTCAGGAGGCGCGGTTCAACTACAGCAGCTTGATGGGGTGATGCTCCCCAAACTGGTGAATGATCATAGGTTGAAACCCTATCAGTCGGGCTTGGAACACCTTGATGCCTGCGTCGCATCGAAAAAAATAAAATTAGATTGATTGGTGGCAGGATGGCGCACCAACAAGGATGGAATGTGGAAGCAGGGAGGCTTTTGCCGCAAGTTTGGAGCGGTCGGTGACAAGTGGCAGTATTGTGACCCGTTCAAATCAGCAATAAATACCAAAAAACACATATTTCATTAAAATTGTAAACATTTTATTCCAAGGACAACACCAAAATTGAGTTTTTTAGTTATTTTGGAATTCTAGATCCACAATTTAATTCCAAATTCAATGAAATATGTGTTAAAAGTTAAAACAGTTAATTAACGGTGCTTGTTCGAATGATGGGAATTAATGGCGGATCCAACCAATCGGCTGAAAAGATCAACTACGAATTTGCATCATTAATACAGGATTTTGGTTGAATTAATGCATGATTACGGAGGATTCGGCTGGAAGCTATAAAACTGGATCGGAGTTGGTCGAAAGACACCGAGAAATCAGTTGTGCAGTGTTGTTGCAAAGTCCAGTCGTGAGTTGAGCAAGGTGCTGATAAGCATATAACGAAGTGCTGCAAGGCATGCCAGGCAAGCTAGAGACAGTCGAGATTAGCAACGAAGTGGAGTCTCCCTTCATCCAGGTGGTTGTCGAGCAATAAGTTGTGTCATCTAGAGCCGTTGGTCTTGGAGCCGAAGTTGCAAGTATGTCGGTCGGAGCATCAATCTTAACTAAGAAGCAGCAGGGAGGTCAGCACTCTGAGTCCCCAAAGAGTAAGAGGGTGCTTCGGTCCTCTGCCACGATGATAGGAAAAGCTAAAGAACAAGTGGGGTAGTCCAGTCGTTGCATTCGTGAGTCTGCCCCATGGGCAGGACTGTTAGCCGGTGACATCCTTGGGTATATCCCTCCTGTTTAGCTGGATGCCACCCCACGCAAGATAAACCCAAAACAGAAGTATGGTGTGAAGATGCTAGCGCTCCCGGTTGGAATGGAGTGCTCTGTGGATATTGGGTCAGCATTGATGCACTTGCATTACGACAACCATGATATGGTGGCCTACCCTGACATTGCATCCGCCCCATATGTGCTCGAGACACACCTTTCCCTGACACCGACTGCACAAGACTGGGCACGAGAATTGAAGCAGGCTGGCTTGTTAGGGATTATTAACATGCCACATTTTGGGTGACTGGTGAAAGTAAATGCGTGAGTGAAGCAGCTCCTTACGTGCTTCCATGGTGGGTTGTTGTGGCTGGACAAAGAAGTCCCAGTCACCGTCGATTTAATTTCTTATATAACCGGCTTGCCTAAGAATGGAGTCAATCCATCGCAGTTTATCTAAGGGAAGGAAAACGACAAAAAGAGGGCACTGCAGTTGGCACATTAATATGGCTTAGAAATGGATGGGCATGGGTATCGCACCAGCAGCTGCAATGATCAGGCAGTACTCATGGGCATTAAGATCCTATCCTGCAAAGTCGTTAGGGGTGGTCGACCTAACTAGTGCAACTTGGGGATTGTTACATGCGCAGAAGGAGTCCAAATGAACTAGTATATGTTCCTCTTGTACTAATTAATCGAGGATGCTTTGGCGGTCCAATTGGGAAAGGGTTCCTTCACATATAGTTGGTTGTTGCTGTTGATTTCCTTCGTCGCATGGAAAGAACCCGGCATGTACTGTCTAGTTGTAGTAGAACGATAGGGTGCATGATATCAGAATCTATGGTATGTACGGGAGCCAGAGAGACTCCGGGATTTCCAATTACAGTTTTGGCTATTTTGGGAGATGCTTTGTGCTGCGGAAATACAAGTCTCGTGAATATCTGAAGAAACTACAGCGCGCTTCCGACCAGTCATGGCGTTTACAATTCGGCCACATACCATACATATACAAGCCCACCGTGACCCTGATCGGCAATGGTTGCAGACCTCATATAAGGTGACGTCCGAAGATTTGGAGGCTACTGTGAATGAGTGACCGGAGGCCTGGCGACAACCCATGAGTTTAGCGAAGATAGAAGCCGGTGGCCCGGCGTGGGCCCAGATGATCGGGTATCGACACAGGACCAGTAGAGTCACCATGACTCAGGGAAAGAATTGACCAAAACAATATCGGAGGATAGGGACTGGGACCTTGAAGAAAACCGCTCGAAAAGGTATCAGGAGCATGCAATGATCAACAGGTTGTCCTTGTCCGTCGAGGCACAGTTGGGCCGCCTACTCACAACGCTCAATACGGCATCCTCTACGGCAACGGACAAGATGGAAAGGAAAGCGGATGAAGGATTCCATGCGATCACCGCTCGGTTAGAGTCTCTGTATGACATGGTTTCTGGAAAGGCACCAGAGGAAGCAGCGGCACCAACGTTTGGCACAATCATCACTGATCCGCGGGTGAGGAATGTGGAAATTCCCCCAACTGCGATTGTGACCGAAGATGTGGCAGTGAACACATTGCTGCAACAGTTGAAGACAGTGACCATTAATGTGAATGCCTTTCCCGTGGAAGGGTTGACCACTATGCAGGCCACTACCAGCAAGGAAACAACAGACTGATTGTGGCAGATCAGTGGTATGTGTGTGCGACTACAGGCGAGTGAGGCCGATGCGCAACACATTATCAAAGAATTGATCGCAAGGACTGATTCTGCATGGCATGCCGTGGATGACCTCAAAGCACACATCAAGGAAGAACGGGCTAAAAAGGCACGCAAAATCGAAGGACTGAAAAAGGAACATGATTTCCTTATTGCGGAGAAGGCTCGGATGTGGGACGACAGTGTACAGGTTGACCGAGCGATCCCAAAAGCTTATCAACATATGCCAGATCCCACTGAAGAGGTGGACGTGCTACACCAGGTGCAGCGACTGGGTGCTGCCATTATTCAGTTGCGACAAGAGAATCACGAGTTGAAGGCCCAGATGAAACTGGGTACATCTCAGATTGAAGTGGATGAATGAAGAAGGGCAATTGAGGAAGTTGCCACTCAGATGGAGGAGCTGGAGACGCAGGAAACCAAGCTCACGGCTAAAAATGTACAATTATGGGGCCTCATTATTCATGACGAGCAGGTTGAACAGCTAACTAAGTATCGATAGGAAGTGGAGGGACAGTTGTCCACATTGAAAGCAGCAATGCACGCAATGCCACCACTGGAGCAAGTTGCTAAGTCTCAGGAGCTAAAAGACTTGCAACACCGTGTCGCCAAGGCGGACAAGCGACATAAGACATGCGTGGCCCAGTTAGAGGAGTTCCAGGATAGTGACGGAAAATTCATGATGTAAGCTAGTGAAGCTCTGCAGACACTGCAGAAGTGTCGACAACAAGTAGTGGCAAAGCTTACATATCACCCATCTGCAGAAGACGTGGTTGACAGTCAGTCAGCAGCTACGGAAGCCAAGGAGGTGGTGTGGATAGTTGAACAACTGTATGAGAACTTCAAAGTCAAAACGACAGAGTACACCGTCTCCAGTTGACGTGGCTCGAGGGCAAGCCACAATATCGTGTTGGGGGGATATTGGTAGGCAGTTTGCTAGAGTGCTATTGCAGCATCTCTGATGCTGCGACAAGGCAGAAGATGGTGTGGAAGGCGATGAGCGGAAGATTATTTTATGCATTTTGGGTCAATTGTACCGCAGATTTCAGTTTTTGGGTCATTTGGACAACATACTATGTATTGTTGAGTTAGTTATACAGCAGAATGAGGGTTTTTGGTCGTTTTTGGATAAGTCAGTTAGATATTGAGTCATTTGTCCATAGTGTCGATTAACAAGTTGTTAGAAAGTGGACAAGAGTTGTAAGGCAGAAGCCTATATATAGATAAGAATTGTAAGTGATGAAGGGAGAGAAAAAGATAATGATCATATGGGAGATATTATTCGAAGCTCTGATGTTGGTTGTATGTTTTCCGGGTATGTTTTGATGTTAAAGAGTCATCACAGAGATCTAGTTTTTGCAGAGACATTGTATTTGGAACGACAATGATAATATGATGAAGTTATTTTGGTACAATCTCTGTGTTTAATCTGTTCAGTTGTGGTAATGTGATATTGCACTATATGAATAATGTCATGCTTCTTTGATGTGATACTTGCTTTACAATTACTGTTGTTACAATGATGAATGTCTCGGTTAAATATTTCTTTAATACTATGTTCAATGATTAAATATCTCTGTCCTAGTGTTGCAATAAGTTTAAGTATCATAGCCGCAACCATCCTCCTTCATTCGACGAAAACATGGTTCCGTCTGCTCTTCCTGGACACCTCGAGTGAGACCTCATCTGCTCTGAAGGTGTTGCTGGTCGGGATAAACCTTGTCCGAGCCAGTGCTCAAGAAGACTGCGCTATGTGTTGATAGTAAGTGGAACCCCTGTCGACTGGTGTCACACTAACAATATCTCTCCTAATCCACCTACCCCTAACCCCCCATTCCTCTCTCTAACTCTCTCCTACTCCCCCTACCCCTAACCCCCCTTCTTCTCTTTATCTCTCTCCTACTCCCCCTACCTTAGTGTCATATACAATAAAGTTGTAGTGGTGCATATTGCACACATGATTTTGTGAACAAAATCGTGTGTGCATTCCTTAGTTATAAATCATGTACATGTTTAGTTTGCCTCCATATTTTTCAAGTTTCAAAAATATATTTATCGATAAATTGTCGATTCAAGATATTATAGTAGGGTAATAATAATAGTAAGTATATATATATATATATATATATATATATATATATATATATATATATAATTGTGAAATAAAAAACCATGAACCTCATAGCACAATTCACATATGGAATCTCCCTTTTTGTTGGACCAATACTCTAGGCATCTCCTGTGAGCATGTTGTGGATGAAAGAACACATATTTTGGATCAAGAATTCCATAATAAACACCCAATAGCAATAAACCTTTGACAACACCATACAAACCACTCTTATAGACCCCCCTAAACCCTAATATCTAAACCATGCACCTTTAAGGTGCCAAAATAGGCACAAGGATTCTCCATATTTCCTTTGGTGTCTTCCTCCTGACAAATATGGCATTCAACCAGTGTAGCATCTCCAATTTCCATGAGGGGTTTCTGTTTTTTTTTAAATGACAAACGTTACTAGGAACTCAAACTTCTCTTCAAAAATTCTAAGAAGAAAACAATTACCAATATCAAAATAAGAATGCATGGCTCTGCAAATAATTCTCAAACTGAGGGAAAATTACCTTCCTATCTTCACCTAACCCCCACCCATATCTCTCTCCTCCAACCCCCTTAACACCCCCTATCTCTACTTATAACCCCCTAACACCCCCCTTTTTCTCTACCTCTAACAACCCCCCCTCTCTCTATCTCTCTCATACTCCCCCTACCCCTAAACCCCTAACACCCCCCTCTCTTTATCTCTCTTCTACTCCACCTACCCATAACCCCCTAAAACCGTACCCTCTCCACCTATAACCCCCTAACAACATCCCTTGTCTCACTACATCTAACCCCCTAATAGACCCCCCTATCTATCTCTCTCATACTCCCCCTACCCGTACCCCCCCACTCTCTCTATCTTTATCATACTTGCCCTACCCCTAACTCCCTACCCCCTCTCTTTATATCTCTCCTATTCCCCCTACCCCGACCCCTCTCTCTACCTCTCACTCCCTAATAGTCCCCCTATCTCTATCTCTCTCTATCATTCATCTACTATAGCATCCCCACTTTCCATGAGTGGTTTATGTTTTACAAAAATGATAGGTGTTCATGGGAAATCAAGCTTCTCTTCAAAACTTCTAAAAAGACAACAATTACCATTATCAAAATAAGAATACATAGCTATGCAAATAATTCTCAAACTGAGGAAAAATTACCTTCTCGTCTTCACCTAACCCCACCCCCCTCTCTCTCTCCCCCAACCCCCTAACATCCCCCTCTCTCCCTCTAACACCCCCTCTCTCTCTACCTCTAACATCCCCCCCTCTCTATCTCTCTCATACTCCCCTTACCCCTAACCTCGCCCTCTCAATATCTCTCTCCTAATCCCCCTATACCTAGCCCCTTAAAACTACCCCTCTCTACCACTAACCCACTAACACCTCCCTCTCTCCCTACCTCTAACCCCCCATTCTCTCTCTCCCCTAATATACCTACCCCTAACCCCCTAACATCCCCCCTCTCTACCTCTAACCCTCTATCACCCACCCCCATGCTATATCCTTCTAGATATAACCCCGCTCCTCTCTCTATCTCTCTCATACTCCTCCTACCCCACCCCTCTCTCTACCTATAACACCCTCTAACCCCCCCCCCCCCTCTTTATCTCGATCCTACTCCCCTACCCCTAACACCCCCCCCTCTCTACCTCTAACCTCCTAACACCCCCCTCTCTCTCTACCTAAAATGCCCTACCTCAAACCCACTACCCAAAACCCCCCCTCTCTATCTCTCTCCTACTACACCTACCCCTAGCACCCCCCTCTCTACCTCTAAACCCCTAGCATCCCCCCTCTCTACCTCTAACCCCTTAACGCCCCTTCGCTCTCTCTACCTATCACATACCCCCCCTCTCTATCTCTCTCACATTCCCCCTACCCCTAACCTTTCCCCTCTCCCCCCTAATCCTTCTAACCCCCTCTCTCACTCTCTCCAACTCCCCTACTCCTCCACCTACACCTAACCCTCGTCCATCACTCTCTCTCCCCGAACCCCCTAACACCCTACTACACCGCTGGTCCTCTAGTCTTTCTCACACGCTCTCTCTCTCTCTATCTCTCTCTCTCTATCACAGACATATGTACACATACATACACCTCCCCATACCACTAACCCCCTCCTCTCTAACCACCATTCTCCTCCCTTAACCCCTAACCCCCTTGATCTCTATCTCTTGCTCTCTTCTCTCAACCTCCTACTCCTCTTTTTCTCTATCTCCCTCTAGCCCTTATAATCCTTACTATCATATAGAATATATTTGTATTGGTACATGTCGTTCGTAAAAGGAATTGTGTGTGCATTTTATAGTTATATATCGTGTACACATTTTATAGTTCTATAATGCGCACGCATTTTGTTTTCCACCAATTTTTTTTGTGGGAATAAGAAATTTGAATTTAAAATAAATGTGCTCATGTTTCTTAGCGCCTCATCACCTCTTTGGTTGTCATTCCTCTTCTTATGTGTCTGCTTCAAAGTTAGCTCTAGGTTAACCAAACATGTGTTGTGGAATATGATAAACCATAGCTAATTGGGCATCTCACCTATTTTCTCGATATTCTTGTATTTTACCACTTGTTATAGTATGCTACACACAATCATTTTTTATGAATTTTTAGACCCATAGCGCATTTTTTTCTACAGATTCCAGATATGTAATTTTTTAAAAAAAATATTTTTTTTTCTATTTTTCTTGTGTCATTACTCCTTAACTCAAAAAACACAATGTTAGTGTTTCTTCCATAACTTTTTCAATTCTCAAGCATTTTAAAAAAAAATGTATGCTACACTACTAGACACTGACCTCTACATGTGGTAAAAAAAAAATCATGATCATTACATTAAGACCTTCAAAAGTTGCATCCACACTTGCATTTTTTTTTCAAGGTTCAATCACTTAGATAATTAAAAATAAGAATAAAAATTATTGAAATTATTTTGGAAAATAGTGTTACATTAGTACTATTTGTTCTCTATATGTCTACTAGTTTTTGTAGGTTGACTTCATCATTTAGGCACTCAAAGGCTGCACCCACAAAGATGTATATCTTATCATTTGCACCCCCCCAAAAAATTACATGTTATAAATTATCAAACTTGAGATAGTTATGAACATTTTCAATAGATAAAATTTATATATTCAGAAACGTGATTCAATTTCCTACATTTCATCTTTTTTATTTACTCAAAGAAAGATTCAATGTGTAAGTATCTCAAAATATCCATGTAAGTTGAGGGATGGCTATTATTTCAGTTTTCCATTGCATCTAACACGTCAAAAGAGGCCCTCATTAGCTTGCACCAACCTTGAGGTTCAAGAGGTGGGAAACACTATAACAACCCATGTTGACATTCTTTGCACCCTCAAAGATAATTTGGTACTGGCTCAGAATCGCATGAAGAAATAAGCTAATAAACATCACTTCAAATTCCATTTTGATTAAGGGGATTTGGTTTTCTTACATCTGAAAACCTATAAATGAACCTCACTTAAAGAGAAAAGTCACTAGAACTTAACTCCTATGTTTTATGGACCCTATACTATCCTCAAACGTATAGGTCCAATGGCTTACAAATAGGCTTTCACTAGCCATTCTAAGATCCATCTAGTGTTTCATGTGATTTTCTTGAAGAAAGTGTACAAGTCTAATTTCAGATCTCAAACTAGCATTCTAGAATTAGATGAGAAGGGTTCCATTTGGTTGCAACCTGATGTCGTTTTGGACAAACGAGAACATTGTCTTCATGTGTGCACTATCCAAGAAGTTTTGATACAATGGAAAGATACACATCTTGAAGATGCTACATGGGAACCAATGGAGATTCTCCACCTATTTCCTCATCTCCACCATTTAGAACAAGGCTTATTTGTAAAGGTGAGCGCATGATAGGGTCCCACCCTAATTTCCCTAGTTAATGGAATAGATTGTTAGTTAATGTATCGAGGACCATATTTATTCTCATGAGCACCATAGTAAAATGCAGTGGGATGAAATAATCCAGCATCTTTGTCACATAAAGAGGGTTGAATACGAAAATCACTTTCTCATAGAATGTCCTTCATACAGTCACATTAGAGCATAATTTCAAAACATTTGCTACAATACTAGACTTCCTAACCTTTTAACTCATCGCAACTATGGTGATTTAGGAATGCTTATCTTAAAGTTTTTTGAGCATATAAATCAAATTATAAAGAAAACCAAGTGACTCATTTCCTTTTTAAGGTCAAGTATACCAAGGTGTAATGTCCCCATTCAAATAAATTTCAAAAGAGGAAATTCCACTAATCTACTAGTTTCGTAGGTTGGGGTGGAAACATTGGGATTTTGAATAAGGGAGATAATAAACCACAAATGGACATTAGATTGACATAAATATATTAAAAGGGGTTAAATAAATATTTATGATAGGAAAATAAGGTGGCACTTGGTCATGGAGACACATTGGTGGTGTGGGACCCACACAAAGCTAGATTCCTCATGCCACATGGAATTCTATTCTCACCCATTTGAATCCAAGGTGGAGTCTAATGATCTTGGGGAGTTGGAAGGTAAATATAACTGGCATGACTCAATGAAGGTCGAATTGGAGTGGAAGAGTAACTCCCATGGAAAAGGAAGATGCATTTTGGAGCTAGTGGGACACTTGGACTAGATTCCCTAGCTCTATGACAACAATGATGAAGATGCTATGACACCTATGACACAAATCAGACCTAGATGCTGACATCTGACATATATCACATGTAAGGGCTAAACATAGCCTCCAAGAAGGCGCACAAGGGAGTTAGGGCAGCCAAAGAGACACCCATTCAAAATGAGGGAAGATGGAGACTAGGAATTGTTGGACAAGTGGCACACATTGGAATCTCTTCCCAACTTGAGTTGGAATGAGTATTTTGGAAGGAATTCGACCCAAGGAGGTCTTTTGAAGTTTATAAAAGTCAAGAACAAAGAAGGAGAGTATTTTTTTATCATTTATCACTTTGCATATTGGAGAGCATAGCTTGTCCATGCTTGTGGAGTGTTTACTCTACTTGCTTTAGTACCAATTTCGAGGGTGAAAAATTCCCATCCTAATTGGAAATTGGAGAGGCCATTCAAACCTTTCATTTGGAGATACAATGGATTCATTTGTTGCAGGTTGAATCTATAGGGCATCTTGTGCCATTCTCATCCTCAACTTGCTTCCACACCTTTCTCACTTTTCTCTTCTTATTTTGGCTCTTGGAGGAAGGGGGCACTTGGTGAGATGTTGTTCTCTTTGGGGGAGCTCTTTGTTGATGTATTTGTAACTTGGGAAGATATTCTTCTATGTATTACAATTGTACTTTATTAGATGCATGATGGAGATGTATTATTCCTCCAATAAGAAGTGTCGTCATTTGTATTTGTAAGTGTCGCAACTTATATTTGATGGGTTATTAGACCACCAGTGTGGGGTCGGCCCTAGATGAGTCATGTGGATGTGTTATTAGGATTCCTTAGGAATTTGTCCATGTTAGTTTATTGGCAAGTCAAGTTAGTGTATAAATAGAGAGTGAGTGTGTCTCATTCTATACATTCACTCACTCATCCAACTCGCATTAGTTGAGAGAGGAGTGCGCACTAGTGGAGGAGGAGTAGCTGCTGGAGTTATCTATCTTGGGTTTGATCATTGTGATCTTGTATTGTGACTTATTCTATCTCTAAGGAAGTTGTGGGGTTTTTCACCTTCTTGGTTTTCCCCAAGGAAACTCTATGTCTCTTTTGTTTATGATTGTTATGCTGTGCATGTTATTCTCTTAGTAGGATCCTAACATAATGTTTGAATGAAATTATCAAAAAATTAACATGGTATCAGAGCCATGCTAAGAAGAAGATACTCTGCAACTGCGGAAGCTAGGGATTCTTAATATTTGAGATTCTCTCCTCAGATCATTAAAGGAAAGAGGCTAGGATGACTCTCCTTTGAAGGGCACATCTTTTTGTCGAGACAGAATTCAATTCTAAGCACTTTCAGTTTTTGGCCCATTACTGCTGCGAGAAATTAGGGTTTCGAAAAAAGTTGGAATTTTGGAATCCGAGACCATTGTTGGATGACCCTCAAGAAAATCGAAGTTTAGATACTAAGATCAAACTTTTTGGTTGGGCAGAAGGCCATGATTCATCAAACCCTAGTTCAGCATTTTGATCGGAAAGGTGAAAAATTAGGGTTTCTGCAAAAGTTGAAATTTTTGGAATCTGTGACCATGGCTGGATGCTCCTTAGAAAAATCAAAGTTTAGAGAACAAGATCTAACTTTTTGGCTTGCTAGAATCCCAAGCAATATCAAACCCTAGTTCGGGATCTTGTCTAGGAAATGTGGAAGTTTCAAAGGAAATTTTAAGGGGTCAAATTTTGTAGATTTCAAAATTGAAGTATACTAGCTTGATCATCTCAGCAAGGTGCATCTTTCCATCCTTTCAAAAGTTTGGAATTCAAATTTTAAATTTTTAGGGTTTCTCTGACAAACCCTAATCCAACTCCAGATCCAGTTTTCAGCAAATCAAGTGGTAAGACCTAAAACTTTCTATTTCCATTTGAAGTACTCTTTAAGATGTCTCACCACACCAAGCTTGAGGATAAGCTTGAAGGAGATGATAAACTCCAAGCATGGAAGTATAGGATTGGGTTAATCCTAGAAGAGAATGAATTGGACAACTACATAAAGGAAGAGGTTCCAGTTCCAAAGGGAGATGAGGCTAAGGCCCTACACAAGAAGGACTTGGTCAAGGCCAAGAGAATCATTGTTGATTCTATAAAATATCATCTCATACCCCATCTGTCTTCCCTAAAGACACCTATGGAGATGTTTGACTCTTTGACCAAGTTGTTTGAAGGAAAGAATATAAATTGGAAGATGACTCTGCAGAATCAATTGAAAGGGGTAAAGTTCCAGAATGGAGAGACCATCCAATCCTACTTCACTAAGGTCTCTCAAATCAAGGAACAACTTGAAGCTGTGGATGAAGTAGGGGATAATGGAGAAATTGTCATGACCACATTGAATTGCCTACCTAGGTCATGGGACTCCTTCATCCAAGGAATCTGTGCAAGAAAGAAGTTGATCTCTTTCAGTAGACTATGGGAGGAATGTTCACAAGAAGCAGCTAGGCTTGTGGACTGAGAAGAAAAGATGGGAAATGGAGATCAAGCTCTCACAGCTCACACCAAGAGAAGTAAGCCCAAGAGGGACCAATCTCATCACAAGAGATCTTCACACCACCATCATCAAATAGATAAGAAAAATCTAAGATGATTCAATTTCAATGAAAAGGGACACTTTGCTTCAGAATGTCCTAAGAACAAAAGGAACTCCAACAACAACAATAAGAAGAAGAGAAACAAGAAGAGATATCATGCTCATGCTGCTGAGGATGATGAACCTCCTAGGAAGAAGGTTAAGGTAGAAAGTGAAGACTCTTCAAGTGACAATGAATATGTTCTAATCTTTGCTTTGACAGGTACTGTTACACATGGGTGTAATGATAGGCTTATTGATAGTGGGGATTCTAAACATATGATGGGATTCAAAGAATCTCTTATAGATCTTTCTGAACATGAGTCACCTCATAAGGTGAAACTTGGGGATGACTATCAATACCCCATAAAAGGAAGGGGTGAAGCCTCCTACAAGTTAGACTCTGAGAAGTCTTTGAAGATGCAAGATGTTTTATATGTACTTGGACTCAAGAAGAACCTACTCTCCATATCATCTTTGGATGCAAAAGGGATGATAGTTGCATTTGTGGATGGCCAAGTACTTATGTGGCCTAAAGGTAAGACCATAGATGATGCAGTAGTGATTGGAGATCAAGAGGGAGGATTGTACAAATTGAAGGGACAACCTGAACATGCCATGGTACATGAATCCATGGAGCCAAGTGAAATTTGGCATAGAAGGCTTTCACATGTGCACTATAGAGCACTACCAATTGCAAGCAAAGCAGGAGAAGGCCTTCCTGAAATCCAGTCAAAGCATGAAGGTGTTTGCAAAGGATGTACAAAAGGAAAGAACACAAAAAAGGAATTTCCAAGCAGTGAAAGCAAGGCATAAGGAATCTTGAAAATTATCCACTCCAATGTATGTAGTTCGATGTCATCCAGTTCTCTGAGTTGGTATGTATATTGTGTTTCTTTCATTAATGATTTCTCTAGGAAGACTTGGATTTGTTTCTTGAAGAACAAAGATGAAGTATTCAACAAATTCAAGGAATTCAAAACCTTGATAGAAATCCACATTGAAAATAAGATCAAGACTTTTAGATCCGATAATGGTGGAAGATTCACTTCAGAAGACTTCAAGAAGTTATGTAGTGATTCAGAGATTAAGAGGGAGTTGACCACTCCTTACAATCCACAACAGAATGGAGTTGCAGAAAGGAAAAACCTCTCATCCACTTTCAGCATTGGTTAAGGTGCACACTATCAAAGACTCCAATAGCTCCTGCAAGGAAGCAAAGATTGAGAGGGAATCCACCCAACAAACAAACACAGATAAGTATTTGAATTGCCATTTCTTATATATTTGATTGTTTAAATAATATTGTTCAATGATATATTCCTAGACTTAGGTTGTGTATTATGCATATTAGAATAATTGCATTAATGACCAGTATACTACTAATATGCATGTGATGGGTAAGTGTCCTATGGCACTATACAACATTCAATTGCTACTTATCTAGAATGAAACCTCTTTGCTGACATGTTGGGAGTAGTGCAAACTCTTAACAATGTTCTGGTAGAGATGGAAGGCATCTAGAAAGTTACGGGATATGGATAAATGTTGTATTAAAGCATTGGCTAAGATAATTGCATGACTGTATGACATATATATTTATGTATAAGAATTTGTTCTGAAATCTATGAAAAGTTTCTAATCATGCAATTGAATTTCACTTGTAGGAAAGATCATGTACAATCACCTACAAAAGAAGGACTACAACATTTGTTCTAGCAACAAAGTTCAAAGAAAACTATATATTGAAGATATTGAAGAATCTGAAGTTCCTAGGATATGGGATGCAGTAATGGAAGGATGCCATGATCAAGGAATACTAGTCGATCATGAAGAATTATGTTTGGGATGTGGTCCCAAGACCAGATTGGAACTATGTTGTGACTTCCAAGTGGATCTACAAGATCAAGCATGCTGCAGATGGAAGCATAGAGAAATACAAGACAAGGTTTGTAGCTCGTGGATTCTCCTAGAAAGAGGGGATAGATTATGAAGAGACTTTTCTCCTGTAGCCAGATACACTTCCATTAGAACAGTACTTTCCCTGGCTGTAGTGATGAAGTGGAAGATACACCAGATGGATGTCAAGATAGCTTTCTTGAATGGTGTAGTCAAAGAGGAAGTGTATGTGGAGTAGCCACTGGGTTTTGAGACACATGACAAGGAGTCATATGTGTGCAGATTGAAGAAATCCTTGTATGGATTAAAGCAAGCTCCTAGAACATGGTACAGCAGGATAGACAGCTTCCTGTCCAGTTTGGGCTTTACCAAGAGTAAAGCGGATTCCGACCTTTACTACAAGGTTGGGGAAGGCAATCCAGTGATACTTCTATTGTATGTGGATGACCTGTTTGTGACAGGTGAGGATAAATTGATTTCCAACACGAAGAGGAAGCTTGCTGCCAAGTTCGAGATGAAGGACTTGGGCATGATGCATTCCTTTCTAGGTATGGAGGTGTGGCAGAGTGCAGATGGAATCTTCCTTGGACAAGGGAAGTATGCAGTAGAGATCCTAAAGAGATTCGGGATGATGGACTGCAAGGCCATGACCACACCTATGGCATCGAACATGAAGCTATTGAGTGATGCTTCATCATAGTTGGTTGATGTCACGGTGTATCGTCAGATGATTGGGTCCTTGATGTATCTAATGAACATGAGACCATATATTTTATTTGCGGTGAACACCTTGAGCTAGTTTCTGACAAATCCTAGACATGTTCATCTGATTGTTGTAAAGCATATTCTGAGGTACCTGAAGGATACTATTGATTATGGGTTCAAGTATAATGCTTATCAAAATTTTAACCTGGCGTGTTATGTTGATTCAGATTGGGCAGGCAGTGCTGCAGATGGGAAGAGCACCTAAGGGTGTTGCTTCAGTATGGGATCAGGTGTGATCTCTTGGTTTAGCAGGAAGCAATCCTGCGTAGCACTGAGTACAGCCGAAGCAGATTATGTCGCAGCTTGTTCGGCTAGTTGTGAGGCAGTATGGCTAAGGAATCTATAGTCTGATTTATTTGATCTCCCGTTGGATGCTACCTGTATATTCTGTGACAACCAGAGTTGTGTGAAGTTGTTTGAGAACTCGGTGTTCCATGACAGGTCGAAGCACATTGAGATAAAATATCACTATATCAAGTATATGGTGTAGAGAGGAGCAGTGAAGATCCAGTATGTTGCGACTGATGAAAAGATTGCAGATGTGTTGACCAAACCACTAGCCAGAGTGAAGTTTGAGTACTTTAGAGAGAGGCTTGGTGTTCTTCAGATAGAAGATACTTCGAGGAAGAAGTGATGGGACACATTTGCAGGAGCCATTCCAAGCATGGTGGTAGGAGGATCCTTCCCATGGCTGTGGATGTAAGCGATGTGTGATGAGCATCAGGACGATGCTCAAGTTGTTGCTATGTATGATGATCAGGATGATCATGTGTGATGAGCATCAGGACGATACTGTGACAATGATCAGGATGATCATGCGATGATGATGTACATCAGGATGATGTACTGTGTGATGATGATCAGTATGATCATGAGTATCAGGATGATACTCCGTGGCCATGGACAGATTTTGTAGGTAGCATATAATAGCTCCCTAAGAGATCTGATAGTCTAAGCTCGGATTCTCTTGCGAGGTTCTGCTATAGGTTGGATGTAGACAGATTGTGCAAGTAGCATGTAATAGCTCCCTGGGAGTTCCTATACTCTGTGCTAGGATACTCTTTTGAGGTTTTGCTACAGGTTGGCCGTGGACAGGTTGTGCGATAAGCATATAATAATTCCCTATGATATTTGCAGATACTCTTGCGAGGTTTTTCCTATGGCATATAATAGCTCCCTCAGAGATATGGCAAATGCTCTTTCGAGGTTTTGCTTGGGAGGACATATAATAGTGCCCTGGGAGATTTGCAGATACTCTTGCGAGGTTTTTCCTATGGCATATAATAGCTCCTTGGGAGTTCTAGCAAATGCTCTTTCGAGGTTTTGTCCTATGGCATGTAATAGTGCCTTGGGAGATCCAATAGGTTGAGCTGTGTGCTCGTAATCAGTTCTGGGATGCTCTTTCGAGGTTTTGCCTGAACACTTGTAATAGTGCCCTAGGAGATCCAATAGGTTGAGATGTTTGCTCGTAATCAGTCTTGGGATGCTCTTTCGAGGTTTTGTGGTGGTCACATGTAATATCTCCCTGGAAGATCTTGCTGGTCATACTTAGGCACATAAAGGATCCTGGGATACTCTTTCGAGTTTCTTTTGATGCACGTAATTAGTCCTAGGATCCGTAGTATGGCCAGAGATGATTGAATACCTACAAGAGGCTAGGCCTACATCCAACATGAAAAAGGGTTGGCTCTATAGAACTTCCTATGACGAGAAGAATAGAGAGATAGCCCAAAGATCGAGTTGATGAGTACAACAGCAGTGATGATGATGCTCCATGATCCAGTGATGATGATCCAGCTCCAGAATTAAAGACTTGTGCCGATATGTATTGATGACCTGTGTCTAGAGAATACCTTCCTAGTTAAGAGGGAGCGTTGATGTATTTGTAACTTCGGAAGATATTCTTCTATGTATTACACTTGTACTTTATTATATGCATGGTGGAGATGTATTATTCCTCCAATTAGAAGTGTCGTCATTTGTATTTGTAAGTGTCGCAAGTGTCGCAACTTATATTTGATGGGTTATTAGACCACCAATGTGGGGTCGGCTCTAGTTAAGTCATGTGGATGGGTTATTAGGATTCCTTAGGAAGTCGGCCATGTTAGTTTATTGGCAAGTCAAGTTAGTGTATAAATAGAGAGTGAGTGTGTCTCATTCTATTCATTCACTCACTCATCCAACTCGCATTAGTTGAGAGAGGAGTGCGCACTAGTGGAGGAGGAGTAGCTGCTGGAGTTATCTATCTTGGGTTTGATCATTGTGATCTTGTATTATGGCTTATTCTATCTCTGAGGAAGTTGCGGGGTTTTTCACCTTCTTGGTTTTCCCCGAGGAAACTCTATGTCTCTTGTGTTTATGATTGTTATGTTGTGCATGTTATTCTCTTAATAGGATCCTAATATAATGTTTGAATGAAATTATCAAAAAATTAACACTCTTGTGGCCCCATTTATTTGTATTCTGATATATATACTCTATATTTAATTCTCATAAGACTCTCAGGTCGAAATAACAAGTGGAACTATGTAAAAATACCAAACAATGCATAAATGGTGTCATTTTCCCTACATCTTGTTATAAAAGCTTGAATTTTCTCTATTTTGACTTGTATCAGTTCATCTCTGTGACTTTTATGATGTAAGGATGGTCATTAATGTCTGGAGGAAGTTTCATATACATTGCATAAGCCTTTGGAACGTAAATCTCGAATTTCATAGCAAGTGGTGAAGTTTACTAGAATTTCCC
Source organism: Larix kaempferi (assembly GCA_027924585.1). Classification (NCBI taxonomy): domain Eukaryota; kingdom Viridiplantae; phylum Streptophyta; class Pinopsida; order Pinales; family Pinaceae; genus Larix; species Larix kaempferi. Next base: position 46,091 of record BSBM01000357.1, read on the forward strand.
CCTATGTGAAGACATGTCCACAAACCTCTGATTTATGGGAGTTGCAGAAGACTTTAGAAACTGATTGATGATGTATTCGGGAGCTCATTGAAGTCCTTTAACAGTACCATGTCTCTGTTATGATATTTGGGAAGTTTGTACAGCATTTGGAGATCCATCTTTGACAACTAGCCTTGGGGGATTTGAACCTCGATTTGACTAGTAAATTTCCCTATCTTTCCTTGATTGTAATTGAATGTTGCAGAAGTATTTTGAGAGTGTCCAAGCATCCATCAATCCCAATTTTATGTATTAATACCTTCCAAACACATTCAGAACCAATTTGGAAGCATTTGGAGCCATTTGGAGGCATTTTGAGGCATTTGGGTCAATACTAGTCTAAGGGTCGAATTGGCCAACAATTGCAAATTTTTCAATTTTACCAAATTTATTAAAAATGGACACTACACAAGGTTGGTCTCACTCGACATTAATAACTATCATCATCATTCAATAAGGCCCCACAATGTATTAGAGTGTGAAATCAACAAATACAAGTAGCATCATTTAAAAAACCCACTAGTTAGTGGTTAGGGTTTTGGTCATTTAAAAGCTATATTTAGTAGAAGAAGTTATCTAATGAGTTATCAAGTAAATATTATTGTATTTGGAGCTAAATACCCATATTAGAATACCATATATAGTATTCTTTATATTTATATAAATATAATATTTTTAACTAAATTTATTTTTATATAACAATTTTATATTGTGTAAAAAATTCTTAAAAACTCTCTTTCATATATATATAAAATTAATTACTATTATTTAAAATCAAAATTAGTATATATATATATATATATATATATGAATGATAATAATCTAAACATGTTATATTTTGATTTTTTTGAATAATATTTTGATTTGTTTGAGTGAAATACAATTAAAATTTGAGAAGAATTATTGGAATAGCCAATATAAACAGTTGAAATTGCATATTCTAGTTGAAAAAAGAAAATTTAAAGAAGTTGAATTTATTTATACCATTTAAATAATAAAAAATTACAATTTTACAAAACAAATTCCAATATAAATACTATAAAAAATCATTAATATCAATATTTCTAAATTCAGAATTTCTTTATCCTTGCGATGTAGATGGCCAATAATGGTTAAAACATCCCTAAGCGAATACTACCACTTACCAAAAAAAAAAAAAAAACAGAATTTCTTTCACAAATAAAAATTTACCTAAAAAATATTGTTGAAAAACTTTTCTCACGTATCTACTCTATTTAAAAACTAATTCTAAACGGATCTTTCACCAAAACAATATCTCAAACTGTTTAAAATCCTGGTTATTCAAAACTAGTGAAGATGAAAGTTATGTATATCTAAATATCCATAGATAACCAAACTAAAATAGCATAGCACTCAGACATGACTGTATCAGTTCCTTTAATTGTTAAATCTAATCAAAATATATTCATTGAGTATGAGATTATATTGATAACTCAAATATAAAAGTTCTTCAAAATTTATTTATATTCATCTCAAATTTGAGATTGTATAATTGAATGAAGTTAAGCTGTAACTATTTAAATTTAAAAACCCAACTCAAACACATTCCCAAATATACTTCACTCTCACTAAACGATCAAAACTATAAAAATGTAAAAATGAAATTTCAAACATGTATAAAAAATTTTATGAGATTTCATGCCAAGTCACTCTGTCAACAGGATCGTATTCGATCAACTTCGGTGTAGTTGTAAGCTGCGAGTTTCCCAATCGGATTACCTTCATCGTTTGAGGTTTAGTCTCTGGCGAGCATGCACAGGCCAGATGGATCCCAGAAACTCTTTTTCTACTGCAAATTTGACACGTTTCTCATGCACTGTCCATCTGATCTGATTCGAAACATCTTCAAGTTCAACCTTATCCGTGAGACTACAAGCACCGTCTGCACTGCCTTTAAAATGGTTGCCAATCCTTCCTTGTTTTTGGCATTCCTGTAGATCTGTATAGATTATCCTTGAGCCTCTGCAACTATTTGTTATATATCCCTAGACTATTTTGAATAAGCGCCCCTCAACGCAAATATGGCTCCTCCAGATCAAACTTCCTGTATATTAAGCAGAGAGAAATTTGAAAGACCAAATCATGGATATTGCAGGAGAGGAGGAGCCTTTGTAACATTCTTGGCCGGATCAGGAGATTATATAAAGGGTGTCATCGGTCTTGCCAAGGGTTTGAGGAAGGTGAGAAGTGCATATCCTCTCGTGGTGGCAGTATTAAACGATGTTCCAGAGGACCATTGCTTGGAATTGCAAAATCAGGGTTGCATTGTTCGACAGATTCAGCCCATTAATCCTCCTCAATCTAGTCATGTAGAGTTTGCCATGGCTTATTATGTGCTCAATTACTCTAAACTCCGCATCTGGGAGGTAATCGTATATTCTAGGGTTGTTAAATTGTTTCGTTGGTTGTTATTTTGTAGTTTTAGGGTTTTTAAGGGTTGTTATTTTGTAGTCTTAGGGTTTTTCAATCTGTCGTCAATATTCTTGGTTAGCAGTTACTTGTTCTTTATATTCAACGTTCAAATTTTTCTGTAAATATTTCTGTGTTGTATGCAAATAACGTCTATAGAAATTTAAGCTCTGTTTGTTTTCTGGTTTGTAGCTTGAAGAATATAGCAAAATGGTATATTTGGATGCAATAAATCTGTGTTGTATGCAAATAATGTCTATAGAAATTTAAGCTTTGTTGGTTTTCTGGTTTTGTAGCTTGAAGAATATAGCAAAATGGTATATTTGGATGCCGATACAGAAGTATATGACAATATTGATGAGTTGTTTAATACCCCGGATGGATATTTATACGGTGTAATGGATTGTTTCTGTGAGAAGACATGGAGTCATACTCCCCAGTATAAGATTGGGTACTGCAACGCTGGAATGTTTGTGTTTGAGCCTAGTAGATTGACCTTCAACAATCTAATGGCGGATCTTATGGCCACCACTCCGACCCCATTTGCCGAGCAGGTTTGCCACCAAAGTTTTCAATATCAATGAAGGTCTAGCTATATATTCTGGGCTGCAAAGTTTTGCTAATTACATGGTGAATTCTCTTCAGGATTTTTTGAATTTGTTTTTCGGTAAAGTATACAAGCCGCTGCCTCAGGAGTATAATCTGGTAATGGCTATGCTGTGGCGACACCCAGAAAGCGTAGACATCCACAAAACCAAAGTCGTTCATTACTGTGCCGACGTAAGTTCTTTTTTGTTTTGTTTCAATTGAGCTCTTAATTACAGTTTTGCCATAGGATTATTGTGCCTATATGGACATGGTGGTGGTGCAGGGATCGAAACCGTGGAGGTTCACTGGCAAGGAGGCAAACATGCATAGAGCAGACATCAAGATGCTAGTGGACAAATGGTGGGATATTTACAACGATTCATCTCTAGATTTTAAGGAACTGAGAAGTAAGCCGTTGGGATCTGCAATACCAACGGCCTCCATTACCAGCAACGCATCTGCTCCGCCTGCAGCTTAATCAGGAGTGTTTCTGATCCACCTTGTATTAAGTATGTACAGGAGATATAAAAGCTACAAGCCCATCTTGTTTGTACACTGCCGCCATTGTTATATTACGCGAACCCTTGAACGAGTCCACTATCTAAATGTTGTATTAATTGTTTCTTGTATTCAGAATATGGCCCGTTCTGCTTGTATGTTTTTGCAAATTTTGTGAAAGTTTTGCTTGGACATTACCGTTCCAGTTGACTAAAATTGGATTATCACTTCTATAATGCCTTCCTGGGATGAAGTCTGAGATAAATGAATACAAGTGCCAACCTTTGGATTGTTTCACAAGATTTTTATGGTTTTTTGCTTGATTCTTTCGACAAAGTAGCTTTGTATCTTGAAATTTTGAAAAGCCTTCTAATTGGAGTAAACATTATTTGATATGCTCTACATATTTCATAAAAGACTCAAGAAAACTTAAAGGAGGAGCATCTTTCACATAATTTGCATCTTCCATATAACCTTGGATATGCCTTAATGATGGGGAATGACATATCCATGTTAAATACAATAATTCATCGTAAGTGTGAGACATTTTAAAACATGATTAAAAGAATCTTAAAACATATCATATAATATATAATATATAATATGTCAAATTGAATTTATATTATATAATATATAATATGTAAAATTGAATTTATATCATATAATATGTCAAATTGAATTTGTTGAAATGCTCATTCACCTAGATTTGATCTGGCCTCAATTTGGACAATATACGAATAAAGTTGTTTTGTAACAAGAAAACCTTAACATAAATTATTAAATTTAGTGATATTTTCACTTTCAAGACTCGTGAGCATTTTTTACATCATGTAGCTTTTTTAGAGGAACATTGTTCTACAATTGGTTTCTCTAGATTGAGCATTTTTTTACATCATGTAGTTTTTTTTAGAGGAACATTGTTCTACAATTGGTTTCTCTAGATTGAGCATTTTTTACATCATGTAGCTTTTCAGAGGAATATTGTTCTACAATTGGTTTCTCTAGATTCTACACATAAGACTCCCAAAATGGCTTTTTGCAACTTTATTTTTCCTCTTGATAATCTACACAAAAAAGGAAATTATTCCTTACTCCCAAAATGGCTTTGAATTTTGCAACCTTATTTTTCCTCTTGATAATCTACACACAAAAAGGCAATTATTCCTTTTTTTTTCCCGAAAAAAGAGCTCTAAATGCTCATCAATCTATTCAATATCAAAACCCTTGCACTAAGGTAACACCATATGATAATCCTTTAATGGAAAGATAACTCATGTTCACATACATGTTTGAAGGGGCAATTTTCCAATGAGATAAGCTAAAATGCACTATTATTCCTATGCCCAATTCATAAGGACCTTGTCCTTTTTTACATCTAGCTAGTAAACCATAACCAAAACCAAAGGCTATCTACTTAATGAGCCTTATTTAATGAGATCGCATTAAATTTATTCAATGTTAACTAAGTGATTGGTTGTAATAAGCCCAAGACTTTTTGATTATTTTTATAAAGTATTTTTGAAACTCTCCAAACAATTATTATTTGTAAAAAGGTTATAAAACTCAAAACTCACATGTGATGTGGGTGAATATTATATTGCACAAAAAAATATTAATTTCATTATTAATAAAACAAAGACACTTGGAGTCTAGAGGTTAGTCATCATATCGCATTTTCATTTCGCATTTTCATTATTAATAAAAAAAAGACACTTGGAGTCTAGAGGTTAGTCATCAGATCGCCTTTTGTTCTCATCCGCATGAGATCCGTTTCAACGTTACCCCGGTAATACTGCTATCTAGCAGTGGTGTAGTTCACTTGGAACAAGACGGATCACCCCACCCCTATTTTCTTCATTCTGTCTACTTGCTATCGCAGTTGGGTCCCTGGCGTTAAGATCGATGCCGCCTCCTGTCAAGAAGATGGCTCGGGAGTTAGAAGTTACTGTTCGTTGTGATGTTTGCTTGTATATTTTTTACTATTATTAAATATAACCAAAGTCTCCTTGATAACTCGAGAGATGAATCTAGCTCATAATTGATGTTTAGTTATGGTTCATTTAAGGAAGGATTAGTGTTTGTATAAGATGTACATATGTTAACAACAAAGGGTGGAAATATAGATGAGTTTTGATGAATGGTTAATTATATATATATATATATATATATAATTGGATTAATATAATTATTAAAATTATTAACATGTGTACTTGAAATATAGTTTGAATTTTGATTAATAGTTTATTTTATATATATATATCAATATGGGACGTGATGAAGCAAAGCGGCTTTGAATTTTGATCAATGGTTTATTTTATATATATATATGGGGTGCGATGGAGCAAAGTGGCTTTGATCCAGCCAGGGGCCCGAAATCGACGAAGGGAGTGCGAAGACAACCCGTGGTTTAAGCGATGACGATACTTTGCTACTCAGAGGCTCTGCTCTTTTCTTTGCCCTTCTTGCATACGCGGAATAGGTCTGTCTACAGACCATTAAAATCCCTGAGTAGCTAGGGGCATAATGTATATCGACGAAGTCGATTACGAACCATTGGTCACCGAGCCCGTCTTTTGTACGGACGAAGAAATCCGCAACTCAGCACAATCAACATTCACTGCTAATCATTTCCCACCACCCAGCAGGACCTCACCCTTGCGGATTACTGATAACATGTCATCAACATCCATAAAATCGCACGCTCCACGTATGTATCCCCATGAACCTGATCGTCGTCACCAAAGTAGAAAGAAAAGCATCAAGCCGAAGGATGGTAGCCCAGATCTCACGGTCGGTAGGGACATTCAGATCCCAGAAATCCCATAATATCTAAAATTTGCACTGGTCGGCCATTTTATGGAAAAACCTAAGCTAACAGTAAAACAGTATAAAACCTAAGCTAACATGTGCATCAACAGAAAATAAAAAGACAATAATATAATGGGAATTTTTCTTTTGTATTAAAAATGAGAACAATGTTACATTTACCTCAAATGTTGAGGTTGGTGGAGCTCTTGTATTAGTCCAGGAGGGTTGCTTCCGTGCTCCAATGGGTTCCTTCTCCTTCTCTAAGGTGTTTGGATAATGGGCCAAAAGGGGCACTCAAATGGGAAGCTAGCTCAAATGGTGAGCTAGGGTTTCAAGACTGATTTTGGCAAAGTGAGGCTAAGATAGATTGTGGATATCAAATGGGGAGCCTCCATCACCTATTTATAGGTTTTTAGTGGAGTATTGACCTATGGTTTTTGGCACCATATGGTTTAGGTCAATGGTTTAGGGTTTTTGCTTCCTTTTTTCCTCTTTTTATATTTTGTATTCCCTTTTATTTTGATTTTTGGGAATTTAGGGCCCTTTTAGAGGGTTTTTGCTATCTTTTGAGGAAATGTAAATTATTTTGGGAGGAAAAAGGGGGTTTTTTGGCCTTTTGGTGGCTTTTTAATGGTTTTTTGAGGTTTTGGAGGCAAAGATGGTGGGAAAAATAGACAAATGAGTCATGTGGTGAGGGAGATGAGGTAATGAGCACTTTTTAGCTGTTAACACCCATCCTCAGCAAAATCATCATCGAAGAACAATTCGGTTTTCTTTTCAACGGGAAAATTCACGACGATGTATCTCTAACTCAAGAGGCCATCTATATGATAAAAAAAGAAAAATTGCCAGCATTTGCTCTCAAACTGGATCTATCCAAAGCATACGATAGGGTGAGATGGACTTTCATCCAACTGTTATTGATCCAAATAGGGATGTTGATTGAGGTTGTGGAATGGATTATGGGCTGCCTGCAATCTACTTCCTTTGTGGGCCTAATTAATGGTTCACCCTCCCATTTCTTCAGACCTTCTCGGGGGCTAAGACAAGGGTGCCTTATGTCCCCCTGCCGATTCCTATTGGTAGCGAATGCTTTGAGCAGGCTAATTCACATAGCCAAGGAGGAAGAGCTAATCAAATGAGTCCGGGTGTCCAACTCAGTCGTCCTAACCCACACTCTTTTTGTGTACGATGTGCTACTGCTCGGGGAGGGTACATTCGGTAATATTCAAGCCTTTACTGCTCTTCTGGACTCATACAAGATGGGCACTGGTATGGTCATCAATACAAAAAAATATTTCCTAGCCTATAATAATATTTCAGAAGGATTGGTGCACAAGATTGAGGAAAATTACTCTTTCTCCACCCTCGCCATTTTGGAAGGATTCAAATATTTAGGGTTTTATCTCAAACCTAACGCTTATGCTTTTCAGGACTGGTTATGGCTCTACAGGAAAATTGAATCCAGAATTAATCAATGGGCTCACTGTTTCCTTTCCAGCGGGGGTAGACAAGTACTGCTCAAAGTCGTTCTCCAAAGCATACCAGTCTAATGGACCTCTATTTAATACATACTTAAAGGTATACTGGTAAAAATAAGGAAAAAATGTTTTTCCTTCCTCTGGACAGCAAGAAAACAAACAGAAGGAATCCCTTTGGTTAAATGGTCCATCTTATCCATGCCGAAATCTATGGGGGGATGGGGAATTAAAAACCCTAATCACTTTTGCAAATCACTGGTATAAAAAGCTATCTGGAGGCTTACCGATGCTCAGAACTCTCTATGGGGAAGAACTATGATTTCGAAATATTGTCAGCCCCCCTTAATAGTAGAGTGGTTCAGACAACCTAACAAGAGATTCAAAAATAGTTCTATAGGGTGGAAGGCACTAGTCCTCGCTTTCCCCTTAATCAGAAACTGGACTGCCTGGAAATTAGGAGATGGAAGGAGCCTACGCCTGGGAGAAGACCCCTGGGCTAGAGCAGGGGACAATTACAAGCTCCCAGTTGATTTAATTTCATGCCTTAGAGAAAAAAAATTGTACACCCTGGCAGATGTCCATATCTAGCAGTCTCAGATAGGGGGAAGATCAAGATGGAAATCGGCCCAAATATTAGGCCTCTCCAGAGTCAAAGCTGATGCCTAGAACCATTATCTGTCACTCCTAGCATCATGTTTCATTTACCTTAAGGAAGAAGAACCCGATAAACTGATTTGGTCCAAAAATAGTAAGGATGGCAGTTTCTCTGCTAAACTCGGGTATGAATCTGTTGTAAGCTCACTCCAGGAAATCAAACCTTGTAGTTGGTGGAAAAAAAATTGGACTATTCTCGGACCCTTGAAAACCATCTTAACCCTATGGTTTTCCTTAAGCAATAAAATCCTAACTTGGGGAAATCTGAAAAAATGTGGTTTTCAAGGCCTCGGTATCTGTGTGTTGTGCAATAACGCTGAAGAAACAAATGCTCATCTCTTCTGCTGCTGTCCCTATGCAGGATATGTATCGGAGAAGGATACTGAAAGCTTAAAGAACAGAATGACATTGAAGGTGGACTCCTCATTGGAACAGAATGTTATAGCTTGGTGGCAAGACTCCACGGTATGCAACTTTGAAGCTTTCCCTGCCCTTTTCATTTTCAACATCTGGGAAGTAAGAAACAAGATGATTTTTCACAACCAAAAGCCCCTTCCTGAAGTAACTACAACTATCCTACTATAGAAAGTAAGTGAACACCGCTCAGAACCTACAGCAAGCTCTCAAAAGCTAGTCTCAAGCCCTTCAATCAACAAAGATCTTCCTTGGGCCTTTTTTGATGGCGCCAGCCAAGGAGTTCCTCACTTAGGCGGATCTGGGGATGTGATTCACATTTCATAAGGGAAAAAATGGACAGTCAAATACGCCCCGGGTAGAGCTTCAAATAGCAAATTTGAACTATCAGCCATTGGGTAGTACGAAAGGTGGCTCTTATGAAAAATATAACCTCCTTGCAGCTATATGGGGACTCAAAGATGGTAATAGATTGGGTCAACGGTAAAATTCGAATCAACGCCCCCCATCTACAACATGTGCTTCTACTAGTCAAAGAGCTCATCTCCTCCTTTGAACAAGTTTCCTTTGAACATGTCTACAGAGAACTAAACATGGAAGCAGATGCACTATCTAAATTGGTGCTTGCCGTACCTCCCGGCCTCATTGAAGTAGAAGGATGGAAAAACAACCAGTTAGAGGAATGTTTTACGATAATGCATTAATTCATGTAAATGCTGCAACTCTGTTTGATAATGTTTATGTAACTTTTTTAAGCCCATGAGGCAGAACTAAGGTTTTTGGAAAAATCCATAGTGATTGTAATATGAAGTTTTTGGGAGCCTTCACGGCATACCATTTTGATGTAAGATCCAAGTGGGCAGTTCAAGTTATTCAAAGGAATAAAAAGATTTTTTCCATTGGAATATATATATATATATATATATAATTGGATTAATATTAAAATGATTAATATGTGTACATGGAATAGATTGGATTTTAATTAAAGATAAATGGTTGATTAGCTCTTGCCTTGAATGGTTTACTAAATCTGATATACTTGGTTAAATGTTGGATTTCATATGTTAAACAATGGTCGAGAGCATGGATTTGTTGAAGCACAAATGTGGTTGGATCAATTGGATTAATATAAAGGGTTTATACAATTGCAATATGATAAATAGTTAATTAAAGTAGGAAGATATACATTTGGATATCTAAACACGTGGAATGGGCTATGATATTTTTTGTATATATTGTTGAAATATATTGAAATGAGTTAGCAAAGATTTGCATGAATATGTGCATTGTATTATAGTGAAGAGGCTGTGGAAATAGAATTGAAGTTATGTTAGGAATACATTTTGAAAAGGTTAGCCTATATCCTTGTAATAGGTTAAATTTGATCAGTTGTATATGTTGAATTATATTGATATAGATAATGCATTAAATTTTGAATGGAGGAGTAAGGATGACTATATTAGTGTTTTAAAAGAAGAAATAAAATTTTATTTTTATGAATTTTGGGGTACATTACAATGTGGTATCAGAGCTTAGGTAACAACACTTGAACTCATGGAGTCCATTCATAGTGTGAGAAAACTAGCTATGTGTATTATGTTGTTCTTCTTATTTTTGTATAGAAGAAAGTTGTGTTACTAAAACTACAAGAAAATGGTTGAAGGACGACCCCCTACCCCACCTATCTAGGTAGAACTTAATGAACAAGAACAACAACACAATAATAACATTAACAACAACCAAGATGAGATTTCGCAAACAGTAATGGATTTATAAGCAAACTCCAAATTTTTAAAATTGAACATGAACAAGTAATGAGAACTCAGGAAGCTCTTAATGAAGCTCAAGTTGATTTAAACTAACTAAGATCTCTAAGTATACCGGTAAAAAGAAACGTAAACGAATTGATTCGTCTTCTGAACCTTTTTCCTATAATGATAGCTCTATTGATAGAGAGGGGGGGGCTATTAGAGGTAGAGATAAAGGGGGGTTCTAGGGGGTTAGAGGTAGAGAGGGGGGTGTTCGTGGGTTAGGGGTAGGAGTAGTCAAAGAGAGATAGAGACGGGGGTGTTATGGGGTTAGAGGTAGAGAGAGAGAGGGGTGGGTGTTAGGGGGTTAGAGGTAGAGAGGGGGGTGTTAGGGGGTTATGGTTAGGGGGAGTAGGAGAGAGATATAAAGAGGGGGGGTGTTAGGGGGTTATGGTTAGGGGGAGTAGGAGAGAGATATAAAGAGGGGGGGTTAGAGGGGGTCTTAGAGGTGTTAGGGGTAGGAAGAGTATGAGAGAGATAGAGAGCGGGGGGTTTAGAGGTAGGGGGTTAGATGGGGTTAGAGGTAGAAAGAGGGGGGTGTACTTAGTGGTTAGGGTTATGGGGAGTAGGAGAGAGATATAGAGAGGGGAGGGTTTAGGGGTAGGGGGTTAAAGTTAGGTGTTAAAGGTAGAGAGAGAGGGGGGTGCTAGGGGGTTAGAGGTAGAGAGAAGAGGGGTTGTTAGGGAATGATAGGTAGATAGAGAGGGGCGATTTAGGTGTAGGGGTTCAAAGGTAGAGAGGTGTTAGGAAGTTAGGGGTAGGGGGAGTAGGAGAGAGATAGAGAGAGGGGGTAGGGGGTTAGGGGTAGGGGGAGTATGAAAAATTAGAGAGAGGGGGGGTATTAGAGGTAGAGAGAGGCGGAGGGTGTTAGGGTGTTAGAGGTAGGGATAGTAGGACAGAGATAGAGAGGGGGGGGTATTAGGTGGTGATATGTAGGGGGTTTGAGGTAGAGAGAGAGAGGTGAGGGGTTAGGAGTAGGTTGTTAAAGGTAGGGTTTAGAGGTAGAGAGATAAGGGGGGTGTTAGGGGGTTAGAGGTAGAGAGAGGGGGGATCTTAGAGAGTGAGAGGTAGAGAGAGGGGGGGGTTTAGGGGTAGGGGTTAGAGGTAGAGAGGTGTTAGGGGTTTAGGGATAGGGGGAGTAGGAGAGAGATAGAGAGAGGGGGTAGGTGGTTAGGGGTAGGAGGAGTATGATAGAGATAGAGAGAGGGGGTGTGTTATGGGTTTAGAGGTAGAGAGGGGGGGTATCCAGGGGTTAGAGGTAGAGATTGGGGGATGTTAGGGGGTGTGGGGTAGGGGAGTATGAGAGAGATAGAGAGAGGGGAGGTGTTAGGGGGTTAGAGGTAGAGAGAGGGCGGGTAGGGGGTTGGAGGTAGAGAGGGGGGGTTAGGTGGTTAGAGGTAGGAGGTTAGAAGGAGAGAGGGGGGGGTGTTAGTGGGTTAGATCTAGAGGGGGGGGTGTTAGGGGTTTAGATCTAGAGAGGGTGGTGTTATGGGTAGGGGGAGTAGGAGAGAGATAGAGAGAGGGGGTGTGTTGTAGCCACAACAGATCCCACCATTATTTCCTATGAAAAATGATGGGAACCCCTTTAAATTTTTGCTTTTATTCTCAAAGTAAGTTGTTCTGATCCATTTTTTGTTGAAATAATAAAGTGTTTCATCATTTATAATTTTAGAATAAATCTCAATGAAATTCTCTTCAAAATTGTGTCTTTCCGACAAACCCAATGCCTAAATTTTAAACTTTTGTACAAGCATTGGATCTGGGATGTCGGAACCTTCAAGTTTCTAAATTTTTATCTTCGACGTTCCAACTCCTACATATTCAGTTTTTTGCTCCCCCTTAATTGTATTGATGTTACTACGCTATACTGAATTCCTATGCAGTCTCATTGTTCTCTTGCTTTATGTGATTTACAGTTTTTGCAGACAAAATCAGGATTTGTAATGAATTGGCGTGATTGACAAATTTTTCAATACGTCATATGATGCAAGATTGCATACTTCGATCTTTAAGAAGATAGTGAAAGCATCATTAAATCACTCATACGGTGCAATCAATTCAATTCATTTTTTGTCCTTTCAGATTTTCGCAAGCATGCAAAATAATCCATCCATGATGAATACTTGCCTGCAAATTTTACCAAATTTGGGAGATGCATTTTACATTCATCAAGATCGTTGTTTATCATTCCTGGTGACCAATTATCCTACAAGTATTCGCTCTATTTTCCAACTGTTAACCAATCACAAATCCTTGCCAAAATTTCTGAGCAACAACAACCAGTTGGATCTTTTGCAGGTAGTCTTTACACAATCTTCCAGGCACAAAGAGCGGACTTCACCAATCTTAAGGATGACCTAGAGAAATGGGAATCGAATCTCAAGGAAGCAGATGTAAAGGAAAGGTACGCTCAGGTCCAGGTGAATCAGAAGCATGCAGCGGAGATTTCATTTTTGAAGAGATGTGTTGAACAACTGGAGGCACTACAACAATCCATTATAAATTTATTGAAACAAGTTCACATCATTCTAGATACTTTGGACTTGAAGGATAAGGCACATCATCCTAACACCAAGATGCACTTATCATGATGAGTGAATTTTGCACAATTACCTTCCTTTAGAATGTACATTTTTGTAACTTAAATTTTGTAAATTGTAGATGTCGATGCCCTTTTCATCATGGAATATCAGCGATAATGGGTCCTTATGTATCTCTTCACTTTTATAATGGAAGCCCTTTTTCAAATGTATTATATCATACTTTCTGCATACATAATTAGTATTTTGACTAGCAAATCACTAAATGGTGCAACCATATAGTCCAATTTTTTTTTTGCTTCTGTAAGAATGACTAACTATCCATTAATACTAAAATATTTGTTCGATGCGACAACAATTTTACGCCCATTTTTGAAGATATGTACCTCATTTTTGTAGTAGTTGTACTTATATAATGAATGTATTATGTGCGACATTCTTCAAATATTTTTTGGTCGCAATCTTATTTATAATTTCTTTGAATTCAGAATAGATCGCATATTTAATTCAAGGATTTTCATTCACAATCCTGAAGATTAACAAGATAAGCAGCAGTTTTCTATTGCTTGAAAATTACTTGTATTATTATTAGCTACAATTGCACATGTCTATGGAACTTTCTTTATCCATTTTTTAGTGTGCTCGAGCTTTTTTTGGTACTCTACAAAGTTACTTCCTTCATCTACCGAAGTCTTCCTATTCTTACTTCCTGTAACATGTGAAATATTCCTTTCTGATTGTTTTACTGATCTTTGGAAATTTTGTGCCTTATGCCCAAATCCATCACAGGTATAACATCTTACAGTATGATAGTATTTTGCAGCATGACCATAATACTTACACCTTAAGCATCTCAATGTACTGAACCTTCTTGTGCTAACATAATAAAGAAAATTGTAATCATTGAGAAAAAAATTATACCTAGATTGGACTTGCTTTGATGACAAATCTTGTTTATTTGTGACTGCAATGTATATACTGTCGCAGAATTTTTCAACTATCTTATTGTAGCCAAGACCAGATTTGTCTTCTGGTGACCTTTGACTATTCAATATCTTATCCAAAATTGATGTGTTGTTTCCTGAATTTAGCTTCAACTTTTGTGTCATAAAAATATGTCACCTTTTGGATTTGTGCAATCTGAAATTTCATACGTGGACCCAGTTATTGCAAAAGAGTGTTTTCTTTGATTCTTTAGAGACTTTTTCTTTTCTTATTTCAGCTAGTTCTCCTTTTAAGTGAGCAATCTCTGAATCCTTTTGTTCAAGCTATAATAGTTGTTCTGTCAATATCTCATTTTCTTGTTTTGTTTCTTGCAGTGACACTTCCAATAAGAAATTATTTTCTTCAAGCTTCTTAACTTCATTTAGTGCGCAGGCTAATTGTCTCTTAAGTTCCCTTTTCTTATCTTCCAATTCTTCATGTGCTTTGTTTGTAATCACTTCTTCAGTCCTTTTAAACTCAACCTCTTGACTTTTCAAACAATCGATTATTCTTTCAGCCTTAAGTAACTGATCCTTTTGTTGGTCTAAAAGCTCTTGATATTTTTGAAGGCTTACTTTCAGAGATAGATTTTATTTTATTACTTTCCTTAATTCATCTAGAGCATTAGTTAGTTCACCTTCCCAGTCAACTTCTGCAGTTTCTTCATTTTCAAACTTTAGGGTTTCTTATTCACTTTCAAACTCTTCCTAACTATTACTCATATCAAGCAGATTACAAGATTCATTCCCAACATAGGATTTTGAAGGTGAGATGTAGATTCCATTGTATAAATACTTACAAAATTTTCTTGTAGTAAGATCTAATTGAATTTCATATGACTTATTTGAAACCGCTTCCTTATTGTATGATTCCTTCTTCATGGAAGAGCAACAATTATCCTTTTCTTCTAAGTCTTTATTTTCAAGGTCTTCTACCATTTCCATTAAGAGTACTTATCTTGGATTATCATCACTATCATCTTTGTTAGATGAGTTGATGTTCTCTTTGGAATACATAATCTTTTTCTTCTTGTGTTCAAACCTGTTTTGTTGGTGTGTTTTCCTTTGTTCTCTATAATTAAGGTCCTCTTAACTGTCACTATATTTGATTTCCTTGTAATGACTTTTGGTAGCAAAGTGACCTACTCTACCACATTCAAAACATTTTAAAGGTAACTTACCTTTATACTTTCTGCAACCCCTCTTGAGATTCTTTACAAAATTTGCTTCTTCATCATCTAATTCATCAGAGGAACTCTTGCTCTGTTCATCCTCGCTACCTTTTGCCTTGGAAACTTTGAAAGCTGCCTCTTTTCTAGAAGGATTATCTTTTTATGTCCTTATCTCATATGAAATAAGAATCCCATGACGTTCATCCATCTTTAATTTATCCAAATCATTTACGTCTTCTAGAACTGATACTTTGGAGTCAAACCTTGTTGGAAGAGATCTCAATTCCTTTTGTACGACTGCTTCCTTAGCAATTTGTACTCCAAGACCTCTGATGGAATTAACAATATCCTCCACTCAGAGAATATAGGATGCAATATTTTCTTCTTCCCTCATCTTTAGAGTTTCAAACTGTCCTAAATAAGTTTGCAACCTTGCCTTCTTAACCTTCTCATCTCCCTCATAGATTTTTTTAAGCTTATCCCATACTTCTTTAGTTGATGTGCAATGCATGACTTTGGTGAACTTTGAATCTACTAAACCACATAGTATTACATTCCTAGCCCTTGCATTACACTCATATAGTCTTTTGTCAGCTGCCCAATTGGTGGAGTCTTGGGAACTTTATAACCATTTTAAAAAGTTTGCCATGCATCAACTCCAAGAGATTGTAAGTATACTTCCATCCTTATGCTCCAGAAGGTGTAATTTGATCCATCAAACCTTGGTGTTATGTTTGTAGAAAGTCCTTCCTGTCTATCTATATGTACGTAGTGATCTATCTTCCAACTATTAAATTGTTCATGAAGCAACCTGCTTTGATTCCAATTGTTGGAATTCTTAATGATACTGAGAGGGGGGGTGAATTAGTATCATGCGCAGATTAAACAATTTTTCACTTTAAAACATGCACCAAATCCTATTTAAAACACATCAATAAAATACAATTGTGAGTAGAATATTTGAAAAAAAATTATATATATGTATGAAAATTGGATTACATAGAGAGATGGGAGACACCAATATCCAATGACGTGAGCACCAACTCACCCAGACACCAATCTGATTTGGACACCAATCCCACATGCAAGCACCAACTCGTTGATTACAGGATCTAACCTGTGAGGACACCCATCCTCTATGCAAGCACCAACTTGTTGATACAAGATCCAACCTGTGAGGACACCAATCCTCTGTGCAAGCACCAACTTGTTGTGTTAAGGCACCAACCTCAGAAGAGACTGCAATCTCCTTTGCATCGTCCTACCATCCTGAGATATAGAGATAGATGTTCTTATATCGCATTGTCTTCTAGTTTGCGCACACTACTTCACACTTGTCTTGTTCACCATTTCACCTTCTTATTTTTGCGCGCACTCGTGAACTCTACTTCATTTTTGTGAAACTACTGTTCTTCTCTATCTATTCTGCATACTACTCCACTTGCTTCGGTTTGTGCTCTTGTTCTCTTGCTGTATATTCTGCTACTTCTCTGATCTGGCTCACTGCTATGATCCAGTGCACTTCTTCGATCTGTACACTGCTACGATTCTGTGCACTATCTATTATTCTTCTTTTTTTTTATGTGCACTCGTCTCTTTACTGTTTCTTCCTTCTGGATCAACGAGCCATTGATACCCTAATAAATCGAAGCTTCCAAAACAAATAATACTTTTACATCTCCATTGTGAACACACCCTTCACGTCAATATTTGGTTTATTTATATCACCACTTGTTTCCTTTATTAAATTAATTTTTCCACAAGTGGGGGGTTCTTTATGCCAGCTACCTTTTTGTTCTTGGTCAAGTTAACCCATCGCAATGCATTCGATCCAACTACCTTTTCCTTCTTGGTAGTTGAGCGTCCAACCTTTGTCCTTGGTGATGTCTCCATGGTACACATGCTAGTTCCCTCATCTTAAATTTGTTAGTTACATACATGCATATAATTGCAATTATTTTATCATAACTTTCTTCTTGTTCCTTGCTCAAATTGTACAAGGTATAGGAAATGAGATTGCATAGGAGCAGGAGATGCATTCTCCCTCAAGTTTTGACCATCATCCATTAGTCGATGAGGTGTCGTTGCAATGAAATAAAGAATTCAATTTGATGTTTTATTTATGATGTCACCATATACAGGCTCAAGTACAGCTGGGGGTCGATACTGCATCAATGCTCACAGAGGAGTGGGAAAGGTTGACTCTGCATTGTCCTGGTGAGGACCCATCAACTCAACATAATACTGGAGCTACCACCCAATAGTATTTGGACAATCTCGCCATGGACTCAAGTCAAGTAAGTTTACCCATCCACACTTAAAATTTTAAAAATCTGTCATCCACCTAATTTCAAGTTCTAAAATCTAACTAACTTACAGAGTACACAATTTTAAATTTTGTAGTCCCCACATAGACACCAGTTTCGATCATGTGTCTCTGTGTCACCAAGGGCATGGTTCAGGTGGTACTGGTAGTGGGGATGACCACAGAACCCACCAGGAGCCCGGTCCACATTTTTAACGAGATTTATTCATGTTGCACTATTTTTACTGTTATGCATACATATATACTTGTTTTTTTTATGTATACATATATACAAGTTCTGTATTTTTTTATATACTTGAAGGACTATTTCGTATCATATTTTTTATTCATGGATATACAATGTGTGTATGTTATTTATGTTTATCGACATTTATCTTTATCTAATATATTTATGTTTATTTAGGTTTACATGTTAACAATTTAATAGTTCATTGATTATATTTACAAATTTTAATTACAGTAAGATATTTTTTTTTTCCTTGGAAAAATTCGTAATTTTATTCAAAAAAGGAACAAAATTACATTCTGCACATGTAATAGAATCACTAAGATCCCTACATTGTCACATATTACATCCCATATTACATACATCAAAAATCCAGTCAAAAATCCAATCAAAAATTTATATGGCTGTCCTCCAGCCTGCGTCCGACTACTGTCTCAGAAATGAAATTGACCATCTCTGATCAACTGCTGTCCATACTTCCCGCATAAACTACCCATACGAATTCAAATGTGATATGGCTGTCCCAGCCTGCATCTCGACTACAAGTCTCCAATGATGTAGGTCGAGACCCTCTAAGATAATGCTGTTCATACAGCCCGCCTACAGAAAACAGAATGCTACAGCCCGCGTCCAGAGTAAGTGTTCCAGCCGGTCCTCAAAAATTTATCCAGTGGAATGCCTCCCATTGAGCGAGTTCAGCGAGCAGCCACCATATCTCCCCCGTCAACTCGTGGTAGATCAAAGCAGAGCCTCATTGTCCTCATTAAATGGTCGGTGATAATAGCTGAATGTGCCTGCCGGAGAATGAATAGTTATCTTCCAGGTTCCATGAGCTAATGCCTGCTGTGTAGCCTCCTTGGATAGCTGGTCTGCCATCCCATTTCGCTCCCTGTAAACATGTGTAAAAGTGATGTGGTTAAAAGCCAATTTTATCCGGTTCACTTCTTCCAGGATAGGTAATAGATCCATCACATGACACAGTGTAATTTCCTTGGCCCAGTTGATGACTAACAAGGAGTCACCAAAAATCTGAAGAGATAAACATCCTTGTTCAAGGGCAAATAACATCAGCAATTTTAGAGACATGAGTTCTGCATAGTTATTTGTTCCTCTTCCCAAACCAGCCACCAAATGGAAATAATGCACCTCTGATTTGTAAAGGACTCCCCCCCCTCCACAAACCGATTGCTGGTTTATGGAGGCGCCATCAAAAAATGCCCACGGCATGGAGATGTCAATCTGTTCTACCCGCATAGGTCGAGTTCTGCTCACTTGTACAGGGGCCACAAAATGTTGAATGACCGCCACCATTTGAGCCACGACAGTTTCCAGTGGAACCCTGCAGTCCTGGAATATCACCTTATTGCGGGCAATCCATATGCCCCAAGTGTATATACACGGGAGAGCCCGGAAAGAGGAGGAAGATTGAACAGACCACCACGATTGGAATGCTTCCAGCACACTCGCTCCCCTCCACCTCACCTTAATATCCAAAATAATGCTGATATCAATCCAAACAGCCTGTGAAAATCGACAATGTATAAAAAGATGAGCCAAATTCTCTTCTGCATCCCTACAAAGTGGACAAATCCCCGGACCCTGGAGAAAACGTTTTTGCAGAATGTCCCAAGTAGGGGCCTTATTTTCCAGGATCGCCCAGAAGAGTAATTTTGCTTTACCCGGACATCTTAACTTCCACAAAAATTTCCACCACCACACCAATACCCTGTTATGGATTTCCACATTGAGCTGGATATATCCATGTTTAGGTGAATATACTCCGGAGGGATGGTGATCCCAGATAAGTACATCAGCCCTATTGGTCAATCTAATATGGGTAAGTCTTAACCTCCGTATATAATCCTCCCAGTCCCCCTGCAGTTCAGCCGAGATCCCAAGTTGTCGTGCAGAAATCCACCCCCGTTGCCAAAGTGTAGAAGCTCCCGGATCCGCTAAATCAGCCAGATTATGACATCCTCTAGTAGCCAAAAAGGATCGCAGTTCCACAGAAAGGACATGTCCACCCCTGCATCCAACCCAAGGGTCCATCCCTATACGAAGGAGACGCCCATCGCCGATCCGCCACACTAATCCAGAACCGACTAAAGAGAAATGCTGCACCACCGCTTTCCAGACCACAGAGCAGTTTGCCCTCGACTTATTTCTCAGCCTGATCCATTCGAGAAGAGTTAAAGGGGAAATATATTTATGATATACCACTCTAGTCCAGAGACTCTGTGTATGAATTAATCGCCACGACACTTTGGCCCCCAAGGCTTTAGCAAACATGAAAATATTCTTTAAACCCCACCCGCCCAAAGCCTTAGGAACAGCAATTCTCTCCCATCTGACCCACACCAATGCCCTATGCTCACTCGTACCCTTCCAAAGAAAGGCAAAACACAGTCGCCTGATCTTCTCTAGAACTCCAATGGGTATCCAAGCAAGAGACATCCAATACACCGGAATAGCTTCCAAGACTGATTTTATCAAAACCAGCCTCCCAGCCCGAGAGAGCCATTTGTGACTCCAACCATGAAGACGCTGTTCTAATTTAGCAATTAACCAGCACCAATCAGTCTTCAAATAAGCATTCGGTTTCAAGTGAAAGCCAAGGTACTTAAATCCCTCATCGATAGCCAAAGTCCTATATGGTAGTTTGTTAACCATACTAAGAATCTCCTGCTCAGTTAAATTCGAGCAAGTGATAGTAGATTTGTCAATGTTTACTAACATACCCGCTGCAGCTTGCACTAAATGGAGGCCTTCAACCACCTTGTCGATATCCTGTCTCGAGCCATCACAGAAAATCAGGATGTCATCAACAAAAAGGAGATGTGTAATGAACAGTACCTGAGAGATAGATATGCCTCTAAAAGAACCATCAGCTTTTGCAGTCAGAATGAATCGGCTGAGTCCTTCTGCAACAAGGAGAAACAACAGCGGAGACAGGGGACATCCCTGTCATATTCCCCTCCCATCCTGGAAAAAAGGGCTAGCAGAACCATTAATCAGAACAGCAAAGTTCACCGTTGTGAGGCTGGCCATAATCCATCTGATAAATTCATAGCAGAACCCCAGATGGGTGAGAAGCATCCGGAAATAAAGCCAGCTAACCCTGTCAAACGCTTTGGAGAGATCAATCTTGATCACAGCACCCTTCTGCTTCTGCACCTTGAGAGAGTGTAATCCTTCCTGTGCAACTCCAATGGCCTCGTGAATTTGGCGTCCTTCCAAGAAGCCAAATTGCTCACAAGAAATATGCTTAGACAATATATTCTTGAGTCTTCGCGCCATAACCTTAGAGATGATCTTATAGATGCAATTACAGAGCGAAATTGGTCTGAATTCAGCAAAGCTGACAGGCTTGTCCGTCTTCGGTATCAGAGCTAAAAAGGTGGAGTTGAAGGGGCCATGGACAAACCCAGCCTTGCGTGATTCTTCCACCACATTCAAAATCTCCTCCCCGAAGAAATCATAGAATACCAGGAAGAATTCTATAGGCCAGCCATCTGGCCCCGGGCTGCTATCTTTATTAAAGGATTTCATAACCATCGAGAGCTCCTGCTGCGTCACCTCCTCCATCAACAGTCTATTGTCTTCCTCCCCCACGAAACTGGGAAAAAGCTGTGTCACCCGAATAACCTCAGCAATGGATATTCCAGGTGGAGCCGTGAATAGATCTCCAAAATGTCGAACTCCCAACTCTGCTAATCCATCAAAGCTTGAAACCTGTTCCCCAGTTTCAGAAGATAGTTCCCAGATAGAGTTGGTGAATTTTCTCCCCTTAGCATAAGCTTGAAAAAATTTAGTATTCTCATCACCGCACTGAAGCCAAACCGCCCTGCTTTTCATCCTCCACAGCTCTTCTCGCTCACACAGAATCACATTCCTGCGTCTCTCCCACTCCAACAACTCACCTTTCTGCAATTCATCCAGGAGTCCCATGCCCAGACTATTAAGTATCCTAGCAATGTTTAGCTCAGCAGCTTGTAAGTTCAGGTCATCTATCACCCTTTTTTCATGAGCCCAATTGCTAGTGGCCTCTTTAATTATTTTAAGGTTGTGATAAAAGTGAGCACCAGCAGGCGTCTGAGAGTCAAGTGGACGATGAACCCATTGCTCCTGTACCAGATTAATGAAAGTCGCCTCCTTCAGCCAGCTAGGATTGAATTTGAAGGGGCTGGGTGGTTTTTTCCTGCCACCTCGTAACTCCAGGAAGATGGGGCAATGATCAGATATCCCACCTGACCCAACCCACTGTCGGACAACATCAACCCCATGTGCCAATCCTTCGGCCACCAGAAACCTATCCAGTCGTTTAGCCACTCTATGAACCCTAGCTCTCATATTCCTCCAAGTAGGAGATAGCTTGGATGGTATGATGTCGAGAAGATCCTTCCTGACAAAGGCATTAATGAAATAGTTTGCTAATGAATCCGGAACAGCCCGAGGCCCCCAGACTTCAGAAGCCCCCAGAGTAAGGTTCAAATCCCCACCCAAAATCACATCCCTGCCATCAAATATATCCATACCTAACAAGGAGTCCCAGTAGCCCACCCTATTTAGGTAGGGCCCATAAATATTGAGTACCGTGGTCAACCGACCTATCTCAGAATCCCAAACTTCCAAACCAAGACCAGAGGATATCCCCCAAGAACAATCACATCTGCAGCTCGTGACCTTCCACCCCGATGCCAACCCTCCAGAGCGCCCCCGGGCATCCACTCCTACAAACTTCCAACCAGGGAGCAAAGATTCTAATGCACGAACAACATCCTCACAGCCACCCAAAGTTTCTTGTAGCAATATTACATCCGGTAGATTTAAGTCAACCAACCTCCGTAGCGATGATTTTTTAATGGGGCTCGCCAACCCACGACAATTGAAGGACATAATTTTCATAAAAAATCCCCATCCTAAGCTTTCAATGCTCTAAGTGCCCACTCAATAGATGATTGTGTTCCCATCACTAAATCCACTTTAGCTCGTTCTTTAGCTTTAGTCATATGGGATTTGCGTCCCCGGCCTTTCCCCTCAACACAAGAGGCCAATTCGGGTAGTCCCTTGCCCCCCGATCCATCAGCAGGAATCTCCCTACTACGAAGAGCATATCGAATTTTCCTACCCTCGGAGCATGTAGAGTGTGAGGAGGAAACAAAAGATGGCGTGACATTACCCATATCAGGCCGAAGATGATGATCATCCTGTCGAGGAGGAGACCCAAGGCTGCCCCCCCCCCAATACAAATGGGTCAGCTAGTAAGGATACTGAAGGAGAAAGAAAAGGAGACATACCCGTGTGTATCTCAGGTGGACCCCGACGATTAGAGGGCATCTCCCGCGGCAATAAAGTGGCCTGAGAATTTGGAGCTACAGAACACAAAGAATCCCCCTCAACAACAGGAGGCGCACGCCCTTTCTTCTCCTTACCAGTGTTCACCAAGGATGGCAAACGCTCCTCTGATTCCAGCCTCCCATAATTAACAAAAGGTTCCACAGAATCAAGAATCCCCCCCCCGTCAGTAGCAGGCTCACTCCCACCCTTCACCACCACCTGAGAGTCCACTTTCAACACTGGGACAGCTACAGCATCATCAGGCAGAGGCATACTTTTCCAAAACGATAAGGGACAACAGGCTACAAGATGTCCAAGAGCATGGCAGCGATGACACCTAAACGGCACGCCCACATAATCCAGTGTTTGAACATAATCCCCATCCTTAGAATGGATTTTAATCTCAGCAGAAAGTCCCATCCGAATGTCGAGATTGACTAATATCTTAGCAACCGAGTATATGCCAGTCTTAAGATGGGAGGAATCAGAGCACACGTAATCACCAAGATAATTCCCAATCTCAGCAAACCGAGTCTCGTTCCACATATGCATGGGAAGTCCTGGAAGCTTAACCCACAGCGGTTCTTTAGCTACTCTTTCCGTTTTAGCGTCGAAGAAGGGGGACCATCTTTTCAGAACAAGTGGGACTCCCAGCATCGACCAATGATTACTCAGAACAGCATTGACCTCCCCGCTGTTCAAGAATATGAAGGAGAACCAACCTTTCGACAAAACACGGACCTCAGGGACTGAAGGCGCGATGTTAATCCACTGCTCTGCCACCCAACGCTGAAGGAAGCCTCTGCCTAATCTCCTGCCTCTAACATGTCCTACCACAGCAGTATGTGAGTAATCCACGGCCTCTGCTAACGTAACATCGACCCCCAGCACTAAAAGATCCAGTCTCTTACGTTCTTTGACCTTCTTAACAGGGATTTTAACAGCCTTGGCAGACATCCCTGTTCGTGGCTGGGAATCCTCACTCCCCGGGACCGCCATCAATGCACCACACAGTTGCCAGCGAAATGGGCCAATCGAATTACACAATGTTTGTAATACAGATAAAGAGGCAGGATCCGATAGGAAAAAGTGCAAAAAATGGAGAAATCACTTCCCAGAATCTTGTCCAGAATTGTATTCTTGCAAGAAATGCAACCACAACGCCCCAACTAGAAAATCCGTAGCAGTAATCACTCCCAAACAGAACATCTACGGCCAAAGCATCTGTGCCCCATCAATGCAGCTCACTGCCTGCAAGCACCCGGCAGTGGGCGAAGAAACAAGAAAGCACTCAATCAGCTTCAGCACGAATCCACCAGAACGCAACTTCCATTAAAGAAAACAACCAGCATCAAGCCCGGAATCTAGCACTCCGCTATGGTGTCAATGTGCTCATCTCCAGTCGCAAATGTTCTCAACTCGCACAGGATCCCCACACAGGGTAGAAACTCTACAACTCCCGCATAATTCTGCCCAATGTAGCGCACAGATCAATAGTCACGAACCTCATTAATCTCTTCAGGAAAGTGATCCTCCAAATCCGGTTCTGTATGATCCAGCGATGTACTCAAATACCAGCATTCTCATATTCCTTCCAGAAGTCATCAACAAAGCTGCCTCCAGTATTCACCATTGAATTGCTAACGTACATCTTCGAAGCACTTCTTGGAGCTCCTCCATCTCATCGACTTTTTTGCCAAAAAAAAAAAATTACAGTAAGATATTACAATTCATGATGCCAGTTTTAATTAACAATAACAATCTAATAGCAATGAATAGATTTATAGATTACCGCTTACAATAAAAAATTACAATTTTCATAATGTCATTTTCAATTAATAATAACAATTAGAGTTACAATTTACGATTACAAAATTATAAAATTTGACAATTACAAGTTACAATTGTTCAATTACTCTTTAAGAAATTACTACTTAGACATGCACACATTACAATTGTACAATTAATCTTTAAGAAATTACTAATTAGATATGTACAAAATACAACTTGAAATCTCATTTGCAATTAAAATAAGATAGATAATATCGCCATTGATACCATGTGAAATATTAATACAAAATCGGATAGTCTTGAAATCATTCTTCTGGCCAATGCATTATAGAATGCAACCTAATAACAATGAATAAATTTACAGATTACTACTTGCAATAAGAAATTACAATTCATAATGTTAGTTTCAATTAACAATAACAATTAGAGTTACAACTTACAATTTACAATCTACAATTATAGTTACAATTGCAAATTACGAATTACAATAGAACAAATTACAAATTAAAAGATCTACAAGTCACATTTAGAGTTGCATTTTACAATATACAATGTACCTTTGTAATTACAATTACAAGTTACAATTGTACAATTACTCTTTAAGAAATTACTACTAAGGTATGAACAGATTACAATTGTATAATTAATTTTTTTAAAATTATTAATTAGACATGTGCTAATTCCAACTTACAATTTCATTTGCAATTAAAATAAAATAGATAATAGGGTCATTGATACCATGCGGAATATTGATACAAAATCAGATAGTCTTAAAATAATTCTACTGGCCAATACGTTATAGGAATGAAATTCTCCATGATATGGTCATGGTCAACATCTGGCATCTTCAATTTATTAGGTTCGTCGCTCTTCACCTTGATTTCCGTGAGATGTATATGAGCTTCCACCACCAATTGATTGTACTAACAAGATATATACTCAGGCATTTAGTTTCAGTAAATAATATAATTTCCTTGTTTTTTCAATTATTGAAAAAAGTGGCCCATGACAACTAGGTCACCAATTTGGTAAGTAAAATCACCATCTCGATATAGTCGCACCAACCTACTTTTAATTTGGGTACTTCGCATTAAATAATATGCAATGTTCTCTTCATTTCCCAGGGGTGCAGTGACAACAAATACATCACTTGCCATAAAAAATATTTTTTGTTAATCAAATGTATATACATTCAAGTAGTAGTTTGGAAGTTTGAACATTCAATCAAAGATTCCAAATAAAAGCATGTGATATATATAATGAGTAAACCCTGGTTAATGTTTAGTTGCGTACATTCTCTAACCAAGTCAGAAACCCTATCATGATCTAATGATACCAAAACATCTTCAATGTGTCTTACCATGTAGGAATTGGATGAGGACCTTTTGGGTTAACAAGGACATATTTCTATGGTTTCACATGTCCAACATTTTGGCATTTATCAAGGTTGCAACCATCTATATCGATGCAAAACTCGCAAAAGAACACATATTTTCTCGTTCTTATGGAAAATATGTCACCCATGTCCTTACTTCGAACGGAGTGTAATTCCCTTGTCCCAGGTATTGTCTCACAATACCAAGGAATGGATCTATTCACATCGCCAATGGAAACATTCCAAAATAACCTACATTGAAATAAATGTACAATCAAATATATAAGTATTCAACTAAGACAATGTTTCAAAGAACATTCAAAATGTGAGCTTCAACTACACACAATACCGTCTTACTTGCACATCGCCCTTGCCTATTCGTGACCTTTGCATCCCAAATGCAATGTGCACCATTCAACTACTTCTACAGATGATTTGATTTAGGTTGCACCATGACTCATCTAGTACCTTCTAAGTGCCCATTTTACACAAGCACATGCACCATCATGCTCTCCCTTTTTGTTCTCTATTTCAAAAAAAATCCAAGTATGACGAACTCTTGTCTCTTTATGAAGGTGACTCAACCAATAAAAAGAGCGTGTCGATTTGAACTGCCCTGTACAACCATCTTACCAAATCCAATGTTCTGTAAATGACACTCCATTCTTTTTGAATGAGTCATAAATCAACCCAAAGTAATGTTGAACGAACAATGTGTCATGTTCGTGATAATCACTTGCAAATAAATTGCACTATTTAATCACATTACGTAATTGGGGAGTGCTATCTCTGCGATCAATGCTCACTTGAGCATGTCTATATAAAATATGTACGAATATTGACAGCTGGTCAGAGTGATAGTACTCACTCTGCATATCATTTTGGGGATCAAATGTGTAGTTCTCGTCAAAGTATACCACTGATAATATTGTGCCCATCTCAAACACCTAACAAGAATGTTTGAATTCAGCAGCTTGCCACCTAGACTTGTAAGAGTGTTTGATATATTTATAAATTTTATTTTGGAATTTCTCCATGAACTTTGGAATAGGAATTTTGTCTTCAAGCAAGTCGATCATTTTAAATGGTGCAGTTGAAGAAGACAATGCATCTATGGTAACATACTCATATCTTTTCCATGTAACCATGACATCTGATTGTCCAGAGTGTGCTAGATCGAATGTGAAATGTCTATGGAACAGTGTCAAGTTACCACATTCAGTGCATCTTCTTCCACCAACACATATTTTGTTGAAAAACACATCCTCGTGATTCCTTTTCCATAGTATAGTAGAAACAAAATATCGCATTGTGGGAGGAGCTAGTTCACCCTACTAGTGCTTTTTGCAAAAGTTTATAAATGTATCATAATAGAGTTGAAATTCAACATGGTATCGACAACAACAGGTGTCAAGGATTGTGTTCGGCCTAATATACCATGGTTTTATCTTGTCAAACATGTTGATTGAGATCTCGACACTGGGATTGGCCTCTTGAAATTCCTCAAACAAGGCAACTCATGTCATCTCCATAACATGCTTACAGTGCTCAACATAAATCCCTCTGGATAAACATTTATGCATGACATGCTTTTGATCTGGTGTAGCACGTGAATGGTTGTCTCAAAACTCTACCACCTTCCCTCTAATGCCTTCAAAAAGTCTGTTATGATAGGGTTTCTTACAAATAAGAGCTCAACAACAAGCTTCATTGTTTTCATCTATCTGAACCCTGAATTTAGTATATTTGTGCAATGTTTTTCTTGAAACATGGAGGAATTTTGACATTGTTGCCAACATTCGAATTCTTGAGTTTGTCGATGCCACAACAGTAGTTGTAATTTCCCTGCGAGCAACTCGGATATCAATTTTTCTTGACTTTGTAAACGAAGATAACGCTTTTGTGAGGTTTTCTGTCAGGGTGTCATGTGCCATTTTACCTGTAGCATCTTTCAGTATTTTATGTTTTAACAATCCATGTAGGATTTGAGCTTGTGTGATAACTAACTGTTGTTCAAAATGCAACTTGATGATATTGCTAACATACCCTCTAACTATCCGAACAGGACTCAGGTTCTCGAACTCTTCTCCTGCGGCAGCATCCATAAGGACTTCTAAACATTATCCACCTCTTACAAACCCACTGCATCTCCCAATTACTCTCGAAGTCGTGTGAGAGGGAACGAGGTCCTACAACGACTGATCGGGATCTATCCCTGCATATAGCCCAATTAGATTTTTAAAAGTTCAACTCTGACAAAATAAGGGACTTTTGTTCGAATTAAGAAAAAAATAGAGTCAAGTTAGAAGCATTCAAATATTATGGTCTCAACCATGACTAGATTTCAAATACATTCAAACATCAGAAGCAAATAATTAATTTTTAAAAGTTCAACTCTGACAAAATAAGGGACTTTTGTTCGAATTAAGAAAAAAAATAGAATCGAAGTAAGAAGCATTCAAATATTATGGTCTCACCCATCACTAGATTTCAAATGCATTCAAACATCAGAAGCAAATTTAATTTTTGAAAATTCAACTCTGACCAAAGAAGGGACTTTTGTTCGAATTATAAAAAAAAAATAGAATTAAAGTAAGAAGCATTCAAAGACTATGGTCTCGCCCATGGCAAATTTCAAATGTCAAACATCTCAAGCAAATGCATGAAAATTTCCAAGGATATTTAAATATTTCAAAATTTTATCATATAACGTAGATCCGCAAAATAAAATGTAAATAGATCCCTATGACCTAGCGCCCTTCCACTCAAATTGTAAATGGGAATTTCAAAGGTTCTCATGCCGACGGTTGTGAACCCATCAGAGACGTCGGCCCACGAAGGTAACATATGATTGGTTATAACGATGAGCACTAAGAGCAATATCAACGGCCAACAAACTCCAATCCAGGTATTTTCAGCGTCCCACGGCAGTAACCTATAAGATATATATCCTATGTTTTGGCTACTAAGAACCTTCGTCAAATGGTGGGAAAGAAGTTATCCCTCGAACGGTATTGTGTCGCCTCTTTTAAACAAGCGGTGGGTATCCCCCTTGAGAGAACAGATACATGTTACATCGAGTTTTACCTCCTCTGGCACGACGCCTCTTTCCCTAGGAATTCTTTTCCACTTGATGATGAAGGGTTTTAAAGATTCCTTATAGACAAAAACTATGTTTCATATGAGAAATTATTGATGGGAATTATTTGGATGCCTAACCCAACAATCCTACCTTGTACTAACAAATTATTTTGTTCCCTCGTGTGGATAAATTATGTTGGTTGGCTTAAGTTGTTGTTGTTGATTTTTAAACATCTTTCTTCGCTTAGTGGAGTGATAATTAACTTGATCATTACTAAAAAATAATCCATCCAATTTAAATTATATATACTATCTACATGTACACATGTTAAATAATAACTAAATATGATACAAACTTTTTTAAAACAAATTTCAAAAGAGTGACTAAGCATATTTATTTAATATATGCGCTCTTTCAATTTAAGATTGTGAAGTTACAATTCATAAATTTAAGTTCATGTATATGTTTTATATATTTATTTATACAATATACTTCAATAAATGCGAAATATTGGTAGGTAGTTCGCGGGTTGGGTTGGAGAGAGGGAAGCAAGGTGGAATGAATGAAAAGTTGGCGAACGTAACTCGATCGAGCTATTTTTGTAGTATCGATCGAGCAACCAAAAGCTTGATAGAGCTAATATCTCGATCGAGATATTAGCTTGATCGAGCTTTCAGTTAACCCTCGATCGATCTTTTGATTAACCCTCAATCGAGATGTCCTGAAAAGCTGCACAAATGCTTGATCGAGGTATTTAAAAACTTCAATCGAGCTAATAAGCTCGATCAAGAGCTTTAAAATAGACTTTTATCCCCCTTATAAAAAAAATTATCTACTCTCTTTTCCAGACCTAAACCCTAGCCTAGGATACACCTTAGATGGCGGACTTCATATTAGTGGATCCATCAACGAATCATCAAATCATTGACATAAAATTTGCAAGCTTCTGAGTTCATATGATAATTTTTTGTTATTTTCTTATAAATCTTATACTTACAAAACCATGTCTACAACTTCAAATCGGCGCAAAGATAAATCAACAACATAAAAAGTACACAACAAAAAAATTTCAAAAAATACATATACCCCAGACCAACCCATGCTCTTCAAAAGGGTATTTGTTATTTTTCAATTTTTGTAACCAGTAAAAAAAAGGTTTACTTACGCACCCCTGTACGAAATGCAATTAAAATTTTCCATGATCAGTTTCGAAAATTAAAAAATATATATGTGTGCCCCAGTGCATTTTATGTAGATTATGTTAATATATGTTTTTTCAAAAATTATGCATTTAACTAAATTAATTTTTGTGCACACAAGCCACTCGTAAACTTTTGTTGAAATTTACAAGAACAACCCTATCATTAAATGCAATTTTGGCATATTAAATAATTTTATTATTTAAAAAAAAATATACGTGAAAAGATGACTTAATTCCCTACAATTTGTTTTTTTTTGTGCATCTAAATTCACAAGATATATATGAGGTTTGAGGGCTTCAATTTAATGAAGAGTAAAAACTTGAATTTTCACCGTCACTTTCGACCAAAAAGTGTTACTCATCTTCATGGATTCACCCTTAAACTAAACCCAATTCTTTAAGGCAGACATAAGCCTATATGCGAAATAGAACTGAAAAAACATAAGTATTCAAGAATATTCAGGTTAATCCCATTCACGAAACATAGATAGCATTTTAATCCCATTCACTAACATATATAACATTTGGAACAAGCATTTAAATGACCATTTTCACAAACACAGAAGCGCTCATTAATTTACTTTAAAACATTAACCAATTACAGCATTTAAACACCCGAAGGAAAGCAATACAAACAAAGCACCAATACATTGGCAATTCTGTGAAATCACGGTAACCAAATTCATTTCTCTTTCGAAACCTATGGAATTAGACCATACATTCACAGATATGCCAAATCCTATCACTAAAGTCCTATACACAGTGCCCTACAAGCCTATGAGGAGAAAAACCCACAAACCACGAAAACCATAATCAAACCTCTCGATGCACGAACCGGGTCGGTCACAAATATTCACTAGGAGAGTGAAAACACAGAGAGAAGCTGGTAGGATTTGAAATCCTACCAGGGAAACCCTTTTCAGCCACCAACGATGCTCCAACTGCTAGGCTCTCCATCCACACAGCTCCAGCGAAACCTGCACACAACAGTCACAAATTGGAACCCCATAAACTCACTGAGAACCAAAAAAAAAATGCCTTTAATTAAGCACATACCTCGCACAACAGGACTAAGAACCAAGAAACATGTTCACCACCCAGAGCGTCTGCCTCGGATGACAGACCGTCGAAGAACCAACAGCCAGAATTAGAGAAACCAACACGGGCGAGGAGAGAAACCAACATGTCGACAGGTCAAAACAAGATAGGGAAACCATAAACCTTGGCAGCAAGCGTCTGGCACCAACGAAGCACCCCCACCGCACAACGACTGTACCCGAACAACATAGCAAATAACCCACAAAGCATAGTCAATAACCCACAGAGGCGCAAGCAACAAAGAACGGGTGTTCCACCACTAGGGTGGGCGAATCACTGAGCCTGAACAAAAATGAACGGAGCAAGGGAGCAAGGGTGGGAGAAGGGACGCAACGCACATTTCGTGAGGCCAATAAAGTGCATTTAAAGCGATTCTTGTTGAGCATGCATGGCACGTCCAGGTAGTGCCTTTCGGTCACTCATGTGCCCACCACGTGGCCCAGCCAGGTGGACGAGGGGAGGACGCCCCACAACTGGCATACCTCCTCTATGTATGTTTTTATATATGTCCTATTTGGATTTTGACTTTTCAATAAATCTTCCGGAACCGTATGTATTTCCATGCAACTTAGTTTTTTACACTATGGATGTGACAGTGTGGCAATTTTGTAGTCATTTGGGGCAAGCGCTAAGTGCCCCAGGATTTTTCACTCATTCCAAGGATTTGAAGTTGTGGTATAACCACCCTGGGATTTTTCACTCATTACAAGGATTTGAAGTTGTGGTATAACCTCATCCAACGCTGCAACTTCAAACCCTTGATCGAACTTCAAATCCTTGGGTTGAGTGCAAACAATAAAGAGTCTTTAACTTCAAACTTTTAGAATGAGTGCAAGCTTCCAAAAATGCTAAGCACTTGCCATCACAATAGATGTGGATACAGTTAATGGTGCCATGGAAGAACCCAGGCAACTTTGTTTGGCATGGTCTACAATTTCACACCTTACTTATTCTCAGTTTAATGGGGAACAGCCTTACTTATTCTCAGTTTAATGCCTTCTCATTACTTATGCTCAGTTTATTGAGGAACAAAGAGAGAGACTTTCCATTTTACCAGTTTCTCAAAAAGAAATGTTTATCATTCATCATTGTTGCAGTCGTTTCAGAGTACCAGTGTACATTGGGTAGCAAAAAACCCAGGGCACCAAAGTCTAACAGCATTTGGCTTGGTTCTTATTGGCTTGATTAGAGTGGAGCCTGCAGATTGTAGTTGGCAATAAGTAAATGCACCTTATATTCCATTACTGCACATGAAAGGGTGCATCATATAGTTTTTTATTAGTGGGCGACAGCAGAGGGGAATCTGGGCTTTCCCCCCGTGATATAGGAGAGGAGTGCCAGATGTCTGCTTTCGTGCTCATTGAAAGAGATCCCATCTCTTTCCTGAAAATGCCTATACTAGATACTGGACAATGTTATTTATCGTCATGTAGCTATGAACATAGTTTAATAACATAAAAACAATTTTACGAACAAAATGGGTCAGTATAACGAGAAAGAGAGAATACAAGTTTGCAGACATTTAAATTTAATACCCAAAAGCTTAGAAGTGTTAAGGGTTAAAATGCCAAAACATAAGGAGCTTGCTTGTAATAAAATCAAGATCAAAAGTTAAACATAAGGTGGCATTAACTATTGCAATGCCTAATGAAGCCTTTAGAATAAAATTTGAATGGTCTGAATAAAAGGCGAGAGTGATGTTCTTCAATAGGAGAGCTGATCCGTTTTACAATCAAAGAAGTTTCGATCTTTATCCATTTTGTGTTCCAAGATGGGAAATACAATGCCTTGGCAACCAAATATTCTGAGTTACAAGCATGTGTAGAAAAGACAGAGACAGCATGACAGAGAATTACTTTTAAGAGCTGAGATTGCTTCATAAATATGCACAGTTATTAATATGTCAAAGACTCAAATGATGTAATTGACAGTTAAAAGCATATAAACTGTGACCAATTTAATCTCGATTGAACATTCAAAGAAAACTTTTAAATGACCACTCACTACAGAAGTAAGCTCTGTAATGAAAGCATGCACAAAGGTCCAGAATAATTTATCTCCGTGTCTCTTCTGATTTTTCTACATGAAACTAAATTCTCCACCTTACAAAACACATACCATTATTTGGCATCTTGACCTAACTAATGTATATATAATCTTGACAACATGAGAGAACCTCAAGCAAGTCCAACAAGCTTTTCACTAATTTCCCACATTTTTTTAGCTTTCTCGGGATCACTGGCTTCTTCAGATAACTGATTCTCAAAGGAAGCCGAGTTGTTATTCCAGCTCCAATATACACCGGACTTGGTCAAACTTGGATTACTCACAACCTGTATTACATACAATTAAATCAGTTTCCTGACAGCAGAGACTGCAAATAATATGAAAGTTGCTAAATTCCACTAGAACAAGAACATGAACGAGTAGTCCATACCTGTGCAAGCCTTTTTCCTGCTTCCTCCTCAGAAACATATCCTTTGGTAATGTATTTTTGAAAAGGTGGAAAAAGAAGCCTGAACAGAGGAATATGCTCACGAAACAGTCCTGTAGTAGCAATGCATCCCGGGTATAGTGACGCAAATGTAATGCCAGTCTCTTCATGATATCTTCTGTGAAATTCCTGCATAGTTAGCATATTGCAAACTTTGCTATCCTTGTATGCTTTAGCTCCATCAAACTCACCCCCATCGATCATGGGTGAGATGTTGACTCCATTCAAACCACCAGCAAGCCCTCTCAGATCACCTAAATTAGCTTTAGGTGGGATATTCCCAGCAAGAGTATTTGTATTACCTGTTATGATACAGATATACATTAGAATATCAGTCTCTCTACCTCAGAAAAAAACTGGAGATTCAAGTATTTTAAAGTTAACTTAGTAAGTTCATCCTAAACAAATAACTTATGTTGAAGTTTCACCACAGCTTTATTTAGGCTGCATAAAAATGTTTAATTTGTAACTTTTCACAACTTCTGCATTATTTATAGAATGGCTTTAAAATTTAAATTTTATGAAATTCAGTCAGACTAGCTGGCATATGCGACCTAGAGATTAACATTCAAGTTACAAATTAAATACTTTTCTTAAATTTGAAAACCTAATGAGGTTTTTCTTGTATCTTCCAGTTTCTGTTGCATAAAATAGGTCATGCAAGGGAAATGCTACTACTGTTTACAGTTCTAAAGGATATGCATTACTCAGTAGGGTTTAGCATGAGTTTGGTAAGACTCAGAAAGAGTGCAACAAAGTATCCCAGGAATATTAGATGAAGATCCCATTAAAAAGGGATGAATTCAAGCAAAGGTACCTGTAATGGATCCAACAATTATAACTCGCTTTGAATTGAAATCGGACGTTTTCAAGTCCTCCAACAGCAATCGGGATAGAAGAAAGTGGCCCAGATGATTTGTACCGACACTCAATTCAAAACCCTCAGCTGTGAATGTGGGTGCCTTGGCAGTGGGCAAATAAACTGCAGCATTACAAACCAACACATCCAACGGCCTTCCTGAGCGCCTGAAATTATCAGCAAACTGTCTTACACTTTCAAGAGAAGCCAAATCCAAATGCATGACAGTGTAATTCTCTTTGGGAATTCCAACAGCTCGGGCCATTCTTTCGGCCTTGAGGAAATCTCTGCATGCCATAATAATATTCCATTCCCCACTCTCTCCAAGAGCTTTGGCAGTAGCAAGCCCTAAACCAGAGGATGCGCCTGTTATGATAACATTACCCTTTCTATCTGTCTTTTTACTTGCTGGAGCTTCCTTTGTTTCCACTGGTGCTGCCACAGTCTGTGCCCTTATTCTAGGAACATTGATATTTCTGCTGGTAACTTTCTGCAAAGAGAAAACCGAGTGAATATATGTAGATGAAGTAGTTTTCTCCTCGATGAGAAAGCAACAAACTTAGAAAAATAGCTTCAGAAAATAATGGACTGATCCAAGAATTAGACACTACAGAGATTATGAAAGGAGAAACTTCACACCATTTCTGCTCTTTTGTATACACACATAAAAAATTAAAAAGGAGAGAGAGCGAGAGAGGGAGAGAAATGAAGGAATTTTCTAGTTCAGCTCAATCTGCAATTTCTATAATGATGGGTAGTATTTGGATGGCCTAAAATATGTGACAGAATCCATGTGAACTATAAAAATAGAGAAATAATAGCCATGTAGCTACAGATATTGTGTGCGGGATACAACAATTTATAAAAATTCACTGAAAAGTCGTTACATTCGGCATCATATATTACTGTTGCATAAAGGCAGGGTCATGAGCGTATTACACCTCTGTCACATCTGGCAAGGAAGATATGCCTACAGAAGTATTACAGGTTCATGGGTTTATGGGTTCTAATAACTTCTATTCACACAACAATCCTATTTTTTTCAGCAGTGATGGATCTCCAAGGAGTGGGATCAATAAAAAAGCAAAAAAACAAAGACGAAAGGAAGAGAGAAACTGCTAATACGGATGACTTACCTTCGCTCGGATAACAGGGAAACTGAATTCCTTCTTGCCATGTTCAACCAGAGAGACACCTAGAAAAGATGAATCCTTTGCAGAAGCACTATGTCCTCCCTGCACCCCAAGAGCATATACAAATGTCTAAGAAAATGCCTTGGATTAATATAAATAACAGTATCTCCATTGCCATATACTAATTTGGTTATCAAAATGCAAAGGATTTAAACAATTCTTGTGGGCTTGCAGTCCATGCCAACAATTTCGAGTTGACAACCTGAAAGGAATTTCAAGGAATCACCTCTTTTTGCATAGAAAATGCAACAGAGCCAATGTGTGTTTGAAGCAGCGTCCCCATTATTGAAGAAGAAGCCATGCTGCTCCAACCCTTCCTCCTAACTAAGAATCCAAATTTTAACTCTTCCCCAGCTTAATCACAATCTCTTCCCGTCTCCTCTTACCTATATACTTGAACCTGATAGCATCATAACAAGTGACACAGAATGTTTGCCATTCGGCAATTTAGCAGTCCCAGATTAATTAGGCTAAGATCAATTAAGAACAGATATTTGTTTGCCCTGCAATCATAGAAAAAAATCGATTGACATGAAATGAACCTTGCTCGACAATGAAAGCCCTGTTTTCTTCGAAGTTGTTTTAATTTCTAATTGGTGCATAATTTCAATTATCTCCGGTAGAGATAAGATATTGTGAGAAAACATGAATGAATATAATTTTTACACGTGGCTACCATCTCGGCACATGAGCTTTCGAAATATGTTCAGCCAATCATGAAAAAGTTGAAAGCTATTTAGGATTAGATGTTCTCCTCTAGAGGCTGCTGGATATATCCAGAATGTTTTTTAATAAAAAAAATTTGTTGGATTTATTTTTCTTAATTCAATATTAAAATATTTTTTTTATTTTTTTATTAAATTTTCTTTATTTATTATCAAAATTTATTAATATTTAAATATAAGGTTTGGAGATTGGACTTGAGATTGTAGAGTTTATTATAAAAATGAGCTGGGGGCACTCTCCAACACTAATTCTAGCCCTGAACTCGTTAACGGTATTTTCAGAGTGGGTTCCTCTGATTAAGAAAAGAAAAAAAAGGATCAAATCCATATTTTTTTTTATAAATGCATTTGTTTTAATTTGATCAGATAAAATTCTATTTTCATTTTTTTATATTTTGGAAAGTTGCCTAATCCACATTAGGCATCTTAAAATAAGTCAATATTAAATTAAATTAATTGATATTCAATGTTAATTGTTAATATATATATATATATATAAGTCAATATTAAATTAAATTAATTGATATTCAATGTTAACATTGAATATCAATTAATTTAATTATATATATATTGCATATTCAATTTTATTTATTTACATATTTATAAAATATGTGGAGCTATAATACGAGGATTAAGCTTTGAACATTTCCTCCTTAATCTGAAAGGGTGTTTGTAAGTCCGAGCATGGTTCTAAAATTTTCAAAATTTTCTCGCCCAATTGCTTTGGTGAAGATATATGCAATTTGATCGTTTGTGGAAAAATGACGTAAATTAATTGCCTTGGCCTCTACATGATATCGAATTAGATGATACTTTGTATTGATATGTTTGGTTCGATCATGGAACCTAGGATTCTTGGCCAACTTGATTGCAGATTTTTTGTCAATCAAAAGTGGAGTGGAGTTCTCTTGTTTCTCCTGCAAGTCTTCAAGTATCTTCCTGAGCCACACAATCTCTTTGGTTGCTTCTGCAACAGCTGCATATTTTGCTTTTGTTGTCGAATATGTTGGAACTGGTTGTTTGCGTGATCTCCATGAGACAACTACTGATCCAAGACTCATCGTGTATCTAGAAGTGGACACTCATGTTTCTTTGTCACCATCGAAGTTTGAATCAAAGTACCCAATAAGTTTGAAGTCATCTACCTTAGAATATTTTAGTCCAAAGTCTTGAGTCCCTTTCAAGTATCTTAGAACTCTCTTTGTTGCGGACCAATGTCCTTCACAAGGTTTGTGCATAAACCGTGAGAGAATGCTAATAACATAAGAAATATCTAGTATGGTGGTGGTAAGGTAGATAAGGCTTCCTACAAACTGTCGGTACTTGGTTGCATCTTCGAATTCTTTTCCTTCACTTAATGTGAGCTTTAGCTTTTGTTCCATTGGAGTTGAGAGCGAGTTGCAATCTGTCATGCCAAATCTATTCAACAACTCTCCAATATACTTTTTTCTGGGAAATGAAAAAATGTACTTAGGATGTTGAGTCACTTCAATTCCTAAGTAATAGTGAAGATGTCCCAGATCAGTTATTTCAAATCCTTTCTTTAAGTCTTTCTTTATGGATGCTATATAACTTCCATTGTTCCTTGTAATCAAAAGATCATCCACATATACTACAAAAAACACAATAGATCTTCCAACTTTCTTTACAAATGATGTTGCATCATCAAGATTGTAATGTTTGAAATTCAGCTTTAGAAGATGCTAGGTTAGCTTTTCATACCATGCTCGAGGTGCTTGTTTCAGGCCATAGAAGGACTTGACAAGTTTGCATACATTATGTTCTTGTCCCTTCACAATAAAACCTTTTGGTTGAGACATGAAGACATTTTCTTTCAAGTCTCCATTCAAGAATGCAGTCTTTACATCCATCTGATGAAATTTCCAACCATTTTGTGCAGCTAAGGAAAGTATAGTACGGATGGTGCCCCATTTTGTTGTGGGAGAGAATGTTTCTTCATAGTCAATTCCTTATTTTTGTGCATAGCATTTTGCCATAAGCCTTGCTTTGTGTTTGCCAAGTGAGCCATATGATTTGTATTTGTTCTTGTACACCCACTTGCTTCCAATTGGTTTGGTTCTGACTGGAGGATCGACCAGATTCCAAGTTCCATTCTTTATGAATGCATCACACTCATTCTGCATGGCTTATTTCCACTCATCATGAGTAGCAGCCTCTTCAAAGGAAGTTGGTTCAAAGTTAGCAGAAAAATTCAATTCACAATCAAATGAGACATCCATGTCATCACCTGATTTCTCTGCATTTCCTCCATCGTCTTGTCTAGTTGATCTCCTTTTTCTTGTATTTCCTACTTCATCTGCATGGACACTTTCAAGTGTATTTGTGGCCCATTTTAGAATTTTCCTTGATGGTCCAGGTTGATCAATTGGTGGTGCATTATTCTCTTCTAGGTTCAATCTTTCAATCGTCTCAATTACATCATCCAGTTGAGTCTCTTGTTCAGTTGAAGTGGCAGGAAATTCTTCTTCATCATTCTATTCATGAGGGGGTGTTGGTGCTGCTTCAAATGGAAATTCCATAGATTGATCCAGGATAGGGATCCCCCCTTCAAGATGTGGAATTTCATTATTACATTCATAATATGTCTTTAGATGAACAAACCTCTATAGACGATCAAGTTGTCTTTCAATAGACTGGTCATTTTTATTAGTTTCAAGAAAAATGACATCTCTAGAAATAACAAACTTTTTGTTTACTTCATCATAAAGACGATATGCCTTGGATGTTTATGAGTATCCTAAGAATATGCATCTTCTACTTCTAGCACCAAGCTTATTTCTTTACTCCTTTGGTATCAAGGCATAGCAGGTTGAACCAAAAACTCTGAGATTCCTAACCGAAGGAAGGTGGCCAAACCACATTTCATGTGGAGTCTTATCTTCAAGAACATGAGAGGGACTTCTATTTCTAAAATATGTTGCACATAGGACTGCACCACCCCAAAACATTAGCTTCACATTCTTGAAAAAACATCATTGAGCATGTTGTATTCATTAAGGTTCTATTCATCCTTTCTGCTACACCCACAGGGGGTTCACTAGTGAGGCAATATCATATCACGTCCATTCATATTGGGGGGTTGAATACTCTTAAAAACCTCAAAAATATATTGCCCCGTATTAAGGGGTCAAGGGTTTTTTTTTATTTGACATAGTAATATAAATATTGGGGGTTATTTTATTTGGGAGTGTTGAGGAATAACCTCCAAATCGTGGGATGGATTCATACGTCCAAATCACGGGCTCAATTCATACCCACCTAAGACTTAAGGACCTTCCATTTTTATTTGATATTGCTTATGATCCTAAGTTTTGAATAAATTTGATAATAGTGTACCAATGATAATATCGATGGAAGTCTCTTTGGATTATTGTCCTTGAGCAATGTAACATCCCGATAATTTCATAAAATTTAAAAAAAAAATTATACCAGCATTAAATGTTAAAATTGTGATTGCGGAAGTAATAAATGCTTGTTAAGGCAGTATTAAATAATAAAGTCATTAATGTATATAACAA
Source organism: Larix kaempferi (assembly GCA_027924585.1). Classification (NCBI taxonomy): domain Eukaryota; kingdom Viridiplantae; phylum Streptophyta; class Pinopsida; order Pinales; family Pinaceae; genus Larix; species Larix kaempferi. The sequence continues at coordinate 86,752 of BSBM01000357.1, forward strand.
TTTAACTACTATGTCCTTTTAACTAATGATGCTTTAAGACAGTGATGTGTCTTACCTCCATAAAAATGATTACGACACTAATTTGTTTGTAGTTGTAATAACTGAAATTTCAAAACAATATAAGACAGAGTTCTCCTTGACAAGGTACTGACAGTTTTAATTTCGGGATGGTGATGAAAGGGTTCCTGCGAGGTGCCCCGAGACTTACTTAGCTAATTGGCTAAGCATTTGTACCTGTCCTTCTTGCGAATATTCGCAGGTAAGGATAACAATGACAAAACAATGTTTAAGAGTATTTATATTTTCCAATTAGTCGTCTTATTTGGTTAAAGAAATTATAAGTACCTCCTTGTTTCAGGTATGGAATTCTATCCAAGTTCTAAATGTATTATTTCGAAAAAAAATACAAGTTGCAGAAGTTAATAATATTTAAACAGGGTTCAAAAGTACATTATCTTGGTAGAAATATCTATGCTTAAAAATCTTAAGATTAATTACTAAATTTGAAGAATGAATTGCTAATATGATTCTGCTAATATTTTCCAATTCATGAAACCTTTTACTACCAGGTGAAACGATTGATGGACAAATTCAATTTGAACTTTATTCCTTTATTACACTACTACATCAAGGGTAATTTTAAGACGATTATTTAAGACGAATAATCATATCGTCTTTAACTTACCCACCAAATCATTTATTTAATATTTTATTATTAATTTCTAATCCCCACTTTGTTTATTTTTTTTATTATAATTTTTTATAATATTGTTTGCACTACATAGGTATTCCAGCCAAGTGGGCGCCCTTGTTGAGGTAGCGAGTAGCATAAGAATGCCGCGAGTTCATGTGGGCTATGACCAGTTATAGAGATTCAGATGCGGATAAGCCGTTTATGGCCGGGTGGAAGCAGCATCTAATTGCGATTAGCAGTTCCAGCCATTGCATTTGATCCTAAATTGCCTATTTGAAATCCTGCAGATGCAAAGGCACTTCCTACTCCGAGGCGGGGATAGTTGATTCCGCGCAAGTCGAAGGAGAGGTAGGGAGATATTTTCCAGCAAGTTCATTCTGGTAGCAATAGATCTGCGATGCCCTAAAAATATAGTCCAAAAAAATGAAAAAAAATGCATAATATTTGATGACTAGAATATCGCAGAGTCCATGTCTCTTGGGGATTGTGGGCTTGTGAATCTCCATGGTAGTTAAATCAGTGTGGTGGTCGTAGTGCAGACTGGATGGAAGAAGCGTGGTTTCTTTGGAAGAATGGGAAATAAAAGCCCTAGTTCATTGTCATCTTCTCTTTCCGTTTTCAGCGCTCCCATCCATCATTGCGGCCATCATTGCTGTGGAACAACTTTTCAATACTTGAAAATGGCATTGCTATTGAGTTTGTAAGCCTCCAACTGAGTAGATGGAAAGTGGAAGAAGGAACTGGGCAAGACCATGGCTGAGAAGGACTCCATAGCCATTTGGATTGATCTCGAGACTTTTTCTAAAGGGAATTCTGTGTTAATTTGAGCTCAAGGATAGAACGGAACAAGGGTTCAAGAGACACCATAAAATTTCTATTTCTCCTCTTCTCTAGAAGCAGTCCGTTGCTGCTTCCTCCTCTTCTGAAAAAAACTAGGTAAATATTATTTCTCTTTTCTTTCTTATATCAGTTAATGCTGCCTTTTCTCGCTCTGTTTTCCCTCTTCGTGCTCTAGATCTCTTTGAATCTTAGCAAGATATTATGAATGGTGTAAATTTGATTTCTTATGGTGGTATCGGTTCAGGTATTGATTTGGGTTTTCTAAATTTTTGGTTTTTATTTTATTTTTTGGGTTGGGTTTTTTATTTTATTTTTTGGGTTAGGTTTTGTATTTTTATTTTGGGGATTTTAGGTTTAGGATGGATCTGAGAATAGCGGGGCCGATTTTCCCTCTTCCTACTCTATATTTCTCAGGATTAGTAAGAGCTTTTGAATGGTGTAAATTTGAGTTCTTATGGTGGTCTCAATTCATGTATTGATTTGGGTTTTCTAGATTTTGGGTTTTTATTTTAGTTTTTGGGTTGGGTTTTATATTTTTATTTTGGGGATTTTAGCTTTAGGATGGATCTCAGAATAGCGGGGCTGATGTGGTGACTATATTTCTCACAAATATGTATGACATGGCCAACTACAATAGACTTGATAGTGACATCGAGTCCCGAGAATACAAGCTTCATTGTGGGAAACCCCTCGAATTTTCACAAGTTTATTGCCTAAGTACTTCAAGCACTACGATTTCTCCAGCTTTGTTAGCAGCTCAATACATATGTAAGTATAAATCATTTTCTTCAGCCTTTCCATGTATTTATTTCTTTGATTGTGCGAAACAGGGTTTTTGGGTTGTTAAACATGTGGGTCAATTTAAAATTCTTTTTTGAGGCTCTTGTTCACTATTGTTGACAGTTTTGGTACCTATGTCAATGGAGTGCCTTTACCTTCTTGCCATTTTTCTGTTTAGTTTTGATATTATATATTTAATTAATTTCCTGCAACATTTCGTTCCCTTCCTATATCATGTGGATCTGCTAGAACACCTCTTGGTAGTGGATAGTTTTGTACTAGTTGGAATCGATAGACACATTGAAAAGGAAATCAATGAAGATATCAATTATGCTCACAGGTATAAATATAAATTTTAAAAGTTTACTCTCCTTCAATTCCATATTAATTCCTCTCTAAAATCCATTGATGAAAATTGTTGCACACAGGCATTGGAAAGAAAGAGGATTTGGGTGGGGTAGACTGAATCCCATAACTAACCTTGAGATCACTGCTTTGGGGTTTCAACTCCTTTGGTTGCATCAATACAATGTAACTCCAGGTGTGTTTTATATTTAAATCCATTCTTCCATTAGGATAAAATATACCAAAAACAATGCCTTGCACTGGTTTTTCAGACAACATATGATGAGCTATTCTATGTTTTATTCTTATCATTGGACATTGTCTTATCAATGGTTTTTGAGAACTTCAAAGACTAAAATGGGAACTTATTTTACTCGGTTGTTGAATTCAACCAAGATGTAGCAAGCACGCTGAGCCATTATAGAGCTTCCTCGCTGGCATTTCTAGGAGAAAACATTTTGGATAAAGCTAAAATCTTCACTAGTAAATATTTAAATGAATCTTTTGAGAAAAGTGAGACTTACACTGAGTGAAACAAGAAAAAAAACCTAACTTAAGAGGTAACATAACACACTACCCAATGCCTATACATGTGTGCCGCTTGTTTTCCCCATATAAGGGATTGGATTGGATGATTTTCTAATTTTGTTTGTCAATGCCGTGGCCATATTAAATACATGATGGAGAATTCTTCGCATGCTTGTGTTCGAGACTGGAAGCAAAGAAACATTGTCAAGTGTATTTCTCAAATGATGCATGCCTAGCTAAAAGCGTTTACCACTATGTGAGACCTCAAATCTTTCCTTTTTTAAAAATTTTAGCATAATTTGCACCTTCTTTCCTTTCTTTCCTTTCTTTCCTTTCTTTCCTTCCTTGCTAATAATAGTAATGGGTCTCATTGGGTGCTACATTTTGTCTAATTTTAGGCTGCCAAATGTGAAGAACCAAAATATTTTAGAGCTGGCGAAATTGGATTTCAACATTATCCAGGCCATCCATCAAAAAGAGATGAAGAATGTCACCGAGTAATTAACCAACCCTGATTATTTTGGCTATTATTCTAGAATCTAATTTGTATCCACTAAATGAAGACTCTAGTACGTAACCACTATGTCATGACTCTCGATTGGCCTTTGAACATCTCCAAATCACTGTGATAGATAGATCCTGATGTTAACATAGCCCATTTGATTAAAGTTTGGGATTGTTTAAATTTTAATTTAAAGTAGAGCATAACAAATTCAATGAGCTTCTTGACTGCCATGTTTGTAGTTTTTGCATTATTGTGTGATATTCTCAATTGTAATTTTTTATTTTTTTATCTTCTATAATTGCAAAAGTGCCATTTTGCTTTGGAAACATTCTAGGGAAGGTTTTTCTGGTTACATTTGGGAGTAGCGTACAAGATCATTAAGTTCAAATAAAAGGCAATATATAGTGTTGGGTCTTCCCTTCATTTTTTACTGTATTTAGGCACATTCATGCAGTGCTTATGAAAATATGGAGATGTTCAGAATTAGATCTGCACTGATGTGTAATGTGTATTGTGTCTCTTTAGGTACTGTTGAATTTTCAATCACTGACGAACAGGTATATTCCTCCTCTTAATACTATCTGTATATTGCCATTGTTTGCTCATCTAGTTTGACATTCATTATAATTTTGTGATTCTTGGAGATTGTTTGACCAGAGTCCTATATTTGCAGATTCTTCTTTCTTGGCCACATTCTATAGTAGGACGAGTTGTTGTTATACATTGATCTGGATGATCTTGGCAAAGGTTAGTGTCATTGATTGGAAAGCTTGTTGCAAATAGATTAGCATTTCTTTAGTGACTTACTTTCACTTGTAATCTTCATTTCCAGTACTTTGGTCATCAAAATTTCATATGGTTGTATATTACTGGAGTTTTAGACATTCAAATATTGTTATTTAATCCACTTACTTCACGAAGGCTTTTTTTGTTTGGTTAAATTTTAATCTTCCATGATATTTAACATATTTTTATGTCCATATATATATGGGTATTTGATATTAGTGGAAAAACTTTACTAATTATGTTAATGTGATTCCTTCATATAGATGTGTGGGTAATTGTGAAATCATTTGCGTATAATCATGTTCGGGGTTTTTGATTGGCTCTTGATGCAGGGTTGAGTATCTCATTCTAGATGAGTCGAATAAGCTATTTGAACTTGGATTTATTGAGCAAATTGATTCAGTAGAAAATGTTTGCTCGAGTCCCTCATTTGTACGTTCATTATTTAGTGCTACGTTGCATGATTCCATTGAGGAGCTTTCTCGCACCATCATGCATGATGCAGTACGAATAATTGTTGGTAGAAAGTGAGTTACATAAAATTCATTTTTTCCTACATTATACCTTTCATTTCTATATTTTGATATTTACTAGTGTTCGGGTACACAGGGTACTACCAAAGGACCGAACACCAAGAGCAACCACTTCACACAAACAGATCACAGATCAACACACCGATGTTTTGACGTGGTTTAAACCCTCTTGAGGGAAACACTCCACGGCCCCGGCCAAATAGCTTCTACGGGACAATTTATTATGCAAAGAAAGAAAGTTACAAATGAGCTTCTCATAATCGATCAACTAAACAATGACCCTCCATGCTCTTTAAATAGAGATCATGGACCAATCGGGTGTTAAACCACGGATCAAGGTTAGGTTTGATCTAAGAGAAGTTGATCCGTCGGATCACTCTATGTCGGAAACATATCGTGACCGTCGGATTAAGTATTTACAAATGCATACTAATGCATACTAAAGAAACACACTATCCCTAACGGATATACTACACAAGTTGATCTTAACTAACTCCTAAGTGTCTAAATATCCTAACATCCCCCCTTAAGAACAACTTGGGATAGGATTGAAGGATTTACAAAAGTGACACTATTAGGAGAAGGAATGAGGCATTAGAGCCTATCCCCCCTTAATGACAAGTTCCTGAACTCCTAACATAGATCGAAGTTTAAAAAACTTCGCTTCTGTAAGAAACTTGGTGAAGATGTCTGCAACTTGATCATCTGTAGGGCAAAAGAGCACTTCGAGAACATGATCATGAACAAGATTTCTGATGAAGTGCATATGTAGCTCAATGTGTTTGCTGCGTTGATGTAGAACTGGATCTTTGGCAAGCTTGATGGCACTTTGATTGTCGCACCAAAGTGGAGTAGGCTGCTGCTGCTCGAATCCAAACTCTGAAAGGATCTGTCGAAGCCATAAAGCTTCCTGACTGGCATTGACGGCTGCTCGATATTCTGCCTCTGCTGAAGAAAGAGCAAGAGCTTGTTGTTTCTTACAAGCCCAAGTAATAGGTCCAGATCCCAGACTGAAAACATAACCTGCAGTAGACTTTCGATCATCAGGATCGCCGGCCCAATCTGAATCAGTGAAACCAACCAACAAAGGTTTCCCCCCTGTACTGTAATGAATCCCAAACTGAACTGTACCTCGAATATATCGAAGTATTCTTTTAGCTGCTTTCCAGTGACTTTCATGAGGTGTCTGCATATAACGGGCAACTCGACCAACGGCAAAGGAAAGGTCAGGACGGGAATGAGTCAAGTATAAAAGACTACCAACAAGCTGACGATACAATGTGGCATCTACTTCAGGTGAAGTACAAGTGGCAGAAAGTGTGACTCCAGACTGGAAGGGAGAAGGGGCTGGTTTACAATCTTCCATGTGAAAGCGACGAAGAAGGTCACAAGCATACTTAGACTGAGAAAGAAAGATTCCTTCTTTGGTTTGCAGAACTTGGAGACCAAGAAAATAATGCAAATGTCCTAAGTCTGACATTTCAAAAGTTTGTTTAAGACTGGATTTCACATGGGTTATAAGCTTAGGGTCACTACCAGTAAGAATAAGGTCATCAACATATAGAACAAGTATGATGAGATGGTTTCCTACTTTCTTGGTATAGACATTGGGGTCAGAATGGCATCTAGAAAAACCAGTGTCAAGGAGAAAGTTATCCATTTTGGCATACCAAGCTCTAGGAGCTTGCTTAAGGCCATATAAGGATTTCTTAAGGCGACAGACAAGGCTAGAGTTATTCTGAACATAGCCAGGAGGTTGTTCCATGTAAATTTCCTCCTGTAAATCACCATGTAAGAAGGCAGACTTAACATCCATTTGATGGACTTCCCAGTTGTGTAAGACTGCAAGGGAAAGAACAAGGCGGATGGAGTTCATTTTGGCGACGGGAGCAAAGGTTTCATTGTAGTCAATCCCTTCAACTTGAGAAAAACCTTTGGCAACTAACCTTGCCTTAAGTCTTTCAACACTTCCATCTGATGCATACTTAGTTCTGTAGACCCATTTACATCTGACAAGTTTTCTTCCTTTTGGAAGAGGTACAAGATCCCAAGTATCGTTCGCCATTAAGGAACGATATTCTTCATCCATGGCTGCATCCCAATCTGGATTCCCTGAAGCTTCTGCAAAAGTTTCTGGATCATGATTCTCGGAAACTTGAGCCAAAAGAGAAGAGGCTCGCTGAAACTGAGAACGTGTTCGACGTTGATCTCTAGGATCACCGGCAAGATCACCAGCTGCTTCACATGTTGAACGGACCCATCGAGGAAGCACTTGTGCTGGTGCAACTGGAGGAACATGAGCAGGCGGAGGTGGATTTTCATCCTCACTGTCATCATCAGAAACTGGAGTTGGAAACCTGTCAAGGAAGTTGGAAGAAGAAGAAGAAGGCACAAACGCCGAATCAGGCTCGCAGGCCAAAGATGGCACACTCGCCGAGTTAGGCTCGCAGGCCAAGATATTTTCATCAAATTTAACATCTCTTCTAATGATTATAGCATGAGAAGGTGGTTGAAGAAGTCTATAACCTTTTACATCTTCAGAATATCCAACAAATATGCACTTTTCACTTTTAGGCTGCAATGCTTTCCGTTTTTCATCCGGAATGTGAGCCCATGCTTCACTACCAAACACACGAAAGTGACTTACATCAGGTTTAACTTTACTCCATGCTTCTTCCGGTGTTATACCTTGTAATGCTTTTGTGGGGGTGCGATTAACTATGTAATTTGCACAATTTATGGCTTCAGCCCAAAATTGAAGACTTAGTCCTTTAGATTGGATCATACAATTTGCCATTTCTTTTAAAGTGCGGTTCTTCCGCTCAGCTACACCATTTTGTTGTGGTGTATATGGAACAGTGTGTTGTTGTTGGATGCCTTGTTCAGTGCAGAAAGTAGTGAACTGTTTGTTAACATATTCTCCTCCATTGTCAGATCTTAACTTGATAATTTGATGACCAGATTGTTTTTCAACAAGGGCCTTGTAGGCCAAGAACATGTTAAATACTTCGCTCTTAAGTTTTAGGAAATAAACCCAAGTGCGTCTGGTGTAATCATCAATGAAAGTTAAGAAATACTTGAAACCAGAAAAGGAAGCAGATGGAAGAGGACCACACAAGTCACTATGCACAAGCTCCAAGGGAACCGAGGCGTGCCAAGAGGCACGTTTGTCAAAACTGTCCCGATGATGTTTTCCGAGTACACAACCGGAACAAACACCATCTCTGCAAGATACCATCGGAAGACCTGTCACCATATTTTCTTTACATAGTTGTTGCAATGAGCGATAATTGAAGTGACCAAATCGCTCATGCCAAAGTTTGCTCAAGTTATCACTATGAGCAACAAAAACTGAAGGGAAAGGTGATGACCCAAAGTTGTTAAACTTGTACAACCTGGTAATATCATCAACAATTCCGGTAGCTAGAACCTGTTGAGAATCTTTAAAATCCTTGATTACAACTTGGTGAGGTGTAAAGGTCACAGTTTTACCTTCACCAGAATGAGTGATCTGATAGACTGATAACAAATTGCAGGAAATTCTTGGAACACATAGTACATCACTAAAATGACCATTATCTACTGGAACTGTTCCAGCTCCTACAACACTTAGAGATCTATCATCACCAACAAATATTTGTTTGGTGTTACATTCATGCATAGTAGAAAAGATGGCTTGATCCTTAGCCATATGATAAGATGCTCCAGAATCAATGAGCCATTCATTTGAAGTAGAAGAAGAAGATGCATTATAAGAATAACCAGAAGCACAAAGTGCATGTCCATGAGAGGCAGATTCTGAAGGCGAATCTAGGCTGATGTGGTGCTTCTTCATTGCTGCTTCCAAGGCTGCCATCTTCTTGAAACACTTAGATTCATCATGATTATCTTTCCCGCAATAGTTGCAATGACGCTCAGTCTTCTTGCCTTTTGACTTGGATCCGTTGTCATTTTTTAAAGAAGGAGCTGACTGAGAGGGTTTTGGACCCTTGTTTGACTTATTATTGCGAAAATTTTGTTTCTTGGGAGGCTTGGACTTTTCTTTCTGTTGGGACAATAAGGCTTTCCCAGATGTATCTGCATTGTTGATTATTCCAAGATGAATGAGTTTATCTTGTTCTCTAATCAAGGAATCACAAAAGGATTCAAGACTAGGCTCTTGATAGCTAGCTGCATTCAATGACGCTTTCATGGAGTAAAATGTAGATACAAAAACAGAATATGCAGGTCCAAGTTTGGAAAGAATATGATAAATGCATTGTTTGTCTTCCCTCTCAATCTTACATTCTGCACATAAGAGCTTGAGAGTTTTGTACTTAGATAAATAATCTTGAATGCATGAAAAGTCACTTGGATTTAAAGAAATCAACTCATTTTCGAGTTGGTGACCTAGAATTTCATTGTGTTTACCAAACACAGTTTCCAACTTGTCCCAAGCAGCATTAGGTTCATCAATTCCAGATATGTGGAATCGCAAATCAGTAGAGATTGACATCCCAATCAATCCACGAGCTTCATCACATCTATTTGCCCATTTTATTTTCTTATCATCATCAGTGGGTTCTTTTTCTTTCCCTGTTGTAATTCTGAAAAGTCCCCTACTTCGTAGAACATCCTCCATACGGGATTTCCATGAGAAATAGTTGGAACTGTTAAGTAGAATATCACAAAGGGCGGCCATATTTGTAAATTAATGGCTGTAAAAGCAGAAACCAATAGTCTGGATGTGAAGAGCTCGAAAAAATAGGCGGTTTAAAAAAAAACGGCACTGAAAACGGACTCTGTATGATGAAGTTATGCTTGAACAAAGAAACTGTTGAAGATGTCCCCAATAGTGACGTGGTAGCTAGAGAATGTCCAGCAAAAAAAAGAACCCCCCTCTTCCCAAGATGAACCTTTTGACAATCACTTTACAAAAAAGTTGCTTTTAAGTGAATCACTTTTGTAAAATAAGTGATTTCACTTTTACAATGATATTACTTTTAAATAGTGCAACAATAAATAAAAAGCTTAAGTGACTCACTTGTATTTTTATTTTTTATTATTTAAGTGAGATGCACTTTTACAATAAAGTAACTTGAAAATAGAAATTGCATGCACTTTTCTTTTTAAAAGTAACTTCCTAAGATTTGAACTCAAGACCTATTAAGGAATAAAGCAACTTGGACCAAGTGAGCTAGTTTAAAAGGTATGTAAAATATGGAAATGAGGAAGGGGGCTTTTTTTTTTTTTTTTTTTACTCTTCTTGCTCGGTTTGCGTGCTTGCCCTTTTTCCTGCAAAACAAACCACAAAACGAAACAAAAAAACTTTTCCACACTTGTGGAGTTAGATCTTGTTAGCTTGCCCGGAAAGTCTACGTTTTCTCTCTGTTTCTGATTTGCCGAGATCGCGCAAAGTGCACGGCAAAGAGCATACGCAGCCGAAAAAACCCTTTCCCTTTCTGTTTCTGATTTGCCGAGATCGCTCAAGGTGCACGACAAAGAGCATACGCAGACGGGAAAGCAACAATCCGAACCAAAAAAAAATCTAACAGTAAAAAAAAAATGAAATATGAGATTTTTTCTTTTCAAAAACGAAATAAAAAAATGCGTCACTGTAACATTATACCTTCAGATCTGATGAAAAACGCGTTTCTGGAGCAACCGGGAACCGTTTTCGATCAAACAAAAACTATTTCCCAATGGAAACGACGCTCCGGACGCAATGGAATGCCTCCCACAGCCCAGAAATACACAGAAATACCAGAACTAGAAACCCTTTCGAGTTTCGGCAACAGCAGTTCAAGATCTAGATCATAACCGGAAGCAGCACTTCATAAATGCTCTGATACCATGTTCAAGTACACAGGGTACTACCAAAGGACCGAACACCAAGAGCAACCACTTCACACAAACAGATCACAGATCAACACACCGATGTTTTGACGTGGTTTAAACCCTCTTGAGGGAAACACTCCACGGCCCCGGCCAAATAGCTTCTACGGGACAATTTATTATGCAAAGAAAGAAAGTTACAAATGAGCTTCTCATAATCGATCAACTAAACAATGACCCTCCATGCTCTTTAAATAGAGATCATGGACCAATCGGGTGTTAAGCCACGGATCAAGGTTAGGTTTGATCTAAGAGAAGTTGAGCCGTCGGATCACTCTATGTCGGAAACATATCGTGACCGTCGGATTAAGTATTTGCAAATGCATACTAATGCATACTAAAGAAACACACTATCCCTAACGGATATACTACACAAGTTGATCTTAACTAACTCCTAAGTGTCTAAATATCCTAACAACTAGGATTCTTAATGTCATGACAGGAGCAACTTTTGAATGCATTTAATATTCTATGTATTACACAGATTTCCAAGTATCTGCACTATTTTAACCAGGGGGTATATCTTCTTCTGTAAAAAGCATCATAGTTGATACAACAGAAATTGAAGTTTGTTGGAAATGAGGAAGGAAAGTTGCTTGCTCTTCGTCAGATTTTTGGGGAGGTATGTTTGAAAAAATCCACGAGTATCTCTTGTCCTGCAACACTGCTATGTATTGTTTTTCATATATTATCTTTATATCTGGTGTGGTGTTGCTATTCTATCTTCAATATTGTATTTCATTGTTTTCATCTAAATTAATTTTAAATAAATTCTGAATTAAAAACTGTAAATTTATTTCAATACTCTGACCCCAACCCTTGACATTCCGCTGTGTTACCTTCATTGGAAAGTGGTAGTAGAAAAGTCCATATTGTCATTATCAACATTCATTAGCAGTGGAAGCTTTATCACAAACATTGTAGAGTCAAATATTTCGAAGTTTGGACCTTAGGTTTCTTTTCAACACCTTCAAGGGTTGAGATCACTTGGGGATTAATCGTATTATTTTGTTTAAATTTGAATTTATTTCGTTTGTTTAAAATTTGATAAGGAATTTTGTTTAATTTTAAATATATCAAAATTATCTAAAACTCAATTAAAGTTTTAAATTCGGATGCAACATTGAATTCCACAATAATATAAAATTAAATAAAATCTGTTAAATATAAACAAAATTTTTAATTATAAACAATAAAATTAAATAAAACAATTTTAAAATTAATATATGTTAATTATAATTAATAAATGTTTATTATAAAATAAAATTGATGGTTTTAACATTATAGTTATTTGTTTGCTAGAATTTCTCTAATTTGGCCTTTGGCTTAAGAAACCATGATGAGACCCACACCTTAACTAAACGAGCTACCGGAAATTGACAACATCATAATTATAATTATTTATTAATATTACTCTTTATTAATCCTCATTCCAACTTGTGTTTAATGTGCCATGAAGTGATGGAGCTTACCTTTACATTTAACTCTGAATGATTCCCAAAGGTGTGGTGAATAATATGGACTAACATTATTACCTTCAGATCAAGAATTTAGGCTTCAAGACTCCTACTTACGCTAAATATATTGTGCTCTGCCTCTTATCCATTTGTACATGTCAATTTGATTGTTGGATGTTTTATTCAAAGAAGGATCACGGTATATGGCTTAATGAGATGGTCTCATTTATTTTGAGATACCCTTCATTACTTCGAGTGGCATTGTTTTCCCTTTCATCACCTTTATGGTTTTGATGATGAAGAACATGGAAGAAATTGAGGGTGTTGAGGTTCTTGATCTCATAATTTATTCTTTCAATCCATCTAGTGAGAGTGATGTATTTGAGAGAGGTGACACCATGAACCAAATTGATTATAATTTATGAGTCTCCAAACACTTCGAGGCATTCTAATACTAGAAGACAAGCTTGTAAGAGGCCTTGATAAAGAGCAATAGCTTCTGCTTGATTGTTTGTGTTTTTTCCTAGTTCTCATTCGTAGTGTAGTTCTTATTTCCTATTGGGATCCAAAAGTACCCCTCTTGCACCTATAGCCCCTGGGTATCCCTTTGAGGCTCCATCAAAGAACATGATGCTTTTTATTTACATAATTTTCCCATTTTGGAACTCATCATTGAACAACTTCAATTTCTATTTCTTGTCTACTTGAGAGATGATGACTTTTTTTTGCAAAGAGGGTGGTTCCAACATATCCCTTAACTAGTCCCTTTCATTTTTATCTAACTGTTGCATATTCTGATTTAAAGCCTTCTTAGTTTGAAGGTAATATTTTCATAGCTTGCGAGCTTTTATGGCTATTCTTCGAGGGTTGTCACACTGCTCTTGAAAAATAGTGTCATTCCTAGATAACCACACATTCGAGCAAAGATACTTGGGGAGAATATTCCAAACTCTTTTAAGAAGAGGTTTTATTTGAAAATTTCCTTTGTGTTCGATATTCTAGAAGGGCTCAAAAGTCCTCTCTACTATAAATATTAGTAGTTAATAGTTTGTCATGCACTAGAATATGGAATTGATTATATTAACTTTGGAAATGCCGTTTGGATTCCACACATACTTCCACATCCTGGAATTCCGAGGAAGAGGAAGATTTTGTAGTTCTGAATTGTATCCTCTCTTTTGTTACTGGGAGCACAACCGTCCAAGGCTATGTGTAGCTCATTCAAAAGAGGCATCAATTTTTAATGAGTGTTAAGAACTTTCTAGCCTCTATCCATTTATCATTACTCTCATTCCAATTTGAAATATCGCACGAGCTTTTCATTCCTTGCTCATCCATCCACTGTTTCAAATGTATAAGATTTTGTTTTTGCGTCAGAGGAGGCCTCCCCATTATGTTGTTTGCTTATACTAAGATGCGTAATGGCTCCTTTTTGTTACAACTTGATAATATGATATAAAGGGGATATTAAAAATGGGTTGATAAAAATACATACGTGCAATATTTGGTGAAAGTTGGGGTTTTCTTAATTGGAAAGGTATATTAGGAGGGGGATTCAACAATACAATTTTAGGAGGAGTTTTCCAATATTTAGTGAAATTATGGATATTCTTTAATATCCTATGAACGGTCGTGCTATGTAACAAGTTCACTAAGTGAACCCCCCGTGGCTACACCATTTTGTTGGGGATTGTATGGAACCGAAGTTTGATGTGTGATTCCATGTTTGCAAAGATAGTATTCAAATGCCTTAGATGTATATTCTTTACCATTATCAGATCTAAAAGTACCAATACGTACTTGTGCTTTATTCTCTATCAATGCATGAAACTTCTTGAAAGTTTGAAATGTTTCATATTTTGTCTTCAACAAGTACACCCAACACATTCTACTATAGTCATCAACAAATGTCATAATGTACCTATTACCATTTGCAAAAGGAATTGGCATAGGGCCACATAAGTCAGAGTGAACTAGTTCTAACTTTCTACATGCTCTGAATTTTGACTCTGGAAATGGTTGCTTACTATGTTTTCCTAGTATTCATGCATCACATTTGTTCATTTGCTTAGGAATGGTGGGAAAACCAAATACACCATTCTTTCTTAACAATCTAAGACTGTTATAATTAAAATGGCTAAATCTAACATGCCATAGTAAACTGGATGACATATTACCTTCTTCATGCTGAGAGATATAGGCAAAGTTTTGAAATCTTGCAAAAGAACCTCTCAATTTTAGCAGCTGTCTATCTTCATAACCAGTCATGACGACATTGTTGTTAGAGGATTTTCGTATCTCCACAATCCCATCAAACATGTGGATGGAATGACCTTGCTATCAAATATGCACTAAGGACAACAAGCTTCTCTACAACTCTGGAAGATAGAGAATAATCTTTATTATGAAATCAGGGAATCCATGCAACTTAAGCCTGGTTGAGCCAATTCCCTATGGTTTGAGGCCAGATTTATCTACAAAGTACACTATGCCATTCGCAATGTCATTCAGTTCTTCAAAGCAATCTTTTCTAAAAGTCATATGAGATGTTGCACCAGTATCAAGCAGCCAACAATATTTGTAAGGTGAAAGAGAATTCATTTCATTAATTCCAAGATTACAATGAGCAGAATCAGGGGTTTTACCACCTTCTTGGTTTTTATTCTTATCTTTTTTATTCTATCTACCTTTGATGGAGTTCCAAGATGCCCAGCATTGATTTGCTTCATGTCCATTCTTTCTGCAATGTGTGCACTTCACATGTGATCTTTTGCTAGAGTTGTTTCTTCCTCCTCTTCCTCTAAAATTTCTTCTTCCTCTGCCTCTTTTGTTGCTACCTCCCTTGGAAGGGTCTTTAGGCTTGTTCTTTGCTTTATGACAAAGCAAAGAGATTCTACAGTACTTTCACTTGTCTTTTTTCCAAAAGCTTTCTCTCTATCTGCAATCTTCTCTACCAGGATGTCAAAGGTGAGGTCTTTGAAATTGTCGCTCGTTTGCAAGGATTCAATGTAGTTTAAGTGAGTAGGATATAGATATTTTACAAATGCTGCAAGTGGAAGGTTTGGTTTCACGTCGGAGGCTTGAATCTTGTGCATGATTGCTCTTATTTCATATGCAACCAGCATGAGGTCATTATCTTTTACTTCAAGACTGAATGACTTCCATTTCAGAGTGTGAATCATACAGATCATTTAGATTTTTTAATGCTTCATAACATGTCTTTGCAGGAAGAATATGTTGGCTCCCCTGTTCACTGACACTGGAAAAATCATGGCCAATGATTTATTGTCTCTGGACTGCCAAATAGCAAGCTCTTTGGCATTGAACTGGTGACGATGCCTTCATCGTTGAGAGTGGTCTTTCCTTCGCAAATGGCGTCCCACAAGTCATTGTATACATACCCAGCCTTGATTTTACTCCACCATTCTAGAAATGTATCCTTTCCAGTGAGTGTAGCACCAGCAACTGATGCTATCGAATGCATCTTGAACCTGCAACTTATACAACTTTTGAAAAATATAGGATGCAAGGTTAAAAACTGCTCCTTTGTTTACATATTACACTATTTAATTTTGAAGTTGTGAAAACAATTTTGCAGCTCTATTCTGTAATTTTCTTTCATACTCTATATACAAAAGTCCTCACTCTCATAGGACAATGAAAATCTTATTACAATGGCACCTTCCACAAATTAATATATGGCTTACAATACAAAGGTACGACTTCAATAATAGTCTCGTCCCCTTAAAATTTGCAAGATTGTATTTACCTTCACACAAAAAATAGTGTATGCAGTCATACACAATGTTAGGGTTTGACGATGACAATCAATTTATCTCTCGTTGTAGCAGTGCAGATCATCTCAAGTTCGCAGTAGTTTTCTTCACTTGACTTTGATAAGTCTCACAGCTCTTAGCTCCAATGAGAAGCTTCAGAAAAAAGAATGTCCGGACCACGATCTTAATCTCACACAAACATAGAGACACTCTACGCAACAGAGGTCACAGCAAGAAACTAGATACCACAGTCTTCAACGATTTCTGGCATCTCGTATCTCCAATGAGAAATACACAGTAGATCGTAAAAATATGAGAGATGACTTGCAAATCAACTCAGCTCCAAACAAGGACAACCCGCAGTATTCAACGCAGGTGGAAAAATTCCTTCAACGCAGAGATTGCAGAAGATAGAATTTGGTTGTAGCAAGCATGAATCCAGAGCACGATGATCTCTTCACGGGTTTCACTTATCACGCAGCAAGGTCACAACAATAATCATCATAAAAAACATCAATGTCGCAGAGGTCACGCGTACACATCTCTCTTCCACTTGATGATGAGCTTCACGATAGAGAGGGAGGTAGAAGAAGATGCCAACGACCAACTTGGTAGAAGTACAGCGGGATGATGGATTCCTTAATTCTTAGCATTTAGTTCTGTTCCAACTGAAAGAATTTACATTTCCCTCCAACACACTCTTTGAAGCTGAAACTCTTTTAGAACACTAACTCGATTTGGATAACCCGCTTGTAATCTTGCTCGTGTTAATTCCATGAAGAGAGTGGTCACACCATTAGAGAGAGCTTCAACACCTTGTCCAACAAACAATGCACCTGACACAGTTTTGAAGAGCATAAGAATTCACGCCATTATACAACTCAACGCAGACAGTCTCACATCACAGGACCACGGGAACGTCAAGCTTGGAAAGTCTTACGTAGGATTAGAGTTAAACCTGCAACAACGATTCACAAATCTCTCATCCTACCAGAGGAAAGAGGTTCTTTCGAAGGAGGCACAAAGGAAAGAGATGGCACGCAAAAACTCCATACAATGGCATGGTATACAAGAGAGAAAACGCAGCAGTCAGAAACCGCTCTTTGCCAGGATGGGACATATGTGTTAGTATGCACGTTAGACGGATCGCAGAAAATTTCTCAGTACAATTATGAGGAGGTGCATAGATCGGAGAGCACGCGGGGCTAAAATTGGAAAAATATGGCCATCGCAGGAGTTATAGCAGGAGCAGTTCTGTGCTCTAATACCAATTTAGAGGTCATATAACTCCCGGATATATTATTTCATCCACCAAACATTGCATTTATACAAGTATTTTCTGACCTTTGGCATTCATATTCCAAATGGTCCGTTAGAGTCTCTAAGACTCTACGTCTTCCTAAAACTATTCATCTTCAATTTTATTTATTTACATATTTACAAAATATGTGGAGCTATAATCCGAGGATTAAGCTTCCAACATATATATATATATAAGGGGTGGTAACATATATATATATATAAGGGGTGGTAGGCGTGGGGTTCCCTATGACCCTTAAGGACATTATGTATTGTTTTTCGCTTGGGGGCTAGGTAAGGAAACAAACAACTAAGTTGAATCCTTATCCCTTTGGCAAGGACTATTATCAGCAAAAGAACCGAGTTTAAAGTATGTAATAGTGTTTGCGGATTCATCTATTGTCATTCAACATATGGTTTCCAACTCTCTCCCAAATGACCTAGAGCTCAACGAGATCACCTTGTTGGAGGAGCCTAAGTCGGCCTGAGGCACGGGTGCTTCACTAGCTAGTCAATATCATATCACGTCCATTCATATTGGGGTTTTGAATACTTCTAAAAACCTCAAAAATATATTGCCTCATATTAAGGGGTCAAGGGGGGGGTTTTAATTTGACATAGTAATATAAATATTGGGGGTTATTTTATTTGGCTGGGATGAGGAATAACCTCCAGATCGTGGGATGGATTCATACCTTCAAATCATGGGCTCAATTTATACCTCCAATTTATTAAGCTTATAGAGAACATGAGCTCTCTATGACTATACTTGTATTTACATGATATAAAATTGGTATATTGGCAGGATGTGGTGTGAAATATCTGCAATTCTCATCATTTCTAAGAATTGCACTGACTATTAGACTATTAGTATTTTACATTCTTTGTTACAATGATCTTTTGAGTGGGTTTCATTTCACGCATTTTTCCTTCCCCATTACTATTCCATTGGGTCTTCCACTATCCAATGCTACAAATTGACCAGTCACCCTTGAAATCTCGGTGGGATCATTATTTGCATTAAAATATTATTTTATTTAGCATCATGTTTTCTTATACTATGATGTGTAATGGCTCCTATTTGTTACAACTTGATAGTATGAGATAAACGGGGTATTAAAAATGGGTTGATAAAAATAGATACCTACAATGTCTAGTGTAACTAGGGGTTTTCTTAATTGGAAAGGTATATTGGGAGGGGGGATCAACAATAAAATTTTAGGAGGCATTTTCCAATATTTAGTTAAATTAGGGATATTCTTTAATATCCTATGAACGGTCATGTTATGTAACAGGTTCAATGAGTGAACCCCTCGTGGCCTGGGGTGGGGGAGATATTGGAGGAGCCTAAGTCGGCATGTCGACTAGGCCCTCTTCCTAACCTTTTGTATGTAAGTCGACAAGTTGTGTCGACCAGTCGGACCATGTCGGTCGGTTGCGTCGACAAGACAGTTACATAACTGATTGTAAAAGCATATAAATATAGGTTGGTGAGCCGTATACTGTAATCTTAGATCTGTTCTGTAATATAAAGACGTGTGCTTCTCTCCACCTTTTGTCTATTTGTATCTATGTCTTGTGTATGCTTGTATAACATATATATGTATCACTGGTAACAATGCAATACCCTCGACTACAACATTGGTTTCATTGCCGGTGATGCATATACCAGAAGAATAGCGAGCATGTTCAAATGATACCAGAGAAAAAGATCAAAGAATGGTGGGAGAAGAAGATTGCCAACTATCTGCAAAACTATGCAAGGAGAAACAAGTTAACGATTTCTCAAGCGAGGGAGAAGTTCTTTACCGTGACCCATGAAAAATTTGTAGAATCTGTGTCGTTCACGCTAAAGAAGCTGTTGGATGAGAAGACCAGCAGATGAAGAGGGATGAGAAGACCAGCAGATGAAGAGGAGCGAAATTTGATTTTGAAGCTAATCAACAGAGGTCACACAAATCTGTCCGAAAGGTGCGAGAAGATTGCTGACGAGTTCTGTGAAGAACGGGAGATTGAAGAGCGAGTCTCTGTCGACGAAGTAAGAAAAAGGTTCTTCACCGACTTGATTGATCATTTCTTGTGTTCCTTTCCGACTCTTTTGTTCAAATTTTTTATCGACAAAGGCACTGCGCACATTGTTGAAACACGACCATTATTGATCTCGCCTTTTCCAAATTCAAATTGGGTGGAAATAGAAGGCCAATGGGAAAAATTTGTACGTGAGCGTGAATGGGAGTACTTTCTGAACAAATGACGTCTTGCACTTCCCCAGTTGCTTAGAGAACTTCGAGCCGGAATTGGGGGGGGTAGCGAAGCATGTTCTGATGGAGTAGAGGATTGATGAAGACCGACATATAAAAGGACGACATGACCAACAATGGGAGATTCGATAAAATAGACAAAGATAGAACGATGAGCCACAAAAGCACTCTAGACATCCAGAAAATTGAAAGAGAAAAAAGGAAGCAGCGACGTGATGAGTTGAGGGAGTAAGTCAGTGCTCTCTAAAAGAAGCGAGGACCGGGTATCATGACAGATGCATAAGGGAATCTGCCGGAGCCAAGTCGAGCCCACGAAGAAAGGGGCGTCGATGACAATCTGTCACCAACGGATGAGGACTTGTGGATAGAGCGAGGTAGAGCTCTCTAAGTTCGGACACCCGAGGTACAAACACCCCCTTCCCCGTCGCAATTAACTCAGAGTGTTCAAGTGCAAGACATTGTCGAAGAAGATCTAGGACTCCACGCTGGCCAGTCAGGAATTTGGAGTCGTCGCAGTAACGAAGGTGATGAAGTTGACAGATTGTTGATTCATCGACGGAAAGAAGGAAACTGGGTGACCTTTCAACCCGAGTTCTCCAATAGAAGTTTTCACTTACTCTATTCAGATCATGCGGAAGCACCCCCCCCCGCCACTACCAGTAATAAGTGAGTCGTTGAGTACTTCGGGAAGCCCGACAAGTAGCGAAGCCCAAATAGCACAGAATTTTGCCTAGATTTCGCTTGGAGTAGTCAAAATAGATTTCTGACACATAGCAAAGAAGTAGAAGTTCCAAATACCGACGTTGGAAGCAAGGAACCCACTCTTGAGAGTCAGTTGTCTATAATACCCATTGAGGTCGAGCAAGTACCTAATTCTGTCACCAGTGATACTCCACCGACACCACCAGATAACTGTGTGGTCGAAATAACAGCAAACACGTCGCACACGACATCCCACCTCCCATCCTATGAAGGGGATGAAGACCCAAAAAGACATTGGTTCGTTTGTGAATCAATCTGGACAACCAACCAGCTTACTAGTGAAGAACATCATTTGGCTTAGTTTGCTGGCTCCCTAAGAAAGAGAGCTCTTACATGGTACATGGGGTACATCGCTAAAACACCAAATGTAATGAAAGCACAAATTCAACAGCGCTTCTTGTCTTTCTTCAAGACTTCGGATGAAACATACTTGGTTGCTAAAAAATTGAGGACGACAGTCCAGAGTCCGACAGAGACCGTGAAGGAATACGATAAGAGATTCAAGGATCTCTTGAGCCAGATTGACTATGAAATTGAAGAAAAAATTCTAATCAAATGGTTTGTGGCTGGATTGATTAGAAAAATTAAAGTACACGTACGCTGGAAAAGTGTCAATTCATATGAAGAGGCCTTGACAAAGGCTTTGGAGATTGAAATGGATGACGAGTATCCCTTGGCCCTTGTCGATAGACACATTGAAGAGTGGTTGGATAGCATGCAGCAGTCTATCTGAGATATCAGTTTGAAAGGCTCAGAAGTGTGGTGTTCGAAATGCTCCACTGCAGGTCATCACAAGGATGCTTGTCGTATGGAGGAGTGACGACAGGATGTCAAATTTGTTCAATCAAGATGCTTTTGCGATATATATCAAGACTATGATTTACACAAGACAACAACTACCCATATAATATGAAGAATAAACAAGCAAAGTGGTGTCAAATCTGCGAAGTCGACACGCATTCTATCACAGAGTTCCATCTAAACTTGAAAAACAAGCAGAACTATCATGCAGTGTACCAAACAAATTCTGTCGAGCAACGACATGATAGAAATGATAGACACGGCAGATATGATCGCAATGATGGAAGGAATGACCATTATGACCACAATGACCGAAATGACAAATATTCGCGATATGATGGTCGAAGATATGATCAGTGGAATGACAAATATAATAGACGCAGAGGATACCGAGGCCAAGGATGAGGTCATGGAAATAACAATCGATATTTCCGACCACACCGACCTGGACAATGTTTGACTTGTTTCAGTGAAGAGCACCGCCATGCGGAATGTCTGTATAAAGATAGAACTGATCTAAAATTTTGTAATAAATGTGGGGTAGGTGATCAATGTTTAGAGGATTGCCCTACCATGATTGAAAAAATTACGAATAAAACAAATGTTCATGTCTTGTCTTGTGTCCCGAAGTGTGATGTGATTCGCACGAAAAAATTGCAAATTGTAACTAGACAAGGCACTCATATTGGTTCAGATAAACCTCAAATAAGCAGAATAGTAAGCAAAGAAGATTATCCAAATCCTGTTAAACAAAAATCTTTGCTTAAAAATGCATCCGACATATTTTCTGATTTGGTAGCATAGGAAGATAATGAAGAATGTCGACATGAAGCAATTAATGAATTGGTTAATTTAATTTATGAAGATGAAGTTGTGAGAAAACTAATTGACTTGTTGCATAAAATCAAAAGTAAACCTATCGTGCAAAGACAAGCTAAAAACATTTTTCGACTTAATCAAAAAGATAAAAATGATGCCGATCCACTTGTCGACCTCGAGATACACGGATATCACGTCTAACAAGTTGTACTCGACTTGGTTCTCAAGTCAATATCATGACTCATGATACTTGGGACCAATTAGGTCGACCAACACTACAAGAATTAGGAATTTATCTAAAGTTCGTAGATCAAGGACTCATTGAGACGATTGGAGTCTGGAGAGAAGTGGAAACATCCATCAAAGGCATAAAGACAAAAATTGATTTTGAAATCACAAGTCCAAAGGATGGCGCAAGTTCCTTTCCATCCTTGGTTGGTTGACCATGGGGCCGAAAGATGAAGGTGTCGATCTCACTTGATAAGGGTCGCATCAAACTAAAAGGAAATGGTCATAAGGTAATAGTACCAATTTCCCCATCTTGGGGAGAACCTTGGTCTGAACCTATTGAGAATGATAATGATATCAAACAGATTTATCGAATAGACAACAATGAGGACTATGTTGAACCAAATTCTCAGGGGGGGCTCCATCTGGTAGACCCTGCTTCGGTCGGATATAACTCCGATGCTAAACTTTATGACTGGAAGATGGAAAACTATGATATTCACGCAAGAGAATGTTGGACGGTGGAATCTAACTCGAAAAAAAAAATCAAGAAGTGTTCCTCGGTCTCGACCATCCCAAAAATATTTGAGCGAAAGATTCGTGAATATCTGACTCTGGCACTAGCAAAGATTGAACTGCACATCATCCTACGCTGAGATATAAAGAACATCAATCACCGATAGCACATGTCAAGGGAGTTTTGAAACATGTCGATGACCAAAGACGAATGCAGAGTCTGGTCGAGACTTTTACGAGACAGGCTGCGAGATGGTGGGATACTCATCAATCACAACTCCAAACATGGACCAGCGCGTCGACATATTTTGTTGAATGGTTTGGAGGCAAGAAGTTAACAACTCAAGTAGATATCCCAACTTTCACTCAAGGACACGATCCTGAGGCCCATGTCGACAAATGCAAAAAAGAATGGCGAAGACTGGGATACAAGGATGAAAGGGCTTGGCCACACCTCTTTCCAAGTACACTCGCCGACTTGCCAAATAAATGGTATAAAATGTAGGAAGCAAGAGGAGAAACGTTTTTATGGAAAGAACTTAAAGAAAACTTCATCAAAGACTTCCAGTTTTCCCCGAAGGAGGAGCAGCTGATAGAAGCGAGCAACCAAATTAAAGAATTTTTGCAATTGACAGAAAATGTACCTGGAGAAGAAAAGCAAATTGTTCGACAGACAACTGACTTCCTTAATATTCAGTCGAAGGATATCCAGCATTTGACACGACTGCTCTTGGAGACGGAAAAGTCAGTCGAGAAAATATTTCAATGGAGAGAATACCACCCTGCCACATCGAAGCCTATCAAAGCAACTTTCAATATATAGACTACAGAAAAAGAAGAGCCAAAAAGACTATCAGAAAAATATTTTCTGCCACAATTCACGCAGATGAAGGAAGGTGAGAGACCAATCAATGACAATCACGCCCCGGAGTGGATGGACGCAAAGGTTAAAATTAAAGAAGTTGATATTTCAAATGCCGGCAGACCTAAGATGGCGAAATTTGGCGACTACTGGAATGAGGAGCAGACTGCAGAAATCACCAACCTCCTTAAAGAATTTCAGGATGTATTTGCACGCAATTATAAAGACTTGAAAGAAATTGTGCAGGAAATGGGTGAAATGAAGATTTACATTCGACCAGAAGACAAACCGGTGAAGAAAAGACCGTATAAACTTGCGCATAAATACAAAGACATTGTGAAGAAGGAGATTGATAGTATGCTCAAAGCTAGAATTCTATACCCTATTGATCAATCAGAATGGGCGAGTCCAATGGTGGTTCAGCCGAAGAAGCATGACCCGACATGACTGAGGATTTGTGTTGATTTTCACGAGCTCAATAAAGTTACACTCACCAACCCATTCCCTACGTCGTTTGCCGAAAAAATCATAAATGAAGTCACAGGACATGAGTGTTATTCATTCACAGATGGATTTTTCGGGTACAACCAGGTACCTATAGCCAAAGAAGATCAAAAGAAGACCACATTCATTTGTGAATTTGGTTAGTTCGCTTACAAAGTCATGCCATTTGGTCTAAAAAATGCACTGGCGGTCTTTTCACGTATTATCATCAAATCTTTCCAGGAGTACATCTACAAAACAATGGCTGTCTATTTTGATGATTGGACAATTTAATCTATGTTGAGAAACCATTGTAAATGGCTTCAGTTAATGCTTGAACATTGTTAACAAATCTAGTTGTCACTGAACATAAAGAAGTGCATATTTGCAACTCCTATCGGAATACTTATGGGCCATGTAGTTTGTAAAGAAGGCATCAAGGTCGACTATGCCAAAATAAAAATCATTCTTGACTTGAAGCTCCCAATAAATCCTAAACAAGTGCGAATCCTGTTGGGTCATAGGGATATTACAAAAAGTTCATCAGACACTATTCCGATATGACATATCCTCTGGAAAATTGTTGAAAGAAAACCAGGAGTACAGATGGACTGAGGAGTGCAATACATCATTCGACATATTAAAGAGAAAACTTGTCGAAGCACCCATCCTACGTTTTCCAAACTAGTCGATTAAATTTCATGTCCTGGTATTGTTGCATCTGGAATAACAGTCGATGCTATTTTAACACAGCCAAGAGATGATGGAATGGACTACCCTAATGCGTTCAGCATTAGGAAGTTGAACAAAGCAAAGAGAAATTATTCTACCACAGAAAGAGCAACATTAGGAATGGTATTTGCACTGCAGAAATACCGACATTACTGATTGGATAATCCTTTTGTATTTTACATAGACCATCAAATCTTGAAGTAATTAGTCAATAAACCATTGCATCATGGGAGATTATGTCGCTGGCTATTACTATTCTAGGAGTTTGAATTTGAAGCAATAATCCGACCAGGGAAGGTGAATGTTGGACCAGACCATCTGTGGAGAATTGATACTGGAGAGGAGCCGACAGGTATAGAAGATGATCTTCCCGACGCACATCTGTTTAGAATTGAAATTGTCCCCTCGAAACTTGCAGAGATCACACAATTCCTCGAGGATGGACAAGTTCCAGAAGGAATGCCAGAGAAGAAGAAGAAGATTCTTGCAATGAAAGCTGTACCTTATTCTCTCATTAATGGATTCCTGTACAAACTTGGCATTAATGGATTCCTGTACAAACTTGGCCTAGCTGATGTTTTGCATCAGTGTGCACTGGAGCATGAGTGACAGAACATACTTTCAGAATCACACTACGGACCAGTAGGAGGACACTATCACACTGACATAACAGTGAGAAAGATTCTGCATGCTGGACTCTGGTGGCCGATAGTTCACAAAGACTATCGAGAGTTTGTAAACAAATGTGATAAATGTCAGCGCATGGGTCAACTGCTACCTAATATAGAAATTCCTTTGATTCCAGTTAATCCAATTCAGACATTTGAAATCTGGGCAATTGATTTCATTGGACCCTTTTCAGTGATTGGCAGACGAACAGGAGCACGCTACATTATCATTGCTGTCAAATACGTCACCAAGTGGGTAGAAGCAGGACCAGTCGAGACATGTTCCAGCGAAGTTGCTGCCAAATCATCTATGAGAACATCATTACATGTTTCAAATGCCCAATTACTTTAATCAGTGACCAAGGTACGCATTTTGTCTGCAAAACCATTGAAGCACTTACAAAGGAATTTTCAATTGATCACAGGATAAGTACACCGTATCACCCACAGTCAAACAGTGTCATCGAAGCATTCAACAAAACACTCACTAAAGGAATGACGAAAATGTGCAACATGGATAAGGAGGACTGGGATGATAAAGTACCTGTTGTTCTCTAGGCATACAGAATAACTTATAAAAGAATGATAGGCCAGACACCGTTTACGCTTGTTTATGGACAAGAAGCAGTCGTCCCATTGCATTTTCGACGACAAGCCCCAAGAATTGCAGAAGTACTCCATATTGATGTCAAAAATGCACAAAGGGAACGCCTTATTCAATTGTCGAGGCTCGACGAATCCCAACAGATGGAAATCGAGCACCAAGAAATCCAGAAACAATAACAAAAAGCGTGGCATGATAGAAGCATCAAGCAAAAAATTCTGGCAGTTGGTGACTTTGCTTTGCTATACAACATCCACGTCAAGGGAAAACCCAAGAAATTGCACACAGAGTGGATGGGCCCATACATAGTCGAGACCATTAATTCCAACGGATCAATCCGGTTGAAAACGTTACAAGGAAGTGTTTTCAAAAAGCTTGTTAATGGTGCTCGACTTAAACGTTACAAGACGTGACACATTTCAAAAAAAAAAACTTGAAAAATGGTTGTAACCTACCATGGAGAGCAAAGAATTATAAGCAATTCAGTTCACATTCATAATGACAAGGGACTGGGCGAGCAAAACTAAGGATCGAAATGAAAGAAGACCAACGCACGACCGCCGACATGATAGGCGTTGTGAGTATAGAGATAGCCGATAGAGAGTGGATGATCATGTTCCTCAGCCTCGCTAGCTTACTCATGTCCGAAACGACCAGAAAAAAGAAGCACGATGATATTCCCCCGACATAGATGCAGCAGAAAAATGTAGTCGGGATGGCCGACCAATAGATCAGCAAAGCCAACATACAACCGACGAGGCACAGATAGCCTGCCATTTCAAATTAAATTCCTCGTCAAATCAACCTTTAATGCCGCCATCTACCTCGCATTCGCCCGTGCCAAATTCTTCTACTATAAATCCTGAGCTCGAGGATTCCTGGATACTCTTTTTCCAATAACTCGAGAACCAGACCTTAGAGCAACCGAAAAACGTCTGTGAACCAAAGAATCTTACAGAATCCATGGCACCCAAGAAAGATTAGATGACAAATCACTCGACTGCAGCCAAATTCTGTGAGCTGGAGAAAGCTCAGTCCCCGTTGGAAACCCGCTTATAGCTGTTTCAAAATGCCAAGGTACCGGAGTCACATTGGCGAACTTGGACTGATATTCTCGAATGGGAAAAGGAAACAAATGGCCATTGGAGGGACAAAGCACAAAAAATACGGACTGCTACAGTTCTACAATACATGCATGCACATCTGCTTGAACCCTTTGGCGGACTTAAAGATATTATTGCCCAATTCATAGTCAGCAGATATCACAATGGACGATTTTATTTCGATACCCCGATTGAAATAAATGGTGCACTTATTCACAGGATCAAAGGATTGTCGAACAAAGGCAAGGATGTACCCACTCGACAGATGCCGGAATTGATCAAAGAGTTCACAGATCACCCAGCTAGAAAGAATTCTCGAGGTTTAGCAGTCAATCAAATAAAGTATGCTAATCTTAAGACAGTTGCTCGTATCGTTTCGACTGCTCTATCAAGTTCCGGATGAGGGTCATATTTAAAAACCGAAATGTTAGAGGCAATTTAGAACATGGCAGTAAAAGGAAAAATATACAAGTGGGATGACTACTTGGCCGACATTATCCGGACTATATGTTTCAAATGTCAAGAAGATGGTGCGGCCATCCGATATCCATCTTTAATTATCTGTATTGCCATGACTCATATACGGCCGATAGGAAATAAGGATTTCATTCAAGAAAGACCTATGCTTATGGAAAATTTTCGTTGCTTCATGCACGGAGGCAGTCAACTAGGTCCATCGACAGTGAATATTTGGCTAGAAGTCTAGTTCCAAAAGTTAAAAATTCAGTTGACCAGATGGAGAGTACCCCAAAATGTTCGACGAAGTCTGCCACCGATAGCGCACATCCAACTTGCACTAGATTACACATCAGTCTGGCACTTACAGGGTGTAGCTGGTACTACACAACCTCTCGACTATTATCCTTCTATAGATGAAATCTTCGACGAGCTCAACAGGAAGTCCAACACAAAATTGACAATTCCTGCTAAGGCACCCGCGGTCGGCGTTCCCATGGTCGAATCGCTATCAGATGCAGAAAAAGAAGAAGAATACGAAAGTCATATGTACATGAACAACTTTACATTTCAAGCTGATCCCACAGTCGAGCCACAACCTCTAGCACCTACTCTTTCAGCACATCAAGAGGCACCTGATACAGCTGAACATTCAGATGAAGAGACTCAATCCGACAATCCTGAGTACGCCCTGACTAACGACAACATCCAATGGATAACTGACGAGCTATCACAAGCTCGACAAACTAGGGATGCAAAAATACAAGGAAAGGGAAAAAGAAATATGATCATTCGGGAGCCGACGGAGGAAGATCAAGTAGAATTGTTCGACAGTGCATCACAAATTTTGGAGGACGCAGCTAAGAGCAAAGCGCTAGTTGACGAGCAGTTCAAGATATTTTTGGAAGCTGAGGAGCCTCGTATCCAACCACAACCCAAAAAGAAAGTCAAGATCATGGATGAACCTCATGTCGACCTGACTGATAGCCCCCCTCCTGCATCTCCGACCATTGTGATGGAGGAGGCAAATCTCACCTCATCCCAAGCACCCAGTCTACTTGCACTATCTTCCTCAGTGCAAATTCCAAACATTGTGCAAACCGTTCCCCTTCCCCTTCATCAGAAGATCCAAAGCGATAATGAACTTAACCATTTCATTTCCCAACTCCCCACTCTTTTTCCTAAATGGAGGGATCTTCTTGTTAAAAAACCCATCTTCGATGACACCGGTGTACCGAATGAGCCTACACTCACCATGGATACTTCAACCAATCCACCCTCTGCTCTAGATGTTGCATCACCACAGGTAATCGGTATGCATCATACCCACCTCCAGCAAAATCCTGACCCAAATAGCCCGATTGCTGCCCAAGAAACCTCATCCTTCATCCCTTTTTGAGTTAACCCATCAGTGGAATCCCATTCACCTCCCCGACTTGTTGTCAACCAGCTAGAATAGTTCCCAGAAATTGAAGTCTTGGATGAAGTTGAACCATTAATCCTTGAAGTTTGATCTCCCTTAGTCAGTCTAGAACTGTCGGGCAGTCCCATTCCAACCCCTCCCCCCCATTCGACGAAACACCTATGTCGTCGACTGGTGAAGTCAGTGTGTCATCATCCCCCACCCCTGCCGACGAGACCACTGCAACATCAGAAGCAATTCAACTTGAAGAGCAACAAAAACCAGTTCGAGAAGACACGAAAACAACAATCGAGCCAGCAGAACAAGCCAATCAAGCAGTAGCAGAGGAAGCACTCCCGACAAACACAACAATTGTACCAGGAAACTCAGTACAAGCAAAACAAATCATTGTCGAAGCACAAGTAGAGGCTGGACATCCATCAGAAGCAACTAAGATACGAAAAGAATCAGAACAACAAGTAGAGGCCCCAAAATCTCAAGGAAATTCCAAGAAGAAGTAGCATAAAGAAAAATGGTGACAAGACAAAGAACATCAGCAACAACATCAGCATCTGGACCATATCTCTCAACTAGGTCACTTATCTATACATCTTGACCAATTTGGGCCCATTTCGACATACAATCCACAACATGCAACGCAAACAGAGCTCGACCTGCTTACCGATGCAATTAATCGTGAACAACAACATAGACGACTGGAAGCCGAAGACCGCATTCACCAGCTAGAGGAGGACCAAACGGTATTTTTGGCTAAGTGTCAAGACTTAGCAAAACAAGTCATCCCACTTCCATCCATCTCGATGCAACCAACACACTTGATAAAGCTTTTCAATTGTTTCAATCTGTCGTGTCAACATTATATAATGAGCTCACCAGGGACCGACAGGAATAGGCCACAGAAACATCGTCCCTGTTGTCTGAACAATATGTAGTGTTCAACTCAGCGCATGATCAGCTCATCCAATACAATGATCAGGAAGCTACAGTCATTGACGTCCTCCACAACTGGTACACACATTATGGCAATGTATTCAGAGAAATGTGGGAGACACTCGAGCTAATTAGCATTCTTCATCAGCAATGCCGAGTAGCTGACGACACCATGGACCGAACCATTGAAGAATATATTGTGATGGAAAACAGGAAATTGGAGAAGTTAGAAAAAAGAGAAGAACGGTGGATGAGTCAGGACCGACATAGCCTCCTCAAAGTAGAACAACTCCGACCACATCTCCAAAACCTGCTTACAGCTTCCAATGAGAAAATTAATTTATTTGGGCCCAACTCATTCATCTATAGAGAAATACAATACAAGAAAAGATAGACTCCTTGTAGAGCCTTACAACACTTACCATGGATATCCAAAACATGCTACGCATTTGGGAGGATTTTCAACACCAGCTAACTGTCTCAATCGAAGCAATCATTGAAATCTGCATACAACAACAAATAGCGACCAGTTCCATTCAAACACCACAGTGACAGCCACATAAATTTTGTACCAGTTAGACACATATCCTCGCTTCTTCGAGATGAAGAAAACTTTTGAGGTGGGGGAGATGTAAACTGCTCATTTCTAAGAACGTTTGGTTGTGAAGCATTTGTCCATATTGATAAAGAAAATAGAACAAAGCATGAAGCTAAATCCAAGAAATGTACCTTTACTGGATATGGGGTTGATATTTTGGTTATCGCTTATGGGATTATGAAAATAACAAAATCATTAGGAGTAGAAATGTGATATTCAATGAAAAGGTCATGTATAAAGATCAGTTGCAGGGAAAGAAACAAGAAAAGGAAAACACAGAGTACACAGTACTTGATGAAATTAAAGAAGATGAAGTTCCAAAGGTGCCAGAAAATCAAGAACAACAACAAGTATCTGAAACTCCTGCAAGTGTAAGAAGATCTACCAGGTTAAGTAGACTCCCTGAATGATACTCTCCGTCAATGTATTATTTATTGATGACTGATTCTGGTGAACCAGAAATATGTTATGAAGAAGCAATGCAGGTGGAAACTAGAAAGAAGTGGGAGCAAGGCATGAATTAGGAGATGGACTCATTGGTAGGAAACCAGACTTGGGATTTGGTTCAGTTTCCTGCTGGTAAAAGAGCATTGCAGAACAAATGGGTTTACAGGTTGAAAGAAGAAGAAGGAGGCAAGAATCGGTACAAGGCCAGATTTGTTGTAAAGGGGTTTGCACAAAAGAAAGGTATAGATTTTGATGAAATATTTTCTCCTGTTCTTAAGATGACTTCAATTAGGACTATTTTAAGTCTAGTGGTGGTAGAAGATTTGCATCTTGAATAGTTAGATGTAAAAACAACTTTTCTCCATGGGCATTTGGAGGAAGAGATATATATGCAGCAACCACAAGGGTATGAGGTCAAAGGGAAGGAGGATTTGGTATGCAGGTTGAAGAAGAGCTTGTATGGCTTGAAGCAAGCTCCAAGGCAGTGGTATTTAAAATTTGACAGGTTTATGACAGAACAAGGTTAGAGTAGATGTCATTCTGACCACTGTGTTTATTTCAAGAGGCTAGACAAAGAAAGATATATTATCTTGTTATTGTATGTGGATGACATGCTTATTGCAGGGTCTAACATGTAGAATATAAATGTACTCAAAAGGAAGCTAGCTAATTCATTTGCGATGAAGGATTTGGGTGCTGTAAAGCAAATCCTTGATATAAGAATAACAAGAGACAGAAAAAATCGCAAATTGACATTGTCTCAGAGTGAGTACATACAAAAGGTTTTGGAGAGGTTCAGAATGCGGAATGCAAAACCAATTAGTACACCTCTAGCCAGCCATTTCAAACTAAGTAAGGAGATGTGTCCCAAGACACATGAGGAGATAGATTACATGTCCAAGAATCCCTATTCATCAGCAGTTGGTAGCTTGATGTATGCCATGGTGTGCACAAGACCAAATATTTCGCATGCAGTGGGAATTGTGAGCAGATATATGAACAATCTACGTAAAGAACATTGGAAGGCAGTACATTGGATTCTCAGGTATTTGAGAGGTACTACCACTCAGGCATTATGTTTTGGAGGTTCAGACACTGTTCTACAGGGATATGTTGATGCAGATATGGCAGGTGATAAGGATAGCAGGAGGAGCACCACAGGGTATGTGTTTACTGTAGGTGGAACAGCAGTAAGTTGGATTTCGAAATTGAAAAAGGTTGTTGCACTTTCAACAACGAAAGCAGAGTATGTTGCTGTTACAGAAGCTAGTAAAGAGATGATTTGGTTGTAGAGGTTTATGGAGGAATTGGGTAAGAAGCAGAAGGATAGTAGGTTGTATAGTGACAGCCGGAGTGCCATTCATCTTGCAAAGAACTCATCATTCCATTCCAGGACTAGACATATACAGCTAAAGTACCATTTCATACACTCTATTTTGGAAGATGAATTGGTGAAGCTGGAAAAGATACATACTAGCTAGAATCCTGTAGACATGTTCATAAAGGTAGTGACCAAAGAGAAAATGAGTCCCTGCTCAGTTTTAGTTGGCCTTCTAGCGTGAAGGTGAAGATGAGAAATTTTCCAAGTCCAAGGTCCAGCAAGTACAGCAACAGTGGAGTTGTTGTGATCAGTTTCCAATTGTGAGATTGTTGGTTGTGGAGCCTGATCTCCCAGGTTCAGAGATATTATTATTCAGCCGTGTTTGTACCCCAACTTTATATGATATGCAAAAGGACTGTACACTCAACCCAGTGGGGGAGGGGGGATGAAGCCTCCCCCCACTAGGGTCTGGTGGCCAGCAGGGGTTCAGGGGCGAAGCCCCCGAAAGAAATTTTTGGGGTTGTTTTACGGGCCCATGGTTTTGGGTAACCCGTGGTATTTTCCCATGGTATTCACGTTTATAAGAAAGACATTGTAATACGGCTAGGGTTGATGTATTAGGTATTATGCATTATAAAGATCTTTGAGATTGTGTAAGAGAGACTGAGAGAGTGTGGAGAGTAAGTTGCAGCGGCTGTGTTGCAGGTTGTATCCCTTCACTTTGCTGGATGGTATAATAATAAGGACTAAAAATTTCAGTGTGGACGTAGCCCATCTTGGGTGAACCAAGATATATTGGTGTCTCTCTTGTAATGTGTCTGTGTAATTTATATTTGCATCTTGTTTATTTTTATTGCTCCGCGATCCTGTTTTTGTAACGATTGGTATCAGAGCCAAAGGTCTATTTGGCAGATAAGCCCGCAGGAAACTAGGGTTTTTGGTTCGAGTGGGAGAAATGGCGGAAGAATGAAAGTTTAAGGTCGAGAAATTTAATGGCCAAAACTACCAGTTATGGATGATGCAAATGGAGGACTATTTGTACCAGAAGGATCTATTCCTACTGTTGGGAGGAAGAGCAAAGCAGCCCATGACTATAAAGAACGAAGAATGAGAGGTTCTTGACAGAAAGGTACTAGGAACAATATGGTTGTCCCTAGCTTCGTCGGTGGCTTTCAATATCTCAAAAGAAAATACAATGGAGGGTTTGATGAGCGCATTGGGTAAGCTGTATGAAAAACCCTCGGCCTCCAACAAGATATTTCTATTGAAGCATTTATTTAATATGAAGATGTCTGAAGGTGGATCTGTTGTTGATCATTTAAATGAATTTAATACGGTTACAAATCAACTAAGTTCTGTAAGTGTGAACTTTTATGATGAGGTTAGGGCTCTTCTAATCTTGTGTTCATTGCCAGAAACCTAGAATAGCTTGGTCATGGTTGTAAGTAACTCTGTATCTAGTTCAAACACCCTGAAATTTGATGATGTTATTGTTGTTATTCTTAGAGAGGAAATGCGAAGAAAAAACAAGAGTGAGATATCAGGTAATGCATTGACCATGGAGAGCGAGGGAAGACAAAGGGAGAAAGGAAAGATCCAAGGTAATCGCAACAAGTCTAAAATGGGCAGATCCAATTCCAGACTGGGAAAGATAGAGTGTTGGAACTGTAGAAATAAAGTACATCTGATGAAAGACCGCAAATCTCTAAACAAAAAAGGAGATGGACAGCAGGAGACTACTCAGGAAGCAAATGTAGCAGGTGATGTGTTACAAGATGCTTTGATTCTTGCATTAGATAATACCAGTGATTACTGGGTAGTAGATTCAGGGGCTTCATGTCATGCTGCACCCCATAGGAGATATTGTCATGATTATGTTCCAGGTGATGTTGGACATGTCTTATTGGGTGATGATGAGCCATGTAAAATTGTTGGAATGGGTAAGGTATGGATAAAATTTAAGAATGGAACTAAATGGCTGCTAAAAGATATCAGGCATATTCCTGCTATGAAAATAAATCTAATCTCAACAGGGAAGTTGAGAGATGGCAGTTGTCTATCTACGTTTGGATAAACATGGTGGAAGATCACTAAAGGATCAATGGTGATAGCAAAATGAGATAGGGTAGTAACGTTGTATTTATGTCCTCATAATACTGACCATTCTATCTCTTTAGATTCCACAGGAACAAATACAGCATTTTGGCATCATAGGCTTGGCCACATGAGTGAGAAGGGGATGCAGATTCTCCACTCAAGGAAGTTGCTGCCAAATTTCAAGCAAGTAAGTTGGGAATTATGTGAGAACTGTGTTTATGGAAAACAGAAGAGAGTCAAATTTATCAGGGTTGGGAAACAGAATAAGAATGAAAAATTAGAGCTTGTGCATATAGATGTATGGGGACCGACTAAGGTACAATCTCTTGGTGGCTCTCATTATTATGTTACATTTATTGATGATGCAACTAGAAAAACTTGGGTTTATTGCATTAGACATAAATCTGATGTGTTTGCTAATTTTAATAAGTAGAAAGCTTTGGTTGAGAATGAGACAGGAAAAAGGTTGAAGTGTCTC
This sequence comes from Larix kaempferi, assembly GCA_027924585.1. Lineage (NCBI taxonomy): Eukaryota > Viridiplantae > Streptophyta > Pinopsida > Pinales > Pinaceae > Larix > Larix kaempferi. The sequence goes on from BSBM01000357.1 coordinate 121,758, forward strand.
AGATATGATAATGGAGGTGAGTACTGCGGCAAGGAGATTTATAGTTACTGTTCATACCATGGGATTTGTAGAGAGAAAACAGTTCTAGGAACACCACAAGAAAATCGTGTGTCAGAAAGGATGAATAGAACAATCATGGAGCGTGCAAGGTGTATGAGATTGCATGCAAGGTTTCCCTTACAGTTTTGGGCAGATGTTGTAAATACTGTTGTTTATTTAATAAATAGAGGGCCTTCAAGTGCTTTGGATGGTGGTATTCCAGAGGAGGCATGGACAGGTAAAAAGGTAAACTACTCATTTCTGATAACGTTTGGTTGTGACGCATTTGTCCATATTGATAAATAAAATAGAACAAAGCTTGAAGCTAAATCCAAGAAATGTACCTTTACTGGATATGGGGTTGATGATTTTGGATATCGCTTATGGGATTATGAAAATAACAAAATCATTAGGAGTAGAGATGTGATATTCAATGAAAAGGTCATGTATAAAGATCATTTGCAGGGAAAGAAACGAGAAAAGGAAAACACAAAGTACATAGTACTTGATGAAATTGAAGAAAATGAAGTTCCAAAGGTGCCAGAAAATCAAGAACAACAGCAAGTACCTAAAACTCCTGCAAGTGTAAGAAGATCTACTAGGTTAAGTAGACTCCCTGAATGATACTCTCCTTCAATGTATTATTTATTGATGACTGATTATGGTGAACTAGAATGTTATGAAGAAGCAATGCAGGTGGAAACTAGAAAGAAGTGGGAGCAAGACATGAATGAGGAGATGGACTCATTGGTAGGAAACTAGACTTGGGATTTGGTTCAGTTTCCTGCTGGTAAAAGAGCATTGCAGAACAAATGGGTTTATAGGTTGAAGGAAGAAGAAGGAGGCAAGAAGCGGTACAAGGCCAGACTTGTTGCAAAAGGGTTTTGCACAGAAGAAAGGTATATATTTTGATGAAATATTTTCTCCTGTTGTTAAGATGACTTTAATTATGACTATTTAAAGTCTAGTGGCGGTAGAAGATTTTCATCTTGAACAGTTGGATGTAAAAACAACTTTTCTCCATGGAGATTTGGAGGAAGAGATATATATGCAACAACCACAAGGGTATGAGGTCAAAGGGAAGGAGAATTTGGTATGCAAGTTGAAGAAGAGATTGTATGGCTTGAAGCAAGCTCCAAGGAAGTGGTATTTAAAATTTGACAGGTTTATGAAAGAACAAAGTTATAGTAGATGTCATTCTAACCACTGTGTTTATTTCAAGAGGCTAGACAATGAAAGATATATTATCTTGTTATTGTATGTGGATGATATGCTTGTTGCAGGGTCTAACATGCTGGATATAAATGTACTCAAAAGGAAGCTATCTAATTCATTTGCGATGAAGGATTTGGGTGTTGTTGCTTGGTTTTTCAACCAAGCATGTGCAAGGATGCACCTATTAACTTGTAATAGCAGTCTTCAAATAAAAGCAAAAACAATTATAAATCTGAATCTAACATTAACATGTGTATATAAAAATATACTCGAAAAGATTAACAGAAAGAACAAGAAATGTAACAAAGAATGATTTTGTATTATAATACCTCAAATGGTGAGGATGTTTGGTGTTGAGCAGCTCCAAGGTTGAGGTGCTCCAAACTCCAATGGTCTCTTCTCCAAGATGCTGAAATGGGGATTCTTCAAACTCACAATGGGAGGCAATGGCTCTCAAAAGGAATTTGGCAGCATAAGGATAGGATGAAATGTGGTTGGAAAGTGAGGAGCCCCTATCACCTTTTTATAGTTTTTGGTGATGGGAAATACCATTATGGTTTTGAGGAAACCAATGGTATTAACCAACATGGTTTAGGTCTCTTTTTCCCTCTTTTTCCTTTTTTGAATATTTTGAATATTTTTATTCCCTTTTAATATTTTTGGGGGATTTTGGACTCTTTTTGAGGGTTTTTTGTGTTTTTTGAGGGGAAAAAGGTGTATTATGGTCTTTTTGGTGACCTTTTGATGGCTTTAGAGGCTCAAATGGTGGAAAAGTGGACAAATGGGTCATGTGAATAAATGAATGAGCTAGTGAGCACGTTTTGGGTGTTAACAAATTGCCCCCTGATGTGTGAGGGAAGGAGCTCATCGTATGGCCGATAGACATCATAGTTCTTTTGTCTTTTTCCTGGGGTTTGGAGAAGAGAAGAGACCGATTGGAGACTGGAACAATGGCCCCTTGGAAGATGCAAAAAACAAAAAATATTACATGGCCTCAAAATGAATGAGGAATAATCTCTGACTATGGACGAGGCGGGCATACCCATGCTCATATCAAGACATATACATAACAGTTAGGCCCACAAAGGGGGTCCTGAAGAAATACTTAAAAATATGCTGGTACATCATAATGGTCCAGAGGGGACACAATGCTGGGACATACTCATGATCATGACATGACTGATCTCAATAACTGATATACTAGAAAAAAGCAACAACCATTCCGAATAAAGTATCAGAAGGGTTGATGAGCTGCTGAAACTAAAGGTGTCCAACATCTGTAAGGACTCAATAACTGTGAGTCAATTCTGAGGAGCATATGTAACTGTATACTCGAGGGAGTATAAAACTGGGGTACATCTGAATACTGTCGCCAAGCACAACCCGGATATCTATAGGAAAATGTAACTGGTTGTTTCCTCAATTAGGTTCTCAACTGTGGTATAGTTAGGTGATATCCGGGGTCTTCAATAAAACTGAAAGGACCGATACCCTATATGAGTCTCAACAATGCGATCAAGGTCTTGAAGTCGAGCATGTGAGAAACAATCATTTGGAGAGGCACTAAGGACTCCTTTCGAAATGATCCGTAGGCACTCATCATAAATGGTGATGAGTCCAAGGCACAGGGACCTCTGGGTCTATCTTCTGGAATAGATTTGGTTGGTGTCAACAAAGGGAGACCAGCAATTACCAAGGCAGTGATGTTTCCTTAGTAGGAGCGCGAGGTGTATAACTAAAGTGTGATAGTACTGATGGTAGGACTGATATACTGTGGGGATGGGAAGTAACTGGGGTCATAGAGTGGGTGGACTCAAACTTCCTTTGTTCAGATCATGATGACATGGTTGACCTGGCAGCGTAGGAAACTGACTTGTAGGTGCGGGGATAGTAGCTTTAAGGACTGAAGGGTATGTATTGTAAATTGGAGTGACTGTGGGGGGACAAGCTGATGGATGTTGTAGAGGGGCTCTCAAGGTGACATACTGCAGAATACTCTGAACAAAGGTGACCAAAATGGGAAAGCTGCCATATGAGTAGACATGATCTGTTGTGGCGCCGAGAAGCACCATTGGGTCCTTCTTAGTAGTTTTAATGAGCTCCAAGAAGGGATAAAAGTGTGCTCTGAAATTGTACTATCCTGTGGATTTTGTGAGCCCAGGATTGTTCGTGCTCATGAGTGCTTTCATTTTTAAGGAGTCTGAAAACGATAAGAAGACTCTGCAGTGGTGGTGGAGTACCATCCTGTGGATTTATACGAGCCCAGTATGGTGATTGCTCGTGGTCACTTTCATGTTTAGAGAGTCTGAAAGCGGTAAGTGGACTCCATTGGTGTTCTTTTTCGTAAGTTAGTCTCCAAGGCCGGAAAAAGCATAAAATGATGCAAATGGAGAACTCTTCTAACCGATGTGACTAGAGTATTCATTTTTCATAATTAGTCTACAAGGTCTGGAAAATGGGTAAACTTATACCAGGTAGACGCCCTTTCAGATACTTTTAGCGAGCATGAAAGGAAGCAAGGTTGCTCGGCGATATTTTCATTGTTTTAAGAGTCAGAAAAGAGCTTAACAGAAACTCCCTAAGTGCCTTTTTCATAAAAGAATTGCTCGGCCCGAAAAAGGGATAAATTTATACCAAACAAAAAGGTATTTGTGAGAGTGAGTAATGACCTCAAGTATCATCATGAGAACAGAAAGCTGAATTCAGCGACGTAAAGATCGTAAAAAACGGGCAGCGGTCGATGTGGCATGCAAACCGAGGCGATAAGTGGTATTTTGAAAAAATGCCCAAAAATTATGGGGATGGGAGCGAGAAATGGTCTCAAGCATCATCACGAGCGCGAAAAACTGAATATGTGGATGTAAAACTTGTCAAAAATGGACGACGGTCGATGTGGCATGCAAACCGAGGTGACAAGGGGCATGGGAAAAAAATGCTCGAAAAATCTGGGCATGAGAGCGAGAAATGATCTCAAGCATCGTCATGAACGCAGAAAACTGAATCCGGCGATATAAGACTCGTAAAAAACGGACGACGATCGATGTGGCATGCAAATTGAGGCGACGAGGGGCATGGGAAAAATGCCCAAAAAATGGACCTAGTGGAATCGAGAAAAGGAGAGGGCTATCATGAATTTCTCGCTATGGTGATTCCAACGGTTTGAAAAACGGACGTCGTATGATACCGAAATCACTATTGGAAAAATGGTCAAATCTCTATAAATAAGGTGTGGGCCCAAAGTGACATGTGTCATTGTTACGTGCGAGTTTCACAGAGAAATTGAGTGAGGTCAGAGCTCTTTCTTTATTTGTGGGAGATTCAACCGTTGGATTTTTGTTCCGCGAGTTTCAGGTAATCCTTTTCGCCTTAGCCTTTCAATTTATTTGCTTTCTGGTTGGCGGCGGGCCCCCGAAAACTGCAAAATTCCATTTTGTCATTCCAACGTGGAATATCACGGGTTTCGCGTCGTTTTCCACGATGAACATCGCGGGTTTCAGCTCGAAATCTGTGATGTTCATCACGGGTTTCGAGCCGACAGTCGCGATGTTCATCACGTTGTTTTAGCTAACAGTCACGATGTTCATTGCGACTGTGGGGCTGATACCCGCGATGTTCATCGTGGCTACGAGGCTGATACCTACGATGATCATCGTGGTTAAAGGCCTGAAAGCCACGATGGAATTTTTTTTTAAAATAAATTTTTGTTTCTAAAAAAATTTCCTTTGTTTTTGGCAGGATGTTGAGGAGGTTGCTAGTATCATGGCGGGAGCGAGAGATGGATGAGGACTTGACGGAGCAGATTCAGACCGACCAGGGTGTCCGGGATGCCTTGGCTGCAGGCGGGCTCCTAAAGTTCACTCAGATTCCACCAATGCGTTCAGTCAGAGAGTTGCTGAACAAATTGGTGGGTTTCTGTGTTTTAGCAGAGGCTGCATTCGTTGTGGGGGGTGAGAGGTTAGAGATCACCCTTTCTGATGTTTATTTCCTTACTGGGTTGCCTCGCTTAGGGGAGGTAGGGGAGCTCCAGCCGAGGATCTCGACTGGGTTGGATATTGAGGATCTCTTGGAGAGATTTTGTGTGCCAGGAGCTATTGCACAGAACAGCGCATTGAGTCTGACATCTCTGCGGGAGTGGGAGATGAGAGCGGTTGGGGCTTGTGTTCTGCATGTGTTGGGTGCTGCGGCGCCACATTGTTTGTCTAGGGAGAAAACGATGATGTTAGATTCTGTGTTGAGAGGGACCTACTTTGCCTGGGGTCAGATGTTTCTGTCCTGTGTCCGGCGAGATCTGGACAAGGTCAGTCGAGATGGGGGGGAGTTTTGCTATGCCTCCTTCCTCTGTTGTTTTTTCTTTGAGCGAGTACCGACCTTGCGGCTGCATGTGTCGGTTCGAGATGGGTTGGTTAGTGAGCCGCGGATGGTGCAGTGGGGGCAGATGATGCCCCGTGGTGGTGGTGGTATCTGGCATTTCTTTTCGACAGATATGTATGAGTAGTGGGAGCAGATCCCCCTGCTGATTGATGATTATCCATATGCTGGCATGGATTATCGAGGAGATCCGGAGATGCCTTGGGCTCAGGGGCAGGTCTGGGTTTTAGATGGTATGTCTTTGTTTTTGGTTCTCTACTATATCATGTCTTTAGATGATTTTTATTATGAGTATAGCTAGAGATATTTATATGATATTGACTTGGTTCACTTGTGTGATTGTGCAAATATTGGTCCGAGGCCACCACCTAATCATGTAGGCCATAGGGGACGGGCGATGGTGGTCGTTCCTCCACCTGTAGCGGTACCATCTCCACATTCCCAAGGGGTTTTGCGCCCTCGAGATGATTCCCTGGAGGGAGTATGAGAGACTTTGGACGAGATTCTAGCAGGAGTGCCAGAGGAGGGGTGGAGGAACCTAGATCGGGCCACTATCGAGCGTTGTTTCGATGCTCCTCGTGAGTGGCGTTATATCCTGCTTAGAGCAGCAGTTGTGATGGTGGAGAGGAGGGGTCGTGGTTAAGAGGATTCGGAGGAGCCAGCTGAGGAGGGTTCAAAGGATCCTGGGGATCACGATGACTAGTTGTACGGCTATGTATTTTTGTGTATTGGGTGCTGAGGGAACCTATGACATTGTGACTATATGATTATATATATATATATATATATATGGTTTGGTGTATAGTCATGTATGCACGTGGATGCACATCTTGTCTATTTGTTTGCCCGTGGAGGCACATGTTATGCACATGGATGCAACATTTTAATTTCTTGTATATGCCCATGGAGGCACATAGTATGCACGTGGATGCAACATTTTAATTTTTTGTATATGCCCGTGGAGGCTTTGTCATATATATTTTGTGTAGCCCGTGGAGGCATGTCATACATATCTGGTGTATGTTTATGTTTGTATGCCCGTGGAGGCACATGTTATGCACGTGGATGCAAATCTTGTTTTTTCTACATGGTTTGATTGGTGTGCCAATCAAGAATGTTGTTTGCCATGTGGTCTGCTACACTGTTGAGATTCCTTGGGACATGTGTGAATGAAATGGACTCAAAATGTTGAATCATTTGTTTAGTGCGCAGGAATTTTCTGAATAGACAGGGATCGCGTACCTGGTAATCATTGTTGAGCTAGAAAACAAGGAGCTGAGAGTCCAAGAAAATGCTAAGGTGACTTATGCTCATTTGGAGAGCAGCGGCTAGGAGTCCGGTCACGGCGTCGTACTCAGCTTGGTTGTTTGTGGAGGCACCTATGCACACTCCGTCGATGTGGATCAACTCATGTGAAGGGGAATATATTACCCAAGCTGCGGAGGCGAGATTGGGAGACCAACGGCTTACACCATCAGTGAAGCAAACGTAGCAAAGTGGAACAGGATCTATCTGTGGTCATGCAGGAAAAACAAATTTTTAGGTTTTTGTATTTTTTGTGAAAAAGAAAATAAGACTATACAATTGTGGACTATGGTGTCGATCAGATTTTTTATGGGTAAAATCGCTTGAGGTACAACCCATTACGGGGGTTGCATAGGGGGTTGCCTTTTGAGTCGGTCAGAATATATGCCCCCTGTCCGAGGCAGGTGTGTATAATATATGGGCCTTGCCACATGGACACAAACTTTCCTTTTCCCATTTTGTCATGAGCTTGATCATAGGCAAGGACGAGGTCGCCTTCAATAAATGCTCATGGGTGAACATGTTTATCGTAATGAAGTTTAGATCTTTTCTTTGCGGCTTTGATTGTTTGGAGAGCTACGCGGCGATCTTCGTCGGCCTGCTCTAAAAGAAGTAAGCATTCTTCAATCAGTGATGTATCAGGGAGAAGTTCGACATAAATTTGTAATGTTGGTATCTGGCATTCAATGGGGAGGACAGATTCCACACCATGAACTAAATGGAATGGGGTAAAGCCGGTGGCCGTCTTGGTCAACGTGCGATAAGCCCATAATGCGGGAAAAATCATGTGATGCCAATTGGATTTATGTTTGTCGACGATGCGTTGGAGGATATTTTTCAAAATTTTGTTAACAACTTCGACTTGGCCGTTCCCTTGGGGGTAGTAGGCGGAGGAGAAATGGTGTTCAAACTTAAGGAGTGTGGACAATTCTCTCCAAATGGAGTCTTCAAAGCGAGAGCCATGGTCTGAGATGAGTTGTTTTGGTACTCCGAAACGAGCAATAACATGATTGACGAAAAAACAGGCTGCAGTGTCAGCTTTACAATTGTAAGTAGGCATGGCTTCCGTCCATTTGGTAAAGTAATCAACAGCCACAATAATGTGTTTGTGACCGTCGGTTGATGTGGGATTTCAATCCATGAAGTCGATGGCCCATTTGCAAAATGGTCCAGTGGTGATGACCGGATGAAATGGGGCGGGGGGGGGTTCTTTCCTTTGGGGCAAAGAGCTGGCAGTTTTGGCAGTGTTTGACTGCTATGATACAATCAATGAATAATGATGGCCAAAAATAACCTGCTTGGATTACCTTTTGGGCAGTGGCCATTCCTGAAAAATGGCCGCCGCAGGAACCGCTATGATAGTCGTTAAGGACTTGTTCTGCTTTGTCTTGGGAAAGACATCGTCGTAAGATTGTGTCGATGTCACGTCGATAGAGGACATCACCCAAGATGAGATAACGGGGGGCATGGTGATGGATGAGACGGCGTCCATCACGGTCGATGTTGGGTCGAAACTTCTGTGTGCAGAGGTATACCAAAATGTCGCCATACCAAGGGTTGTCCGATGAGATGATGAACAAATGTTCGTCGATTAGATCAGTATGGATGATGGGTGATGACGACGATGATGGTAGGTCCGTAATGAGTTGAGCAAGTGCTAAAGCTTTGGTGCTCTTCGGGGTTTTAAAATTTAGGTCATATTCTTGTAAGATAATCACCCATTTGGCAACACGGCCTTGTAGAAGGCGACGATTCAAGAGATAGACCATTGGATTGGAATTAGCTACAACCGTGGTGTGGCTGAGGAGAATGTAATGTCGCATCTTTTGTACTAAAAAGACGATGGCGAGGGCCATCTTCTCTTCATGTGGTTAGCGGAGGGGTGGGCCTGACAAGGTCTGGCTCACGTAGTAAATGACATGCTCTTAGCGAGCAGAGTCTTCTTGGACGAGAACTCCAGAGACAGCATGATCTGACGCCGAAATGTAAAGGGTAAAGTCTTTTGTGAAATCTGGTGGAGAAATCAAAGGGGCGCTTGTAAGTGCTTTCTTTAGGTCCGTGAAGGCTCCTTCTACTTGGTCGTCCCATAAAAAGTGGGTATGAAGACGTAGCAAACGGAGGAAACCATGTACTGTGTTGGCATAGTCTGGGACAAAATGGCGAAGGAAGTTGGATTTCCCCTGGAGGCTTTGCAGCTGTCTTAATGTATGTGGTGAGGGGTGGTCCACTATGGCTTGAACTTTTAGAGGGTCAATGGTGATCCCTTTTTCTGAAATGACAAACCTCAGTAGGCGGCTTTCTATAACGCAAAATACACATTTAATCGGGTTCAAGTGGATTTTGTATTTGCGACAACGCAAGAAAACCTGTCGAAGATCTTCTAGGTGGTCAGATCATTTCTTAGATCGGGCGGTGAGGTCGTCTAGATAAAATTTAATGATTTTATGCAGATCATGAAAGCAGTAAGTCATGGCTCGTTGGAAAGTGGCTCCAGCATTCTTGAGACCGAAAGGCATGACGCGATAAGTGAAGGTGCCCCATGGGGTGGTAAAAGCGATCTTGTATTGATCTTCTTTACAGATTTTGATTTTGCTGTACCCGAAGAAACCGTCCATAAAAGAAAGTACCTCATGCCCCGTACACTCATCGATTACTTGGTCTATAAATGGTGTGGGGAAGTTGTCTTTGGGACAAGCTAGGTTAAGGTCACAGAAGTCAGTACAGACACGGATGGTGCTGACTTTCTTATTAACTGGTACTGGGTTTGAAACCCAAGTTGTGTATGCAATAGGGTATATGAAACCTGCTGCTCGAAGCTTCTCAATTTCTTCCTTGACAGCTGGAAGCTTGGATGGGTGAATGGGACGTTGTTTCTGGCAGACCAGTGATATGTTGGGCCAAGTGTGTATGTGATGTTCCACAATGGTAGGATCAAGACCAGGCATCTCGGTATAAGACCAGGCGAAGACATCTCAAAATTCTTGGAAGATTTTTTTATAAGCTTGGGTTTCTTTTTCAATGCATGAAGCACCCAAAGAGATAAGCTCAGGTTTTTCGGGAGTGGTGGAGATGTCAAATTTTATAACGGGCGAAATGTTATCCATGTTACCTTACTTGAAGGCTTCTGGGGCTGGTATTGGATCTTTGAACCAATCGACCTTAGTTGGTAAGAAGTCCTTGGATTCAACAGATAGTTGGTTTTCCGCGGTGGACGTAGGTGCCTCGGGGAGGAAGTATGAGCGATGGTTCATATCATCCCAAGGGTAGTCCGGTGCGGTGAGTGTTTCTAGAATCTCCTCATCGGTACAGAAGTAGTGTGACCACAAATTAACTGGCTCGGGTTTATAGGTAGTTGAAATCATATAAATGGTATTAAGTTCTTCTGAATGGGACGATTCTGGAGGGAATATTTCCTCAATACATGGAGGGAATATCTCTAGGTCGGCATTATTCATCTCGTATAGGGCTGCTCTATAATCTGGGAGATCGGGGCAGTGGTGTGAATAATGGCCATAGATTCTGCATATTGCACAAGGGTGGTTTGTGCGCAATGATTTATCACGAGGTTGAGGTGGCAATTCTAATTTGAAAACTGGAACATTGGCATCATCATCCAACATATTCATGTGTTCTTGAAGTGCTAGTAATTGTGGACATATATGGGTGGCGTGGCCAATATCGTCACACAGGGAGAACTTAGGGAGTACACGGGTTAGGGGATTCTTAGCTAATTTGGGAGTCACTGGGGGGGTGCGAGTTGTAGGTGCAGTGTTGTAGGTTTGTGGTTCTCTGCCCTTAGTGTGGCAGGATTGAGGGGGGACATAAGTCGATGTCGATGTAGTGCCCCCTGTTGGAATCAATCAGTTTTGGGGGTTCAAACCACCAGGTGGTGGGCGATTTTGGGGGTTTGGTATGCCAGGTGGTGGATGGTTCGACATATTCATAGGTTGTACCGGTTGTAGGAAAACGGTTGGAGTCGGTGGGGGAGTTGGGGCAGGTAAGTACCATACAGGTATTCCTAACGTTAAACCTGGAAGGTTAAGTGTAGCCATTACTGGCATGCTGACAACTCTTTAAAACGGGAACAAGAACGGGATTGTATGAATCGATGTTGTTCCGATATGACTAGGCACTATGGGTGCTTGTGTCGGTGGTTAATATTGTTGAGGATGTTGTTGTTCATTGTGCGATAAGGTGCACAAATCGGATACTTTAGTTACTTGGGGAGGAGGTGGGATTGACGAGAAAGTGTTGGTCATGGGAGTATCCGAATAAATCCCGGGTCCGATTGATGAGACAAAGGTTGTTGGTGCACTAAGAATGGGTTGTTCAATCATGGGAAGAACATTTTCTAGCGCTGTGGGGGCATTGGGATCATAGTATGTAATCTGGTCTATTTTGACTATGCGTCCTTCATGGGGGAACATCATGATGCGGAAAATTGAAGAAGCGACAGCTTTCATCTTATACATGTAGCTTCGTCCCAGAAGGAGATTGTAATCAAGTTGGGCGTTAATGACCTCTATATCTATGAGAACCAATTTGCCCCCAAGTTGTATGGGTATGTTCACTAGAAAACCTTGAGGTTGAGCTGCATGGCCATCGTATGCTCGTAATGTGGTAGTGGACGGTTGTAGTGTTGGGGATCCAAGTTTCTGCCATACGAAAGTCAACATGACGCAGGTAGAGGCCCCTTCATCAATTATGCATCGATGGACAACAAGGTTGTGAATGGAGACTGAAACTTGAAAAGCTAGAGATGCAGGCATGCGAGATTTAGCTTGTTCTAAGTCGAAATCCATCATGTTAGAGTCGTTGGGATCTATGGCACCAATGGAAGATAACAGCAATTTTCTCGGTGCAAGATAGTTTTTTTAAATTTTGAGAGCGGACATAGCAGCGAGTGACTGAGCTAAATCCTCTACAATGTTATAGTTGGAAGCTGCACGAGCGTTCGGGTTATTGTTAATCTGTCTCAAAGGGAAACGAGGTGCTTTGGGGCCCCCGTCCATGGGCATAGTGGGTATGTGAAGTGGTTGATCGGTTGGGATAGTACTCGACGATGGGTCGGTAGGTGTGGCCTCCGGGGCGGTTCCGTATTGATTTCAACGGGTTTGAAGATTGACCTCATAAGCAAATGGTGAGTGTTGGACTCTGCATGCTGGTAGTCACCTGCAGTGTAAGTGATTTGATGTTGTGTTGCAGCGGATCCTTGAGGGGGATCATTTGGATGAGTGTTTACCATGCCTTCGTTTGGTAAAGGATTTTGCAATATCATGGGTTGTTGCTGAGGAGGAGGTGCTGGCTGTGCAGCATGTCCTTGTCGTTGGGCGTTGTCAGTCCAGAGTTGACGCGCTCGATCTAAATGGGGACAATTGTTGATGTATATGTAACTTCGGAATGTATTTCATCTATGTATTTCATATATATTTATTGTACCCTTATTAGAGATGTGTTATTCCTCTATAAGGAAGTGTCGTCATGTGGATTGACAAGTGTCGCAAGTGTGTGTATTTGCCGATGGGTTATTAGACCACCATGTGTGGGGTCGGCCCTGAAATATATATTATATTGTGGATGTATCTAGATAGAAAAGTCAACCCCATAGTGTAATTGGGCAAACAGGTTAAGTATAAATAGATATCAGGAGATCTCTATTTGCATCATTCGGAAAGTCACACTTCTCTCACTCATAAAGTGGTGCTCTAGTGAGGAGGAGGATCATCTGCTACTAGGAGATTATCTCAGTGTATTTTGGTTGTACTTTGGTTGAGCCATTGCTCTCTCTATCTCTGAGGAAGTTGTGGGGTTTTTCACCTTAGGGTTTTCCCCACGGAAACTCTGTGTCTCTTCTCTCTCATGCTTTTGATTCTTGTGATGCTTGTGATGCTTATTGTGATTGTTATGCATTGATATACTGTATATGTTATTCTCTCAGTGAATATCCTAGAGTATTGTGAATTAATGCTCAAGCTTTAACAACAATTATGTGTGTAATGGTCATAGACTCCACATATGGAACATGGATGGTTTGTTCTCAAGTTATTATTTTTAGCCTGTTTTGGTGGGCGGTCAGGATTTTGGTAAGGGGGAGTAGCATTATTGTTGTTTGGAGGATTAGGTTGTGGTGCACCTTGGTTATGTTGCTAGTTGTTTCCACGGTTATGTCCTCTTCCGCGGTTTTGTTGACCTCCTTGGTTACGCTGATGGTTCTGGTTTGGAGGTTGGTTTTGCTGTGCGTAAACATGCCCTTGGGCAGTAGGTGGGTTTTGAGGTCGTGCAGGCTCTAAAGCAGGTTGCGGTGGGTAGTAAATAGGAGGGTTCTGTGGTGGCCCTGGTGTTTGCTGTAGTTGTGGGTAACCTTGAGCTGCTGGAAGTGTTGGAGCAAGAGGTGTTGCCTGTTGAGGATAATAAACCACTTGGGCTTGTGGCTAGATCGGAGTCTGGTGGGCATGTTAGTTATAATATGGGGCTAGCGCATAAGTTGATGGTGCTTTCCCATAACACTGTGGTGGACATGAGGGTCCATGAGTGTGGTGAGTTTGTGTTACTGGAGCATACAAAGTTGTAGCTCCAGAATTAGATGAAGCCCTAGAAAGGTCTGGGGTGTTGTTTGTACTCATTATGGTAAAAGGTTTGTTTTGCACCGTAACCTGGCCGATAATACCGTCGGCGGCATGGGATGCCCCTGGCGCATCATGGCGGGATGGATCACCGCGTGGGGCGTTAGGTAAAATAGTGTATAGATATCCTGACTGGGCATATATGAGGTCGAATTGCTAAGCTTTTAAGATAGCTTCTTCTTCTGATCGGGGTCGTTCAGAAGCTACATCTTTGGCTATGAGGGGGAGGAGTGATTTGAGAAACCAGTCCAAAAATATTCGGTCGTCAATCCAAGTCAGACAATATGGATAGTGGAATCAAAGGCTAGATATCCCCCTACCGGGAGGGACACCGAGTAGTCAATCCTAAAAAATGGCAACTAAGATACCCCGTTCATGACACGTTCGGTTGGGTGAATCTGCAGTTTGGTTCTATCGCCATTGTACTCCCATACAGGTGTACACTGAGAACTTCGAAAGGTATCCTTCGGTTACTGAATGGATTGCGGTATTCCACTCAGGCTTCCGGAACCACTCTGGCTACTTCAACCCTCCTAAGGGAGAGGCCTTCCCAATAAATTGGTGTATAACCGTGTCAAAAAATAATAAGGGATTTTTGGGACCGTAAAAGACAACCACTATGTCTCAGATGTAAATAATTGAGGGGTGTTATTGGAACACCTATCCCCCCAATCCTACCTAGCTACAAGATTCTTTAAGTGCTCCCCAAGTGGGGTTAAAGTGTTGGTGGATTTTAAGTAGATTTTAAGGCTCAGTTAATTAAAAATGTGGCAGATTGGGTGCAAGTGTGATTATTTAACTGAAAATGAATTTTCCTCGCTTGGGCGATTGATTACAAATGAAAAACAAGACAATTCCAATTTGCAAAAAATAAAGGTTTTTTCTTAAATGTAAATGCTTTAACAAAAGTAATTCAAAAACTATGGATTTTCGAAATAACTTTTTAAAGGAAAGCGAATATTGTAAGAAATAAATGGATTTCTAAGTGCTTGCTTGGGCAAAACTATTGAGCAAATCTGAAAGATGGTTCGAAATTTGCTAAGAAATGAAATCTATGACCTAAACAAAGTGCTAAAAACCTTTCTTTCACTTACTGAAAATTTTTAAAAAGATTTTAATGGAGCATATGTAATAGAAAATGATTCACTATTGTTGTAATAATGTAGAAAAAATAATGCTGGAAAATAGGCTAAATGGGTAAAAAATGCAGCAAAACATTTTCTAAAAATTGGGCCGAATGAAAAATAACCGCATCGCGAGTTTTAGGGCAAAAGCCATGATGGGCATCGCAGGTTTGGGCCGCGAAGCCACGATGTGCAGCGTGGAAAATGGCCACAAAGCCACAATGGGCAGCGCAGAAAAAGGCCACGAAGCCGCGGCGTGTAGTGCGAAAAAGGGCCATGAAGCCGCGATGTGCAGCGCGTAAAAAGCTCGCGAAGCCATGGTGCGCAGTGCGGAAAAAGGCCGCGAGGTCGCGATGAGCCACGCGACTATCAGGTGAAAAGTCACGATGCGAAAACGAAAAAACGAGTCACCGGAAACGAAACCGAAAAGTGAAATTTCGATTTGTTAAAGGCTACAGAAAGGGCCAATAGCTAGGGCAGCAATGAGTATGCTGTCTAGTATGGAAGATCTGCTAATTGGAATGGTAAAAACAAGTAAAAAACTAAGATCTAAAGAAAAAATTTAAAGCTTGAAAGCCAGCGGAGTCGCCAAAAAACTGTTGATTGATTTTTCAACCAAGCATGTGCAAGGATGCACCTATTAACTTGTAATAGCAGTCTTCAAATAAAAGCAAAAACAATTATAAATCTGAATCTAACATTAACATGTGCATATAAAAATAAACTTGAAAAGATTAACAGAAAGAACAAGAAATGTAACAAAGAATGATTTTGTATTATAATACCTCAAATGGTGAGGATGTTTGGTGTTGAGCAGCTCTAAGGTTGAGGTGCTCCAAGCTCCAATGGTCTCTTCTCCAAGATGTTGAAATGGGGATTCTTCAAACTCACAAAGAGAGGCAATGGCTCTCAAAAGGAATTTGGCAGCATAAGGATAGGATGAAATGTGGATGGAAAGTGAGGAGCCCCTATCACCTTTTTATAGTTTTTGGTGATGGGGAATACAATTATGGTTTTGAGGAAATCAATGGTATTAACCAACATGGTTTAGGTCTCTTTTTTCCTATTTTTTCTTTTTTGAATATTTTTAATATTTTTATTCCCTTTTAATATTTTTGGGGAATTTTGGACCCTTTTTGAGGGTTTTTTGTGTTTTTTGAGGAAAAATATATATTTTGAGGAGAAAAACGTGTATTATGGTCTTTTTGGTGACCTTTTGATGGCTTTAGAGGCTCAAATGGTGGAAAAGTTGACAAATGGGTCATGTGAATAAGGGAATGAGCTAGTGAGCACTTTTTGGGTGTTAACAGGTATTGCAAAACAAATCATTGGTATGAGAATAACAAGAGATAGGAAAAATCGCAAATTGACATTGTCTTAGAGTGAGTACATACAAAAGGTGTTGGAGAGGTTTAGAATGCAGAATGAAAAACCAGTTAGTACACCTTTGGCCATCCATTCCAAGCTAAGTAAGGAAATGTGTCCCAAGACACAGGAAGAGATAGATTACATGTCCAAGATTCCCTATTCATCGGCAGTTGGCAGCTTGATGTATGCCATGGTGTGCACCAGACCAAATATTTCACATGCACTAGGAGTTGTGAGCAAATATATAAACAATCTAGGTAAAGAACATTGGAAGGCAGTATAGTGGATTCTCAGGTATTTGAGAGGTAATACCACTCAGGCATTATGTTTTGGAGGTTCAAACACTATTCTACAGAAATATGTTGATGCAGATATGGTAGGTGATAAGGATAGCAGGAGGAGCACCACAAGGTATGTGTTTACTGTAGGTGGAACAACAATAAGTTGAATTTCGAAACTGCAAAAGGTTGTTGCACTTTCAACAACGGAAGCAGAGGATGTTGCTGTTACAGAGGCTAGTAAAGAGATGATTTGGTTGCAGAGGTTTATGGAGGATTTGGGTAAGAAGCAGAAGGATAGCAGGTTGTATAGTGACAGGCAGAGTTCCATTCATCTTGCAAAGAACTCAGCATTCCATTCCAGGACTAAACATATACAGCTCAAGTGCCATTTCATATGCTCTATTCTAGAAGATGAGCTGTTGAAGCTGGAAAAGATACATACTAGCCAGAATCCTGTAGACAGGTTCACAAAGGTAGTGACCAAAGAGAAACTGAGTCCCTACTGGGTTTCAGTTGGCCTTCTAGCGTGAAGGCGAAGATGAGAAATTTTTCAAGTCCAAAGGTCCAGTAAGTGCAGCAGCAGTGGAGTTGTTGTGATCAGTCTCCAAGTGGGAGATTGTTGGTTGTGGAGCCTGATCTCCCAGATTCAGAGATATTATTATTCAACCGTGTTTGTACCCTAGCTTTATATGATATGCAAAATGATTGTACACTCACCCCAGCGAGGGGGGTGTGGGGGGGTGAATCCTCCCCCCACTGGGGTCCGGGAGCTAGCGGGGGTTCGGTGGCTTCGTCCCCGAAGGAATATTTGCTGTTGTTTTACGGGCCCATGGTTTTGGGTAACCCATGGTATTCCCCTTTATAAGAAAGATATTGTAATATGGCTAGGGTTGATGTATTAGGTATTATGCATTGTAAATATCTCTGAGATCGTGTAAGAGAGACTGAGAGAGTGTGAAGAGGAAGTTGCAGCGGTTGCACTATGGGTTGTATCCCTTCACTTTGTTGGATGGTATAATAATAAGGACTGGAAATTTCAGTGTGGACGTAGTCCATCTTGGGTGAGCCACGATATATTGGTGTCTCTCTCGTAATGTGTCTGTGTAATTTATATTTTCATCTTGTTTATTGTTGTTTCTCTACGATCCTGTTTTTCTAATACCAAGTTGCGGGATAGAGTTTCGGCCACAACCCTAAGAAGCTCCCATCTAGGATAACTGAGAAATAGGAAAGACAAAGGTTGGATCTACTTGATAAAACCAGTGAAGGATAAAGTCCCATGAATGTAACAGTTTGGACCTTTCTGTGCCCACCCTGAAGAGCACTGGAGGGAAGGGGACGTGAGGGACTGTGCAACAGAGAAGGGGGCCTTACTTGTGTTGGGTGAGGTTGTTAGGATATTTCAATACTCCATTCTTGTCCTACCTAGCATTATTTCTTTTTCCTAGTTGTTGATGATGTCATTTTCCCCTAGTGGTGTGTAGATGTCATCCAAGATCCATCTACCACCTTTTGAGCCCTGCATGCATCATTTTAGGACCCATTCAGTCAGTTCCCTATTTTATAGGAACCTACTGAGTGTTCTGGTGCAGTTCACTTGAGTTACTTGACTCTTGTGGAGGGTTAGAGCTCTGGATGCCACTGATTGTGTCATCGTGCACCCTTTTCTGACTAGCATGCATGACAGAATCACTATTGTACCCTCATTAGTTAGTTAATTGATTGTGACTTCAGTTAACTGGGTTTAGGTTCTGTTCAGTTGACTTTGAGTCTTCCGGAGCACTCCAATGGTGATAATCCCTAAGCTAGACAAACTGAGGTTCTAATTCTCCTGCATGATTCAAATTCTCTCCATTGTAACATCATTTTTTATTATACTGATTATTGGAACATGTGACATTATTCTGCTCCTATTTGAGTTCTGTTGCATTATTATTCTTCTGCTCTTTTTACTGCAGTTTTCACTCTTATTCTAATTTTTTGCTCTCTTTCTTTGTGAGGTTTCCATCAACTCTTAGATCTATTGTTACATAGAATTTAACATGGTATCAAATCCTTTTGAGCGAATAGGTTGAGCAACTCCTTTCAGTTGTGCACCAGAAGCCTCTGGATTTCCACAGCAAATCCCGGTGCCATTGCATTGAATTCATTGGAGAAATCCAATGAGGTCTAGACAGGTGTGAAGGATCCGGATAAAAGTTCCTACTATCCTAAAGCAGTGCTAAGTATTAGTCTACCTCCATTCTTGAGAGTGTTTTGCAGGTTACAGCATTTTTCTACAGTTATAGCAATTTTTTGTAGCTGCAGCATTTTTTTCTGCAGTAGTAGCAGTTTCACCTTGTATTCGCTCCAGCAGTTGTAATGGAAAATTCAAACTCTCCTCTCTCTCCTAGAATACTGACACCCTTTAATTATCTTGCTTGGAGGGATGATATGCAGATGGTATTGCGAAACAAATCACTATATAGGGTGACAATGGGGAAGGATCCCGAACCAAATTCAACTGTGAAGAAAACCAAGTATCTGAATAGATTAGATGAAGCATTTGGTTTCATGTGTATTCATATTTCTGAAGGTCTACTCTTCCACATCGATGTATTGAAGACTCCAAAAGAGTTATGGTTGAATTTAGAGACCCTCTTCGACAAACAAGATGAGCTAAGAGGCCATATTCTGGAAAATGAGTTGATTGCTCTACAACCAAGCAGTTTCGAGACCATTCAGCAATTCTTTTCAAAATTCAAATGTCTGGTTATGTAATGCAAGTAGTGTGGCATTGAGAAGAAGGAGCAGTTGGTGCTATCCATTCTAAGCAAGCTAGGTCCTGAGTTCTCCATCTTTGTCTCTACCTTCCATTCTGGGTGAATGTAAATCCTTGGTTGGAAGATGCCCTCCTTAAAAGTTTTCACTGAATCTCTCATCCAAGAACAAGACAAGTTGATCCAGATGGGTGCCATGAATGCCTCCAAATACCAAGCTCTTATGGTTGGAGAAGCAACAAGTGTGAATGGGACAGAGAGGCATAAAGGAAAGGACAAGAGGCCATATGAACCCAAGCTGAATGCCAAGTCAATTCCATCAGAAGGAGCCTCCAACTCTAAGAAGGAAAAATAGAAGGGATTTGAGAAATCCAAGTGTTCCTATTGCAAGAAAGGAAACTGCCCAGAGAGATCTTGCATACTGAAGAAGATACATCAGTTGACCAGGCTTCTTGAACAACACAACATTTCCCTCCCAAAAGGTGCAAGAGAGACTGATTCTGGAAGTGAGTATGATGGTCATGAGAGATGCCATCCACTTAAGGCTAGATTTTGAAATCGCAAGCCCTCCTCATAGATTCAGGATCCTCCAACCACATGGTTTCCTCCAGAGAATCATTTTCTTCTCTAGATCTGAAATATGGTATGATTATTCACATGGGAGACAACTCTCAAATCTTTGCTGAAAGGATGGGAACAGTACATATGGAGCATGGCAAGTTCAAGAATGTTCTATTTGTGCCTTCTTTGTCAGAAAATTTGTTGTCTGTATAACATATGACTCACACAGATTCACCGAAGAAAGTGATCTTTGGTCCTGACACAATTGAGATTGCAAAGATCTCCACTGGGAATATTATAGCGAAAGGGTTTGAAAACCATGCCTCCAAGGCATATGAATTCTCACATTTTTTTCCATACTCTATGCCTACCCCATCGGAATCTAATGATGATCAGAGTGATTCCTCTTCTAATGAATATGAGGATCACGATCTTGATGTTGAGAATAAAGTTCAAGAAGATTCAGATTCAGATCCAAATCCAACACATGCTCCCAATCCATGGCCAAGGCCAATATGGGCTCACAAAAGTCCTTGTAGCTGCTGGGAACACAGTTGGGGATCCATCTGACCATAGAACCACTAGATCTCAGTAACATGCAAAATTTGCACTATGTCATGCAAATCCACTTCTCTCATAGAGGTGTTGCATGATGGTGGGGTTTGATCCACAATCTCTTGGAGAGACTTGCCATGGGGGATCTACAACTAGGAAACAATCTCGGTTGTCTGACAAAAGGTACTCAAAGGTTCATGATTTGGACCACAGTGACCCATTCTCTCCAGTAGCAAGAAGGGTTCTTGAAAGACTTGTTTTGGAAAATACAACTTATACACAGTGGGAGGCACATCATAGGATCAGATCCAGATCTAGCACCTACATTGCTATCCTACAGAGGAGCAGCTTGCCAATATTTTTGCAAAGGCTTTCACTGAGGAAAGTTTTTTCCTTCTCTGCTTAGTATAAAGGTTCTTTGAGTTCCCTACTGCTGTTCTTTTTGAGGGGGGGTATTTTTCCCATGAGATTTTTCCTCATTTCCTTGGTTCATGGACAGTTCTTTATTTTTATCATTTATTTGATTGTATGGATGACCTTTGGTATTAGTAACCAAGGGCCGGGATGCAAAAGTATGGATTAATGGGGGGTGTTAGGATATTTCAATACTCCATTGTTGTCCTACCTAGCATTATTTATTTTTCCTAGTTGTTGGTGATGTCATTTTCCCCTAGTGGTGTGCAGATGTCATCTAGGATCTATCTACCACTTAATGATCCCTGCATACATCATTTTAGGACCACTTCAGTTAGTTCCCTATTTTATAGGAACCTACTGAGTGTTTTGGTGCAGTCCACTTGAGTTACCTGACTCTTGTGGGGGGTTAGAGCTCCAGATGCCACTGATTGTGGCCTCATGCACCCTTTTCTTATTGGCATGCATGACAGACTCACTATTGCACCCTCTTTAGTTAGTTAGTTGATTGTGACTTCATTTAACTGGGTTTATGTTCATTTCAGTTGACTTTGAGTCTTCCGGAGCACTCCAGTGGCGATAATCCCTATGCTAGACCAACTGAGGTTCGAATTCTCCTACATGATTTGAATTCTCTCCATTGTAACAGCATTGCTTATTATACTGATTATTGGAACATGTGAAATTATTCTACTCCTATCTGAGTTCTGCTGCATTATTATTCTTCTGCTCTTTCTACTGCAGTTTTCACTCTTATTCTAATTTTCTGCTCATTCTTTCTTTGTGAGGTATCCATCAGCTCTTAGATCTGCTACGACATAGAATTTCACAAAGGTAGGTATTGTGGATTCCATGTTTGCTGAGTATTCTAATATTCCTGTAGCTTTGTGGTTGAGCTCACTGGCTTAGCATCATCCTCCATGTTCCCTTGCATGCTTGATAAACCCAACTGTAGGTTGGCTTAGCATTGGGATGGAACATTGACTGTGAGAGAGCATATTTATCCCTCCTTAGTGGATACACATCCCAACTCGGGGGTGGTCTCACAGTTGAAATAGTATAGGATAAACAGAGACCTATGGTTTGGTGGAACGTTGCTCTCACTTAGCCAGTTGTGTAGACAACTTCATTCCAAAGATAAGTGCTTTATGTGGTGTAAAATGATGTTAGTTTCCCTATGTTATGTTATGCTTGTTATGTTCAAGTTATTGAATGAATGATTACATGAATGGATCAATAGGGAAATATGTATAAGCCTGAGTATGAGGATGAGTTCATGTTTGAATGCTTCATCAATTGCATGAGTTTAATGTATTGCTAACCTTGCAGGTTGTAGATGCATTGACTAGTTTTAATTTCATAATATGTGTTTAGTTATGCATTGCATTCACCTTTAAGAGGGACTGCTTGGATTCATCTGGACTTGTGGAAGGAAGTAGATAACCCCTTGTTGTTTTTCCTGACCCCTCTGTGGGTCAAGTGAAGGGAGAAGTCATGGTAGAACATAGGAAAAGTTCCTTGCAGAAGGGTATGATGCATTGAGGGAGTTTATACAATATTTCAGTTGGAAATATGGCCAAGTTAGAGTACTAATATGTGGTAGGGGATCACACCAGTGTATAGAGCTCTCTAAGATATTTCCAACGGTACCCGGTTTGTCCAATTTGGTCTAAGGATGAAGAATTTATCATCTCGGGAACTTTGCAAGTGCAGAGGTATGTGGTTCTGACTTTTTGAATCCGCAATGCGGATTGCGGATTGCGAAGGTCGGGGACCGCCCTTTGGAGTTGCGTGGTTAGAATTCCGACTTTCTGAATCCGCAAGGAGGATTGCGGATTGCAAAAGTCGGAAGGACGATTTCCATGGGGTTGGCACGTTGGATTTCCAACTTTCCGTATCCGCAAAGTAGATTGCGGATATTGGAGGTAGGAAGGTGGTTTTTCCCAGGGTTATGAAATGAGGTTTCTGATTTTTTACTTCCGCAACATGGGTTGCGGATTACGGAATTCAGAGGAGTAAAATTTCCAGGATGGAAAATAGAGGTTTCGACGTCCAAGTTCCGCATGCGGATTGCAAACTACGGAATTTAGACGGATATGTTCCCGGGATTGAAATTTGGAAGTTTTGAATTCCAACTTCCGCAACGCGGGTTGCAGATTGCGGAAGCCAGATGAGTAGCTTTCTCGGGAAGGATATTTTGGCGTTTTGACTTTCGCATTGCGTATTGCAGTATTCGAGAGCGTGATTTCTTCGGAAAGGTAAATTTGGCAATCCGACTTCCGAATTCTGACGACGTATTGTGGAAAGGAGATTGCAGATTGTGGATCGAAGGCCATTGTTGCTGCGTGTAAAAACAGAGAGAATTGTTGAAAAAAAAGTATCAGGTTGTCTCCCATCGCCTCTGAAGGGAACCAATGCGATCGAGGATGTGACATTCTGAGTATCCCAAGAATATGCATCTTCTGCTTCTAGCACCAAGCTTATTTATTTGCTCCTTTGGTATCAAGGCATAGCAAGTTGAACCAAAAAATCTGAGATGCCTATCCGAAGGAAGGTGGCCAAACCACATTTCATGTGGAGTGTTATCTTCAAGAACATGAGAGGGACTTCTGTTTCTCAAATATGTTGCACATAGGATCGCATCACCCCAAAACATTAGCTTCACATTCTTGAAAAACATCATTGAGCGTGCTGTATTCATTAAGGTTCTATTCATCCTTTCTGCTACACCGTTTTGATGGGGATTGTATGGAACTGAATTTTGATGTTTGATTCCATGTTTGCAAAGATAGTCTTCAAATTCCTTAGATGTATATTCTTTACCATTATCAGATCTGAAATTACCAATACGTACTTGTGCTTGATTCTTTATCAATGCATGAAACTTCTTGAAAGTTTGAAATGCTTCAGATTTTGTCTTCAACAAGTACACCCAATACATTCTACTATAGTCATCAACAAATGTCATAATGTACTTGGGTGGAAACGCGAAAGTGGATAACACTTTGGTGAGAATCGGCCGCCGAAGAACTATAGCGGAGGTTATTCGGCCGAATAAGTTTAATTATTCGTTCGAATAATTTATTTATTTGGCCGAATAATTAAACTTATTCAGCTGAATAACTTAGTATTTATTCGTCCGAATAACAATTAACGGGCCACCGTTAGACCTAACGGTGGCCTCAATGTATGTGTGAGGTTTTAGCCAGACGGAGAAAACGCACGACGCTGTGTGCAATTATTCAGCCGAATAATTATTCGACCGAATAATTATTCGGCCGAATAACTATTCGGCCAAATAACTATTCTGCATAAAAGCTCGGTCGCGGCCATTGTTGGTCACTTTCCCTCGATTCTGTGGACCCCTTTGGCGCTGTTGGTGGCCCCGCCTCTGCGTCAACGGTCTGCTCTGTCACCTATCCACCCATTCTGCCGTCTAGTTTGTCGTTGGCGAACTCCGCCACCCAATTCCTCGTTGTTGTGTGTCACTTCTCTGCCACCCTGCACGTGAGGATATGCTCGGCGGTTCGTCGTTGCTGGAGTGTTAGGCCGCCATACCCTGCCTATACCATTCGCTTGTCCGCCACGTTCTGTTTTTGCCATCTGCTCGTACGTGAGG
Source organism: Larix kaempferi (assembly GCA_027924585.1). Lineage (NCBI taxonomy): Eukaryota > Viridiplantae > Streptophyta > Pinopsida > Pinales > Pinaceae > Larix > Larix kaempferi. Next base: position 145,989 of record BSBM01000357.1, read on the forward strand.
TTCTGCCTTTCCTGTTGGGTCGTATTTCTGTTTCGATGGTTGAACGCTATTTGGTGGAGTCTGCGTCTAGACAGTTTATGTTTATCGTGCATTTGCATTTCTGTTGGTGGAGCTCTGGTGTTGGAGTGTTCTCCTTTGGACGTTCTAACATTAGTGAGGTGCTGTAGCTGGGGACCTATCGACCCGGCGGTGTGCAGAGGTAAATCTTTTTCTATCTTTCATTTGTAATTGTTTTTTTTGTCTTTAAGTTTCTTATTTAATTTGTGATTGTTATTGCAGGTTTTCTTTTTGGTCTGCTTGGCTCATTTCGTTTCGGCTGTTTCAAATTCCTCTTGGGTCTCTCTTCGGCCAGATCTCAATTCTCCTGCTTTTGTTTCGGCTGCGTCTAAAGAGGTAAGTATAATTTTTTTTCATAATTCGCCTGCTTTCGTTTTGCCTGCAATCGTTTCATCTGCTTTCGTGTCGCCTGTGTCCAATTGGACAGAGTACATGAAATCTGCCCAAATGGGCAGAGTCCATGAACTCTGCCCAAAATTGGGCAGAGTTCATGGACTCTGTCCAATTGGGCTGCTTTCGTTTGGGCTGCATCCAATTGGACAGAGTTCATGGACTCTGTCCAATTCCGCAAAGTTCATGGACTCTGGTCAAATGGTATGTCGAAAATTATTTAAATTTAAATATAAAAGAGGAATATATTGAGTGTTTAGTTAGTTACTTTTTTTAAATTGCTGGTTTTGCCTCTGTGTTTAGAAATGAAAATAAAAGTAGGACAGTAATTTTATTTGCAAATGATATATCCCATTTATATATAGGCTTGTTTTATTTGCTGAACTCTGTCAACATGGACATGGACAGAGTTCATGAAATTTGTCAACATGGACATGGACAGAGTTCATGAACTCTGTCAACATGGACATGGACTGAGTTCATGAACTCTGTCTACGTTGACAGAGTGCAGAGATAAATATATTAGTTCTATTACGAACTGTGTTGATAGATAACTATAGATACAACGAAACTTTAGACAATTAAACTCTACTTTTGATACAACAAAACTTTAAAATCGACTTTAGGTACAATGAAACTATAGACATGCATAGACTTTAATTTAGATGTACTATAGTAATTTTTATACATTCGAACAATAATAGTCATAGTCATTTTATAAACTATTAGATGATATTATGCCACAATGGTCTTGAGTTTTATCCTTGTAAAGGTGGCGATTCTTGGTATTATGTTTTTCTTTGTTTGCAACATGGCAAACTTGGAGAACATAATACCAAGAATCGTTACTGTTATCAGGTTGAAATTGAAGACCATTGTCGAACATGGCCAATTTGGGAAACATGTCATTTAACTCGAAACATAATACTATGAACGGTCAATTTTTTTTATTCTATGGAATAATGAGAATATTTGTAAATATAATTTATGTTTAGAGTATTAAAATATCTTGATTAAATTATTAATTTAAGAAACTGAAAACCATTATTGAACATGGCAAATTTGGAAAACATGTCAAACTCAAAACATAATACCATGAATTGTCAATTTTTATTTTATTTTATGCAATAATGAAAATATTTGAAGATGTAATTTATGTTTAAAGTATTAAAATATCAATTAAGTTATTAATTTAAGATTTAGGTTAGAAGTTAAAACAGGTTCATGAACTCATTCTTTGACATAAAGAAATGAACCCTTCACTTAGTACTTAACTATATTGGTTCCATTCATTTTAAACATCAAAAACACTTAGAACATTGGTATATTAATTCTTCACACATCTAACAATATTAGCTATACTCTTTTTAAGAACTATTAGATGATATTAGGTAAATCTAGGTCCTTATTAAATAACTTAGTCTCTTTAGCAGTTAGGTTTTAGAATTTGTAGAATTAACATGTAAGATTTGAATATGTAATTAGTTGATATTTGTGCAAGTGTAGGCATTATATATCAAATGGAAAGAGAGGATTCTTTGAGGCGAAAGCGTAGGAGGTCTTCACAAACTTCTGGGGTTGGTGTTACAAGTGATAATCGGAGGTTTTCAACCTCCCCTCAAGATTCTAGTTTATTGTATAGTTCACATCGACGAGGTGAAAGGGGTACAAATGATTCCCCTATACCTTCTGTGGGAGAACGTCGATCTCGACCCTCTATTGGTATATGAATATCGATCTTTTAACATGTGTATGCAAATTGTTTTTTTGTGTGCGCAAAAATTATATTTGTGTTTAAACAAAACTTTATTTTTATTTGAAGCAGAGCATGGTTCAGAAGATGCTTATAATTCTATAGGGAGGGAGACAGAGCAAGCAAGGGAGACGGATGAGGGTGCAGAGCAAGGTTCTCAAGAGGCTCATCATTCTACACGAGGTGATGATGGTCGAGCTAGAATGCAATATGTTGAATTAACTGAGGGTTGTACACCCATTACAACATATCCATCTGATCTACCTCGGGAGCTTCCATGGGAAAGTGGTGATCATCAAATGACTCTTGAAAGATGTAGATCCCACTACGACAAGTTGGAAAATGATTTGTCTACTATAGATCTCCCTCCAGAGAGTAAACAAAGTTTGGAGATTGTTTTGGGATCATTGCAAAACTTCATTCAGGCATATGAGAATCTCGGACCAACTACAGATGGTTTTGCTGATTTGATGCGAAGACGAAGGGAACAAGTGATGGGTCTAGACAAATGGGATGTTGTGAAGGAGAGAGTGACGTGAAGAAAGAACAGGCCAAATCAATGTTTAACTTCAAAGAAGGTCTGAAGCGAGAAATGTTGAAAGTGCAATATTTCAAGCATCCTGATCTTGCACATCTACTCTATGATCGATTTCTCGCAGCCTATGGTCGATTTCCATGGAACGATGAGGTTTCTCAATATTTTGCTAGATTTTTTTATGCTGAGTTTTTTTTAAATATGAAGCCAGACTATACCGATGTTCATTCAAAATTTTATGGAGTTGGAAAGGGTCGAATATATAATCGAGAAGGTGCTCTTAGAGATCCTACAACTCTTCGACCTCAACCCTAGATATCTCGTCCACCTAGGTTGGTGGCATTAAGATCAGAGATAGAGCCCACATCTCAACTTGGGACAACTGCAAGGAATTTTGTTGGCGATGGTTTATCGTCAACATTAGTTGGAGTAGATGTGGGATTGGTTCGAGAAAGGGCTCGTTCTGCTATTCGTCAAAAGTTTGTTTACAAAACTAATGATGAGATAGATGGAATGAGCATTGAAGATCTCAGGGCATATGCTAAGGTTTGTCGCGACCTAACGGCAAATGTTATATCCAATGACACATTGAGTTTGGGAGAGGTTTGTTGATTATGATATGACTTGATCTTAATTAAATATTTTATACATTTTGAATCGATTTTTTTTGTTACATTATATGAATGATAAATTATGTTTTTTGATGTAAAGTAATAGGTACATTATGTAAATGTTTAAATTGGTTGCAGTTTTCAAGAATGATGAATGAACATTCTTTCCTCGTTTCAACTAGCGAAAATCTAGAGAGAGAGGTACATATTTATTATTTACATATTTGTAATTATGTTTGAATTTTATATATATATTTATTTATTTATTTATTTTTTAATTTTAATTTAACTATGCATCTTATTGTTAATTTGACTTATCCATGCAGGTTTCTTTAGATACGAACTTTATAAATGATTTACCATCTATTGTAAGCTAATGTTTTTTTAATCTTTTTGTTTTAGTTTTAAGTTAATTGGCACAGCAATTTTTTTGGTTTGCATTATGTTTTATTTATTAATACAATTTTAATTTTAGGGGGGAGATATAGGTTCTCTGCTTAATGCAGCAGATATTGGCAAAGAGGTAATTTTGTTCAGTGCTTTAATTTTGTTCACTGCTTTAATATTTTAATTTTTATGGATTTAGTTAAAATTTGTTCGAGTAATTTATGAGATTCATAAATTGATTTTATACATGTTGCAGCTTGGGTCTCTTAAATATTTTGGAGGCAAAGGGAAAACTCCTTTGGAGGATGGTGGTGGATAAGTATTTGGAGAATTTTATGTAATATTGTTAATAATTGAATTGTTTTTTGATATATAAGTTTAATATTTTAATTTTCTGAATATAGTTTAAATAATTTAAATGATATTCATAATCTTTTTTTATACGTGTTGTAGGGTGGGTTGAGTCCAGGGGGAGGCCCGAGTGGAGGATAGGATGGTGGACATTTTTTTTTATAGCATGGTGGACAAATTGTTTTGTTGATATGCATCTAGATTGCAAAGATTTGTTTTGGACATGTCAAGGAGATTTATTTTTGGACTAGATATACATATATGTACATTGAACTTACATGTTCATGAGTATTTTTTTGAGGATTATATACATATTCTTTGAACTTACATATTTTATGAATCTTGGTTTAAATGATCTAGTTTATTTTTGCTTATTTAGCATATTTGGTGTGATTTAAAGGTTTAGAATATGTATTTGCGTGTTTAAATGAATGAATGAATATGTAAGAATGAATGTTAAGAACATGATATTCTTGAATATTATGGAGTTTAGGAAATGTTAAAGGAAGTTTAAAAATGGATGAACATAGGTTTAAAGTTCATGAATGAGGAAGTTTTGATTGAAACATAAATGACTGTTAAGATTGAATATATTAAGAACAAGAATGTTATCTTTGAATGTTAGGAAGTTTAGGAATTTGTTAGAAGTTTTGATGGAAATGTGGATGAACCAGGAAGTTTAAAAATGAATGTTAAGAACATAAATATTATCTTTGAATGTTAGGACGTTTAGGAATGTTAGAAGTTTTGATAGAAATACATGGATGAACCAGGAAGTTTAAAAGTGAACACATGTTGAGTTCAAATTTTAGGAATGTTAGGAAGTTTAGGAATGTTTGAAGTTTTGATAGAAATATGGAAGTTTAAAAGTGAACACATGTTGAGTTCAAATTTTAGGAATATTAGGATGTTTAAGAATGTTTGAAGTTTTGATGGAAATATGGATGAACTGGGAAGTTTAAAAATCAAATTTAAGAACATGAATGCTATCTTTGAATGTTAGGAAGTTTAGGAATGTTAGAAGTTTTGATAGAAATATGGATGAAATAGGAAGCTTAGGAATGTTAGGAAGATTATGAATGTTATATAAGTTTTGATGGAAATATGGATGAACTAGGAAATTTAAAATGAATGTTAAGAACATGAATGTTATCTTTAAATGTTATAGAAGCTTTGATAGAAATACATGGATGAACTAGGAAGTTTAAAAGTGAACACATGTTGAGTTCAAATTTTAGGAATGTTAGGAAGTTTAGGAATGTTTGAAGTTTTGATGGAAATATGGATGAACTAGGAAATTTAAAAATGAAATTTAAGAACATGAATGTTATCTTTGAATGTTATGAAGTTTATGAATGTTAGAAGTTTTAACAGAAATATGGATTAAATAGGAAGCTTAGGAATGTTATGAAACTTAGGAATGTTAGGAAGATTATGAATGTTATATAAGTTTTGATAGAAATATGGATGAACTAGGAAGTTTAAAATGAATGTTAAGAACACATGAATGTTATTTTTGAATGTTAAGAAGTTTATGAATGTTAGAAGTTTTGATAGAAATATGGATGAACTAGGAAGCTTAAACGGGAACACATGTTAAGTTTACATTTTATGAATGTTAGGAAGTTTAGGAATGTTAGAAGTTTTGATAGAAATATGGATGAACTAAAATGTCTAAAAATGAATGTTAAGAACATGAAAGTTATCTTTGACTGTTAGGAAGTTTATGAATGTTAGAAGTTTTGATAGAAATATGGGTGAACTAGGAAGCTTAAAAATGAACATGTTAATTTCAAATTTTAGCAATTTGTTAGGAAGTTTTGATTAAAATCTGAATGCTAGGTTTAAATTTTGATAGGAATGTTAAGAATGAATGTGATGGTAAGAATGGATGTTAAGGAATTTATGATAAGGTGCAATGAATGAATGAATGTTAAGAAGTTTTGATAAAAATATAAATGATAGGAAGTTTAAAAATGAATGCTACCTGAGATTAAAGTTCTGGAATTTGTTAGGAAGTTTTGATTGAAATTTTGAATGTTAGGAAGTTGAAAAATGAATATTATCTGTTCAAATTTTGATATATGGATTTTTAATTAATAATTCTTACTTTCAATGTTCAGGTACATTTGATGCGGCTAAAATCATGGCAAATGTGGATAACGATTTTTTGTTTTTTAATCATAAGCGAAGATTACAGGATTGTGAAGTTTGTGCTAAATTAGAGCAATGATTTTAAACAACAATTTGATGAATTTTCATCGATTTGTCGTAAATAATCATTTCTCTAATTTAGCATAAGCTTCACAATCCTGGAATCTTTTCTTGTGATTAAAAATCAAATAATCATTGTCTCCATTTGCCATGATTTCAGTTATGTGAACTTGCACTTGAGCGATATTTTAAATTAAAGATTCGGGGCGGAGAGTAGCGACAACCACATATCCGTTATCTCATCCTTTAATTAGTCTAATAAACATGGGGACGTGAATAAAGTATTTCAGACAAAATTAAGACAAATTTTACACATTGAGGTTTTCATTACCAAATAATTTTACACAAGTGATATTTTAAATTAAAGATTCAGGGCGGAGAGTGGCGACAACCACAGATCCGTTATCTCATCCCTTAAGTGGTCTAATAGACATATGGGGACCCGAATAAAGTATTTCAAACAGAATTAAGACAAAAATTTTACACATTGAGGTTTTCATTATCAAAAAAATTTTGAATTCAAATTTCAGCATACTAGAATATGATTATTTAAACTTTTATACTCCAGTTCCTTTCAAGATCATAAACATAAAAAGAAAAAAATATATTGTATACATTTGACAATGACATCGACAAAACCATTGATCTATTAATTTTAAATATATAGTTTTAAAAACATCGCAATGGAATGCCATCTTCAATTATCCGTTCATGGTCATACTTGGACAGTTTCCATTTTTTATTTTTTAATTGTTTTTTCGATGGAACTTGAACCAATTTTATTCGAGATGCACATACTAAATGGCTATATTGACAACATATGACATCAGGTTCATAACCCTAAAAGTAGACATAATTTTGAGTCATATGGGTTTGCTGAAAAAAATAGCCCTTTAAAACGATGGATCCTCTCTCGTATGTATATCCGTTGTCATTGTAGTCTTCCAATAACTTCATTTTTTCTTCAGTGCATCGCATCAAATAATACTTCACATTTTCGTTGTTGTCTACATGTGTAATCACACCAAAAGCATCTTCTGTACAAATTACAATTGATGTCAGGATTTTTAATTCAATTAAATTGACTAATATACATGTGTATAAGGTGAATGACAAGAATGAACAATCGACAAAATAGTGGTATTTGATCATTACCTTCTATAAAGAGATCTAAAATTCTGTTGCCATCAGATGATATTGCTATATCTTTTGATTCTAATTCTTCTATGCTTGCTAATGGCATTTTTCCTTTAGGATTAATCTCTGTGTGTTTCCAATGTTTCACGTAGTTGTTCGTTATGTTTTCACAAACTTCTGTAGATTCAATATTTTCAGTGCAAATATGACAAAATCATGATTGCTTTCTACTGTCAAATGTTTTGGAAGGCTTTTGTTTGAATAGAGTGAAAATCTCTAGTCCCTTGTATGGTGCTAGCGTCGTATGGTATTGATCTATTTATATTTTGGATCTCAACATGCCAAAAAAACCTAGTACACAAATGACAAATTTTGATGTTACGTACACATACTTTTTTTTAAATTGACAATAAAATATAAATTAAAACATTTGTGTGTACATAACTGTGCACATTTTTTTTATTGTTGATTATAATCATGGTTTAGAAGTGATTTACACCATTGGACAACCTCTGCAACTGAATGGAATCGTGCAGAACTATGGTTCATTTGCCATCTTCGAAGTGCTCTTTTTACGCATGCTTCTGCACCATCATGTTCACCTTTTCCATGACCAGTTTCAAAGAAATTCCAATGATGTTTAATGTTCAGTGCTTTATGAAGTCGACATAACCATAAAAATGATCGTGAAGATTTAAATTGTCCGGCACATCCATCTGACCATATCCAATGCTCATTGAATTTAATGTTACGTTCCTTTAGTGAATTGTAGAAAATACTTTCAATACAATGCTGAACAAAATGTGTATCATGTGTACGATCGTCGCTGATATAAAAGTGATATTCTTTAATCACATCTCGATTGTCACACGTGCTTTCAATGCCATCAACATCCTATTGAGAATGTCTATATAAAACATGGACGAATATTGAAACTTGGTCAGAATGATAGTATTCACTCTGTATCTCTTTTTGTGCAGCAAATGTATAATTTTCTGCAAAGTCAACCACTGACAAAATTGTTCCTGGTGGAAAAATTTCACGAGACTGTTTGAATTGAAGGTCTTGCCATCGTGCTCTATATGAATGCTTGGTGTATTTATAAATTTCACTTTCAAATTTCTTGAGAAAATCTACCACACCTATTTTATCTTCTCGCAAATCAATCCTTTTGGAATGTACATCACTAGTATTTGGAATGTATTCATATCTTCTCCAATCAACGGTGACATTTGACAATGAGTGATCAATATCAATAGGATATTTATTGTGGTATAAAACCAAATTTCCACAACGATTACAATGTTTTCCATTGACATATTTCTTATTATAAAATACTTCATCGTGATTTCTCTCACATAGGGTTTGAGATATGAATTCACGTATTGTGGGCGGAGGTGGTGAATTTGTCCAAAACATTTTACCAAATTCAAGAAATGTGTTATAATATAATTGGAATTGCACATAATAACGACAACAACATGTGTCACGGATAGTAATAGGTCTAGCATACCATGGTTTTAGTTGCACAAATGTAGTGATTGACACATTAATCCACGATGATCTTCCTTGAATTTATTGAACAATTGTACTTGTGTCATATCCATTATATGTTTTAGACTGCTTACATATACTCCTCGTGATACTCTTTGTCGTATTACATCTCTTGAATTTGGTGAAACTCGAGCATGTGTCAACCAATATTCCCGTACAATATCTTTAACCCCTGCTCCCATTCTATCTTTGTAAGGTTGTCTACAAATAATTGCCCAGCAAGCAAGTTCATCATTTTCATCTATTTGCATTCTGAATTTGCTATGTCTGTATAATGTCTTTCTTGAGGTTCCAACTGCTTTTGCTAGCTATGTTGTCAAACATTTTTGTTTAGTATTAGTCGAAATAATTTCTGTATGAATTTCTCTTCGTGCAGCACTAATGTCTTTCTTCCTAGATTTTTCAAACTTTTTTATTGCATCACTTATATTTTGTATCACATTATGTTTTAATTTCGACTCTTTGGTCACCTTGTGAATACCCAATAATGATGTAGCATCTTCTAACTTCTTGGTCACTAATAAACATCTCAAACTTTGTGCTTGTCCTGTTGCTGAATAATTCTTTAGAACATCATCATAAATTTTTTGAGCCCGATATCGTGCAGCGTGTATGGGTATTTTTTTCCATATTTATTGCAATCAACGTTTTCTAACGTTTCATCATCAATGGTGAAAGTACCTATACATCAAGTTAAATTTAAATTTAAAACATGTATCCAAAAATACAATTCATTATAAAAAATGAATTTGGAAAATACATTCAATATATACATACCTGGTCCAATTTTTGGTTCTTGAACTTGATCTTCAATATTGACTTCATCGACATTAGTATGTAAATCACTATTTACATCTTCAACAATGGTTTCTTCAACTTTAATTTGTTCCTCTTGTACTCTATTTTCAATTTCCATTTCATCAACATTATCATGTAAAACTGTATTTGTATCTTCAATAATCGTTGCTTGCGCTTCTGCAAGGCTTGCTTTATTGGCATGATATTTAAGTTTTTTCTTTTCTCTATTATCATCATCATCAGCACGTTTACGATCATATTTTCTTTGACGGTTTCTCTTACTGCCCATGATTGTTTAATTTATAAATGATAAATTAAAGAATCATCATTTTATTGTAAAAAAACAAAATAAATATTTAAAAACAGTTACGAAATTTATATATTTAAAAACAGTTACGAAATTTATAAACACATGAACTGAAATTTACTTCACCTTATCAAAATCTTGTAAGAGTCTTTTGAAGAAAAAGTCTTTGGAAACAAGTTTCCTTTGAAAAGAACCTTCTTTGAATGAAATAAGAACTCTCTGACAATAAATCACCTTTGAAAAAACCCCATTGGAAAAGAATAAGAACGCTTTCAAAATAAATCTTCTTTGCAAACCCACTTAAAAAAAAAAAAAAAAAACTTCTTTGAAAAAATACCTGGAAAAAAAGATTTTTTTGTAAAAACTCTTGCAACGAAATAACTTTTTTGCAAAAATAACTTAGGAGACTTTGAAAAAATCCCTTTTCAAATAAATAAGAAGGAAAAATATATCTCCTTTGTAAAAATAACTTGAAATAAAATCTTATTTGCAAAAATGCCTTGGAATAAAAACTCTGTAAATGCACACTTTGGAAAGAAACATTTGCTGAAAAACCCATTGGAAAAGAATAAGAACACTTTCTAAATAAATCTTCTTTGTAAATCCACTGAATAAAAAAAAAAAAAAAAAAAAAAAAAAAACCTCTTTGAAAAAATACCCGGGAAAAAGATTTCTTTGTAAAAACCCTTGCAACGAAATAACTTTTTTTCAAAAATAACTTGGGAGACTTTGAAAAAACCCCTTTTCAAATAAATAAGAAGGAAAGAAACGTTTTTTGCAAAAATACTTAGAAAAAAAAAAAAAACTTTGAAAAAATCATTTTCAAATAAATAAGAAGGAAAAAGACAACTCCTTTGAAAAAATAACTTGGAATAAAAACCTATTTCAAAGAACTAAGAAGTATAAAAGCTTGGAATAAAAACTTATTTTGCAAAAATGCCTTAGAAAAGCAATCTTTCAATGTATTCCTTATAAAGAAGTAACAAAAAAAATACTTCATAAAAAAAACTCTTTTTACAAAAAAACTCTTTAGAAAATCCTTGGAAAAAAAACTCATTGCAAAGAAATAAAAAGTGCAAAAAGCTTGAAAAAAAATATTTCATAAAAAAAACTCTCTTTGCAAAAATAGGCTCCTTAAAAAATCCTTGGAAAAAAACCCATTGCAAAGAAATAAGAAGTGCAAAAAGCTTGGAATAAAAACTCATTTTGCAAAAAAATTCTTTCAATGTATTCTTTAGAAAGAAGTAAGAAAAAAAATACTTTATAAAAAAAACTCTCTTTGCAAAAAAAGCTCCTTAGAAAATCCCTTCAAAAATATTATGATCAGAAAGTATGCGAAATTGAAATGTGCAAAATTAATTGAAGTATTTAGTTTTATTTATATAAGTGTAGAAAAGAAATTTTATTTTTTTTCGGTCGATGAGTTTTTTTTTACGTTTGGTTATTCGGCCGAATAACCTTTGATCAAATTGACGTTGCCGTTACGGAAAACAGTTATTCGGCCGAATAATTATTCGGCCGAATAACCTTTGAAACCTGAAAATCTGATTGTCACTCACAGTTTTCAGGTTTCTCCATTTTCGAAAGGTAAAAATGATCTCTTACACTATAAGGTGACTGTCGGACTTGATACCATTAGTTTCGTTATTGAATCTACTTTCCGAATATATAGATTTCTTTATGTATAGGTAAGATCTGATATTTGTAATTGTTTGTTTTCTTAACAGGTGTTGAGTCTAGTTTCATCTCTTTCAAAATGCGGTGAAATGAAAAATCCATAACTTTAAAAATACACCACGAAAAAAATTTAGAAAACTATGGTGCAGTTAATTGGCGTGTCTACTTCAAAAGGGTATTCATAAATTTTTTAGTTTTATATTCAGTTGAGAGAAAAGTTTTGCGACAAAAAATATGTTGAAAATCGACAAGGTTTCCCCATTGATCAAATTCAAATAAATATAATAATTAGTATATAGATCCATTTGTTACAAACTTATAGTCATGCAGTAGTATATTGTGTGTAGATTGTCATAGCATTTTTTTTTTGCAAAAAACAAGTTTAACAATGATTTTACGTGTGCGACAAAACATGGCTATTTTGTAGTCCTTTCGTTTTATAAGAAAACACTGTCAAACATTTGTCGAATCGACATATCAAATCTCAATATAAAAAATTGAAAAAAATATGGATAGCAAGCTAACATAATTCTCTAAAAGTTTGTTTTTTAGTGAAAAGTGAAATTCCAAACAAAAATATCACTTTTATTCGCCCAAAGATGGAAAACAAGAAAAATTCAGAATTATTTTCTCACGGAACCCCCCAAAATAGACACCCATCTTCATGGATTCACCCACCTATTACCATTTGTAGAAGGAATTGGCATAGGGCCACATAAGTCAGAGTGAACCAATTCTAACTTTCTACATGCTTTCAATTTTGACTCTGGAAATGACTGCTTACTATGTTTTCCTAATATGCATGCATCACATTTTTTCATTTGTTTAGGAATGGTGGGAAAACCAAATACATCATTATTTCTTAACAATCCAAGACTGTTATAATTAAGATGACCAAATCTAGCATGCCATAGTAAACTGGATGACATATTACCTCTTCATTCTGAGAGATATAGGCAAATTTTTGAACTCTTGCAAAAGAACCTCTCAATTTTAACAGTTGACTATCTTCATAACCAGTCATGATGACCTTGTTTTCAGAGGATTTTCTTATCTCCACAATCCAATCAAACATGTGGATGGAATGACCTTGCTATCGAATCTGCACTAAGGACAGCAAGCTTCTTTGCAACTCTGGAAGATAGAGAACATTCTTTATTATGAAATCAGGGAATCCAGGCAACTTAAGCTTGATTGAGAAAATTCCTTGTGGTTTGAGGCTATATTTATCTGCAAAGTACACTATGTCATTCAGTTCTTCAAAGCAATATTTTCTAAAATTCATATGAGATGTTGCACCAGTATCAAACAACCAACAATCTTTGTAAGGTGAAAGAGAATTCATTTCATTAATTCTAAGATTACAATGTGCAACAATACAATGAGCAGAATCAGGGATTTTACCACCCTCTTGGTTTTTATTTTTATCTTCTTTATTCTGTCTACCTTTGATGGAGTTCCAATATTCTCAGCATCGATCTGCTTCATGTCCATTCTTTCCGCAGCGTGTGCACTTCACATATGATCTTTTGCTAGAGTTGTTTCTTCCTCCTCTTCCTCTGAAATTTATTCTTCCTCTGCCTCTTTTGTTGCTACCTCCCTTGGAAGGGTATTTAGGCTTGTTCTTTGCTTTTTGAGAAAAGAAAAGAGATTCTGCAGTACTTTCACTTGTCTTCTTTCCAAAAGATTTCTCTCTGTCTGCAATATTCTCTACCAGGATGTTAAAGGTGAGGTCTTTGAACTTGTCGCTTGCTTGCAAGGATTCAAGGTAGTTTGAGTGAGTAGGATATAGAGATTTTACAAATGTTGCAAGTGGAAAGTATGGTTTCATGGCAGAGGCTTGAATCTTGTGCATGATTGCTCGTATTTTAGATGCAACCAGCATGGGGTCATTATCTTTTACTTCAAGACTGAATAAATTTAACATCAATTGAATGACTTCCATTTCAGAGTGCGAATCATACAGATCTTTTAGAGTTTTTAAGGCTTCATAACATGTCTTTGCAAGAAGAATATGTTGGCTCACATCTTCACTGACAATGTAAGAAATCATGGCCAATGATTTCTTGTCTCTAGACTTCCAAATAACAGTCTCTTTATCTGATGACGAAGCCTTTGGCTCTGAATTGATGACGGTGCCTTCATCGTTGAGAGTGGTCTTTCCTTCGCAAATGTCGTCCCATAAGTCGTTGTAGACATACAAAGCCTTGATTTTCCTCCACCATTCTGGAAATGTAATATCCTTTCCAGTGAGTGTAGCACCAACAACTGATGCTATTGAATGCATCTTGAACCTACAACTTATACAACTTTTGAAAAATATAGGATGCAAGCTTAAAAACTGCTCCTTTGTTTATAGATTACAATATTTAATTTTGCAACTGTCAAAACAATTTTACAGCTCTATTCTGCAAATTTTATTTCATACTCTATATACAAAAGCCCTCACTCTCATAGGACAATGACAATCTTATTATAATGGCACCTTCCACAAATTAATATATGGCTTACAATACAAAGGTATGACTTCAATAATAGTCTCGTCCCCTTAAATTTGCAAGATTGTATTTACCTTCATACAAAAAATAGTGTATGTAGTCATACACAATGTTAGGGTTTGACTATGACAATCAATTTATCTCTAGTTGTAGAAGTGCATATCAGCTCGAGGTCTCAGTAGTTTTCTTCACTTGACTTTGAGAAGTCTCGCAGATCTTAGCTCCAATGAGCACTTCATAAAAAAGGATGTCAGGACCACAATCTTAATCTCACACAAACATAGAGACACTCTACGCGGCAGAGGGCGCAACAAGAAACTAGATACCACAGCCTTCAATGATTTCTGGCAGCTCATATCTCCAATGAGAAATACGCAGTAGCTCACAAAAATATGAGAGATGACTTGCAAATCAACTCAGCTCCAAACAGGGACAACTTGTAGTCTTCAACGCAGGTGGAAAAATCCCTTCAACGCATATATTGAAGAAGACAAAATTTGGTTGCAGCAAGCATGAATCCGAAGCACAATGATCTCCTCACAGGTTTCACTTATCACGTAGCAAGGTCGCAACAACAATCATCATAAAAAACATCAATGTCATAGAGCTCACGTGTACGCAACTCTCTTCCACTTGATAATGAGATTCATGATAGAGAGGGAGGTAGAAGAAGATGCCAACGACCAAGGAATATATGCCAACGACCAACTTGGTAGAATTACAGTGGGCTGATGGCTTCCTTAATTCTTAGCATTCGGTTCGGTTTCAACTAGATGAATTTACATTTCCCTCCAACACACTCTTTAAGAAGTTGCCATTTTCCTATATTGTTTACATATGTTTACAAGGATGATAGATACTATATAATAAATTTGGAGGTGTATTTTCTTTATTCTCACATAATGTTTTTATTTGCTATTAATTTGTTAAAGACAAATCTAAATTAACATTTATATCATATATTTCTTATTAATTTGTTATTAATTAGCATTTATATCATATATTTCTTTGTTATAAATCTGTCAAATCTCGATTCATTCATAACTATCATTCACACATTTGTTATCAAGATCCATTCTAGATTTATAAATATTAGATATTAACTTCAAAAAATAAAATTAGAAATTAATATAAAATTTGTAACTAACCTACAAATTTTTCATTGTAGATGAGCTATAAATTTACAAATGTTAATATCAACTTCACAAACAAAAAAACCTCTCCTCCAACAGATTATCAGGATCAATTAACGCCCCTACCTAGGGATGAAACCCGCTTGTTCTGTTATTCATTCTTCATATAAAAAGCTCCCTTTTGTGAAACTGTATTATGAATTAACCAAAGTCTATTCCAAACAGAGTTTGAGATTGTGAAATTGGAATGAGGAAAAATTGGATAAAATTAAAATTACCCCGATTGTAACTACTAAATTTTGATGAAAAATCCAGAAAAGGCTCAAAGAAACGATAAGAAGCAATTTTCGTTTAGTAAGAAACGGTTTTAGGGCTTGAAAAATGGGAACGGCTGTAGAAAACATCGTTTTCCGTCCTGTTTCCGTTTCTGGCCGGTTTTTGGAGTGAAACGCCCACCAACGTTTTGTTTCTGGTAACAGAGCTATGGGATAGGTCGATGAGTGACACCGCAGCCCTCCTTCACATAATTTCAATGTTGGTGTTCCTCATAACCATCGATGGGGAAGAAAACAAAAGAGTGCAATAGAGAGGCAATGAACCAAGCTACACGGTGTGGAGAGAAATCTCACTTCACTCAAATGGGAGAGGAGTCTCACTTCATGTTTTCCATGTGGAACCAGAAGCACGGACTTGGAGAGAGATCATGATATTCTCTACGCACTAGACACTATCTTGGAGATAATCTAGGGTTTCGTACATGCAAATAAACAAGAGCATCTCCACTAAATGATTTTTGGTCTTTCAAATGAAATTAGCATTTTAATCCAATTGAAGAGTTAAATGATCTTGTGGGGGGGGAAGGACAAAGAGAAAACTGGATCTATTGATCTCGGATAGCACAAAGAAAGAAGGTATAAACTGACGGAACCTGGGGCACAAACATAATGGAAACTTCCCATTTCAAAGGGTTTCAAACGAGCGGTTGCAAATGTTAATAGGTGTGAGGACTCATGGGGAAAAATTGAGACCACACATTTGGTAACACACACATTGAAACTGTTCAGGAATATGCGTAGTGGTGAGCGAAGAATGACACTATCTCTTGCAGAGAGGAAATCACAATGAGAGAAACACCCACACTAACATAAATCATACATAAAAATCCAAGTAGAGTGAAGAGAGAAAAATGGAATGCATAGAGTTCAGGTTGTAGTTATGGAAGGTCTGATGGTCTGAATATAAACGTCTAAGGAAGAGAGTGTGTCATGAAGCGGGCATAGGAAAAAAACTTAGGGTTTTGCAGAACAAGCAGAGAATAATTGTAGGTTTGACGAGAATAGAAGTGCAAGACTGAGTACAGGCCAGAGGCTAATTAGATCTCTTATACCAATGTTAGGTGCCCCAAATGGGAAAATAGGCAGAAATGCGCATAAAGACAGAATGTAGGCGTGAAAACGCATTAATTCCATTAACAAATGGTGAATATATACATTGAGATGTACCTTGGATTCATCTTCCAAGGTGACTGTTGGACTCCCGGGTGACTCTTGGTCTCCCTTGCACATTAATATTCCTCACACCGAGGATTCAACTGCAACAAATATAATAATAGAAAAGCAATGTCACAATATATAGTGCTTAACATAAAAGCTTGGTTTTAGATAGGTGGTTGATATAATTCTACATTTGTTTTTATGAGATTTTAGAGGATTTGTTCGTATTTGTAGAAGAGTCTAGATATTTTTCACTACAAGAAAAAGGCCATTGGCGACAGTCATGCTTGTGACAAAACTTAAAGGGTCATCACCAATGTCACATATGATGACAAGCCTTAAAAACCCATCATTGTAATTGTCGGTAGAGACATTCCTTTAAGGCTCACCACCAAATCCCTTTTCAATGACACTTTTTGTGAGGATTGTTAAAGTTCCATTTCCAATTCTCTCTTTGGTGACACCTCTAGTGATGGTCCTTTAGTGTCCCTCACTAATACCCATCGATGAGGATCATGCTTGTGACAAGACTTAAAGTATCATTACGAATGTCACATATGATGATGGACCTTAAAAGATCATCATTGTAATTATTTTTGGATACATTCCTTTAAGGTTTGGCAAAAAAATCCTTTTACAATGACACTTTTGGTGAGGGTTGTTAAAGGCCCATTTCCAAATCTCTCTTTGGTGACACTTCTAGTGATGATCCTTCAATTACCTTCACTAATACTCTCTCTGGTAACTTTTGGTGATTGTAAACAAATATTTGTTACCATTGATCATTCCAATGAGTTTTTTTATGATGCTATGTGACCATTGCTATAGTTTTTGGTAAAAGATAATGGTTTAAGACCAATGCTAGACCTCAAAAAGACCCCTTCTTTATACTACTTTTACACAAAAAGACCCCTTGTACTATATTAGATTATATGTGGTGGCTCAAGGCCCTACACATTGTTCATGAGACATGAAATCAATAGTTATAACCTAATTCCCTAGTGTTTTTCCATGGACCATGGTTAGGGCATTATCATGCCTCTCCACCATGCACTAAACCTTTAAATGGTTCCATATATGTTTAATAGGAAAAATATTCCTTAATCATAGGGGCTATATGGTGTTATAGGGCTGTGCACATGGTGCATGAATCCTCAAAGAAAAAATTAGGGTCTAATCCCTATTGTTTGGTCCCAAACTATGGTTTAGATCCCAATTCCCATCCCTAAGTATACATTAATCCTTATACTTGTGCTTCTCTATATTTATAATTTGTTTCCTTCTACATTTCCACAATAGTGGCATCATGTCATTAAAGGCCTTTGGTGAAGTCCTTGTTTACTTGAACTTGTGTCATGTCCCAAATTTGGAATTGGGTCACAATGGCCTAAGCAAATTGGCCCTATTCATTAGAGTTTGTCAAATTGATGCTAAAAGTCAAATAATTGCCAAGGAGGAAAATTACTAGTTTCCTAAGTTTTTCCTAGGTTTGGGGTGGAAGCTTTGGGATTTGGAATAATGGGAATAATAAATGATGTTGGAACATTAGGATGGCATAAATATTTAATAAAGGAGATAAATAAATATATACAAGTGAAAATCAAAGTGGCAATTGATCATGAAGACACATGGAGGAAGTGGGACCCACACAAGCTAGAATTTATGTGCCACATGGCATCCTCTTCTTGCAATTTCGAATCCATGGGAAGCCTAATGTTCTTGGGATGAGTTATAAGGTCAATAATACTTGGAATTAGTCAATGAGGTCGAAATATAGAGGAAGAGTAACTCCCATGGAAGAGGAAGAGGCAATTTGGAGTTAGTGGGACACTTGGGCTAGATTCCCTAGCTCTATGACAACAATGATGAAGATGCTATGACACCTATGACACAAATCATACCTGAAGGCTAACATATGACATATATGAAATCTCAGGGCTAAAAATAGACTCCAACGGGGCTCTCAAGGGTGTTAGGGTAGCTAAGGTGCTTCCACATGTGATTTGGTAGAAGTGGGAGACTAGGAATTGTTGTACAAGTGGCGTTCTTTGGATTCTCTTCTCAACTTGAGTTGGCATGAGTCTCTTGGAAGTAATTCGACCCATGGAGGAAATTAGAACTTTATAAATGTCAATAACAAATAATGAAACCCTATTTTGATCATTTATATAATTTTCAATTGCATTTGTGAAGAAGGAGAGCTAGTGAATGACTAGTTTCTTGCCTTAGCAAATTTCGAGGGTGAAAGATTCCCATCCAAGTTGGTAATTGGAAAGGCCATTCAGAACTTTCATTTGGAGCTTTAATGGAGTCTTTATTTGAAAGTGTAAGCTATAGGGCATATCATGGTTTCTTCTATTGCAGCTCACTCCTTCAACCATTTCCAGTTTTGATGGCATATTCTTGATCCTTGAGGGAGGGCATTTTTTGTGAGCTATTGTACTCTTTGGGGGAGATTATAATGCCCAATTTATTTTGTAATATGAATTAAATACTTTTTTCTTCATATCCAGAAATTTTCAGGTCAAAATTCCAAGTAGAAATGTATAAATCTCATTTTTAATGAAAGAACAGTGCCATTTCCCCACTACCTTGTTGTGAACCAATGTAATGTTGATGGATTCGAATGGATAAGTAAAATAATTATGGTTTATTGATGAATTTAATGTTATTTATGTATTATACAAGTTTCATGTTCATTTCTCAAGCATTTGAATTCATTTTACTCAGTTTATTTACATTTGGAGAAGATTTGGTGCCATTTCCCCAAGGGTCGAACTAGTGATTTTTGTTGTTGTTTGGGAGAGGTTTGGAACAGACTTAATAAATAATGAATGGTGCATTTGGGACCTTAATAACATCCTTGATACATACCATACCTATTTTCAGAAATTTGAGTGGGTTTGGAGGCATTTGGGAAGGCATTTTCAGTACTTACCCCAGGGGGATTTGAACCCCAAATTACTAGTAAAATTACATACTTGGTCCAGAATCTTAAGAGAGTTTTCAGAGGTATTTTTGTGGCCATATATAATCTCTTAACATCATATTCAATTCCTAATATCATTCATACACCTTCCTTGAATATTTGAAGGCATTTGGAGTCAATTTGAGACCTAGAGACCAATACTAGTCAAAGGGAAATTACTAGTAAAGTTCCCTACATTGGCCAGAATTGAAAGAGGATTTGAAGAAGTATTTTAAAGGTCCAAAAGCATCCCTGAAACACATATTTATGTTTTAACATCATCCATATATCTTTTCAGAATATTTGGGAGCAATTGGAGCAATTTGGGGACCTAGAGCTCAAAACTAGTCAAAGGTCTAACTAGGGAAAAAAGTGAAAAATTGTCATTTTAATAAAATTCCTAACAAGGGACATTACAATGGTATCAGAGCATGATATTGGAACCTGATGTGGTCTGATATTCATGAGGACAAGAATTCAGGTACCACCATTAGATATTGAAACCAAAAGTGCTTTTGTTGAAGAGGAAAAAAAAAAAGCAGGAGAAGAAGAGCAAATTTTTTAGGAAACTATGACTAGGGATGAAAAGGGAACCTCATATGATGGTGAGGAGAATATAAAAATCATGAAAACAATCGTTGAAGATATGACCAAGCAAATTAAGGAAGGATTCAAATTGTTGGCTATCGAACTTGCGAGAAAAATTATTGATTTAAGAAAACCAAGGAGAAAAATGCATCAGCTTGCTTGAAGGAGAAAAAGGAGGAGACCCATGAACCACCTAGTTCTGAAATAGGTGAAGTAGAAGAAGCAATACATGAAGAGGATCGAAATACATTCCCAAGTGACTCTGAAAAAGATGAAGAGACATCACATAAGCATGAAGAAGATTCTATTGAAAATATTGAAGATTATTTAGAGATCCAAACACTTGATGTGTGGAAGAGGAACTTGAATTGTCTCTTGATGAAGGTTATGCAATTTTTAAAGAAGAGCATGATTCATCTCAATTGGAATCAATATACGACAAAGGTTTCATACCTTTGAAGGAGCTGCATGATACTACCCATGTGGATCCTTCCCATGATGAAACTTCTACACTTTTTTATCATTTGGGTGAGTTAGTTCATTCTCCTACATCCTACAATTCCATGTTTTGCAGCATTAGTCTCAATGAAGTATGGGTGAAAGGGTTTTTTTTATGGTCCCACATGAGGAGTATGGAACTCCTAGATTTACTTTTTATGATGACATGGTTGGAGCACATTCTTATTCACATTTGCAGCAGCATCCTTTGTTACTTTATGATGATGCACATCTACACAGATTGTAACATCCCAAAAATTCGCAAAAATTAAAAAAATTTAAAGTAGCATTAAATACTGTACTTACTAATGTGGAAAATAAATTAAATGCTAATTATTTTAACTAATAACAAAATATGATGATGTCACTTCATACTTCTTAACACAATTACGACATTAGTTTTGCTTGTGTTAATTATAAATCTATATGTTGTATTTAAATTTTCTTGCGATACAATCATCTAGACATAATACTGATAGATTGATTTTGGATGATGACGAAGGGGTCCTATGGGGTACCCTGAGGTTTACTTAGCTATGTTAGCTAAAGCATTTGAACCTGTTTCTTTGCTCAGATATGCAGGTAAGAGTATTACGACAATTTCAAATGTTACAAGAAATTCTAAAATATGTTTTTAGTTAGTCGTCAATACTTATAGTAACTCTAAGTACTTCCATGCATGAGAGCTGTTAATGGTATGGATCTCTATCCTATTTTTGTAAGTGTTACCTTGACTATACTTACAAGTCGCAGAAGTCGTAACTAAAATATCTATACTAACCTCTTTAGTGAATCGTCAAGGAAGAGATACTTATACTATGAATTCTCAATTACGTGCTAGATTACATATTATAAGTGCTAGTAGAATCCTGTCATCATTCCTCCATTTTGCAAAGAGTGGTATTATCTTGTACACTTATTACGTGAATAATTCAACTTATATTTTGCTCTACATTATAGAATCATGAGCCAAATGTTATTTAAATACATGGATTAGCTTGAATTCATAACTATAGTAGATTATGCATTCTCAATTTATAATTCATGAAGAATCATATTAATATAATAAGGTTTACTATAATACTACCATTATAATTAAAATGATACTATTGCAATCCTAAAGGAATTAGACCTTTATAATTAAATAATTATACGTTGTGATATGCTATGCAATATAAACAAATAATACGATGTGCATGATATGGAATTCTACTATACACTAAGTATTGAATGCGACCTATGTCATTTTGAGAAATATATGCAATAAATATAAACCATGCATTCGATGACCAATACTTTGGAAATGGAATGAACTATATGGTATAACCCTAAGTCTTGGCACTGACATGTGATATGGCAGGGTATTGAATGGAATGGTATTACGTGCTGGCAGACTGTCGAAACCGGTCTTGGCATTTAAGTTGTGTACCTACTATGTGTAGTGGAAGTCTTAGGTGGATGCCTTCGTGGATGTAGGTCACATGAATGAGTTCACAAGAATACTACCACGATGCTGAGTTGTGCCATGATTAACCTGGTGAATCACCTTCAAGCTGGACTTTACGATGGTAAGGTCATTAATGGAGTTTAAATGTAATGGGGCTTCATAAAAAGTAGTGCTCTGCTGGTTAGATCTCTCCCGTTGATCCTGTTGTGTCTCGGTTTTGGGACTTTAACCCTAATCTTACCACTACGTTTTCGTTGAATTTGTTCTTGGGCATTCATTTGGTGTTACTGGGCTCGGTGGAGAGGCCGAACATCTGCAAAAGTTTAGGGTTTGGTAGTTGTTCAACTGAGGACTCCTTCCTCGGGTTCAATGGTGTGACCTATGACTGTAACTTGATGTTGTTCAGGTTTTTAAAAGAAGGTTTGAGAGCCGAGAGTTAAGAAGTGAGGAAATACTATATCATTTGGCTATTTTGAATGGCGTGGGAAGGACATATCAGTTCAGAACTTTGATCCAATGCAAATCCTTATCGAGGTAATGTCTTAGTTTCAACTGCTTAACTTTTTCTGCTATTAATCCGTTAATAATATGATGTGAAAGTTTTAACCACCTCCTTCATTGTTTTGGCAGGTAAATTCTTACATCCGCAGATATGCCTTGTCTGAAGCTTAAGGGAAAAATGG
The DNA here is from genome assembly GCA_027924585.1 of Larix kaempferi. NCBI lineage: Eukaryota > Viridiplantae > Streptophyta > Pinopsida > Pinales > Pinaceae > Larix > Larix kaempferi. The sequence goes on from BSBM01000357.1 coordinate 169,068, forward strand.
CTACTATACCATCCGGTAAGCCTCGGTGGTTCTTTTCCCTGTAGGTTCTCCTGGCATGTTGGCCAAAACTTTGATGTTTTGACAAGGTCTGAGAAAATTTCATGGTAGAGGGTTTTTTTTAACTGTTGAGATGATATTCAAGAGCCTCACGTCATGTGCATAGAGGATGGAATCCTCGGCTCATTTTATTACCCTGCCAATGCAGCGTTTCGCTGTAATTTTTGTTGAAATGTAAACTTGTTTATGATGTAATTGCTAAAGGGATGAACCCTAGATTGTTTACAGTGTTAGGAAACTTGAAATGTTTCAGTACAAACTCAGTATTTATCTGGATCAATGTTTTGACTGAATTAATATAATGTGAATACTAGCCGAGAGCCGAGGGCTAACTCATTTCTGCGAAACATGGAAGGTCCTGTGCTACAATGTTTATACTTTGGTTTGAGTGGTGATATGAGTTTGCATTGAAGCATAACTTAAAATAGTTTTTCTGAACAGTTTCTATGTTTATATAAGTTGATACTTTGGCTAGAAAATACAGTTTTGATTCAGGCCGAGAGCCGTGGGTTAACTTAATTCACAAATGAGAAACCCTGTGTTTGTATTGTTTAGGTTGAAATTGGAATGGTGATAAGACTCAGTTTTGTAACAAACCCTAAATTAAATGAATATTACGATAATAATAATAAAAAATACTATTGTCTGGATTTGTCTTGTATAGATAGCTATCATGATGTGATAGTAAAAAAAAATAGTAATGTATTTAGTTTTGGAAACTGATAATACCTGAGTTGTTATTTCAAATATAAGGGTTTAACCATCGACTATTTATGAACCTGTCATAATATTGTAAAAGATTTGTTTTCCCTGTTAAGGGTTTTCGATCCTATGTTTAACGTATTTCAAGAGAATGCTATATAATAATTAATGAAAACGAGCTGGGTTCTGCCTATGATGGAAGTGTTTGAAATTAATAACTGTAGTTGAAAACTAAATAAAAAATACGAAGTATGGATACTGAATGAAATAGTGATATACAGTGATGCTATTATTTGCAAATAATAGATAACTATTTAGTGTTATAAGAGCTGAGTAGCTGCTCTATGTAAAAGAATATTTAAATTGCAGCTGTTAAATTTTTAGGAATGATGATGCCTGAGAGAAGTGGAATTATAACACCTTACTGTTGGAAAGAATAATAATATCATACACAGCATTAGCTTTCAAAAAGGAAAAATAGATAGTGATAAATGAAAACCCTAATTCTGTGTAGAGATGAAATGTTTTACTTATGTTACTAAGTAAAGAAAATGCTACAATATCTGTTTTATGATATGCTATTCTATATTCTAATTTTAGACATATATAATTGGTATTGCATATTTAAAAGAAACACTACAGTGTTAGTCTAATCATTCACTTGGCATTCTGCCCATCATTCATCTTATTTAATTCTACTTCTCTGTACTAGAGTACTATTCAGAAAACAGTATGGGAAAAATGCAGAGAATATATTTAATCAATCATTTCATTTACTTAACCATCATTATACAAAATCATCCTTAGGTCAAAAATTGAAAACAATTACTTCTGTATGCTATTAACTGTAAATACTAAATCTACAAATGCAAATAATCATTTAACTGAAAATAAACAAGACAGAACAGTAGAACCTGGTGAATGTAGGAGAAACAAACAACCCAAGGAGCCTATTCCACCCAACCTACTCCTGAAGGCAGCCAAATTACTTGCCTTAGGACCCCCGAGCCTGTTCACTGAACCACTAGGAAGAAGAATCTGTAGAAGCTTTAGGTCATCAACTTGTAGCAACAATGTAGATCATTCAGTCATATAGACTTAGCAGTCAAAGAGACCTGCACCAGCACCTCTGGTTTCCTTCTCATAATATTTTCAGCAGACTCACAATGCACTTCCACTTAGCCTCCCTATTCAAATCTCTCAGTGATCACCTAATACACTTGAGCAATTATTTCTGCAGAAAAATAATATGGAGCTCCCTGCTCAATTTGAATTTCCTTCTCTAGGCTACCTAGGCCTTTTAAGTGGTTAACCTGGTTATTCATGAGCTAACAGCTCTGTTCCACCCATCTGGGTGATAATGCCACAATTTTAGGGGTAGTTGTCCCATAACCAACAGCTAGTGATGGAGTGCAAATTTTGGCACTTGTCCCATGCCTTCTAACAACTTCCATTCCTCATAGTGGGTCAGTGAACACTCATTTAACAGTTCCCTTGGGTGTTTGTCTCCTGTTTTAATTTATTAAATAATAATAATATGTCATTACAATCATCCTTGACCAGATTTGGTCATAATTACAAAACTTTGTAATTATAATTTAACATAATGTTTTTGCAAATAAAATAAATAGTCTCAAAATTTGGGTAGGTGACATGGATGCACCTATGATATGCATTTGAGTCACTTGAAGACTCATGGTTTTTCTCGCTCAACACATGGTTCATTTGATATTGGAGGAACTTCATCCAAAACTAGGGTGAATAGATTTATGCTTGAAGAATATTTTTGTCGGTAGCCACATACTTTGTTATATCTTTATGATTCTCACATTCATGGATGTATGGGTGACACTTCTTTGAGTCCTTTGAAGTCTCCTTGTTTTTTCTGCTCATTATTCGGTTCATATTTTAGTGGAGATTCTTCATTCACTTATTGGATGAAAGAATACATGGCTGACTATTTTGATGCATATCACATCCTTTTGGAGCAGCATTATTGAACATGGGATCCTCACCTATGTCATTGGAGCAGATTTGATTGGACACTTGAAGATTGTATGCACCTGGAAAATGGTGGTCTACTTGCTTGGAGGTATAAGCACTTTCATGACTCTTTGATGAAGCATCTCCTTGATGTACATTTTCATTATGTTGTTATGTACTTTGATGATATATATTTTGTACTCATGATGTTTGGAAGAATGCATACAATAAAATGGGATCCAAGAATCCTCTTATCTGATGGTATGGGTTGGAGAGCACTCTTAATTGTTGGGGTGCAATACAAGCAATGGGACCCTGGAATAATTTTTGTCTCATTGGTTTCAATTTTTTGGGGAAACAAGAAGTATGGAAGATGGATTTACCACTTAATAAAGTGATTTTTATCAGAGTAATGCAGCAGCAAGCATGGTGGTTCCTCTATAAAATCTTCATGGAAACTCAAAGACTCAAGGTTGGGCAATTCAATGGCAACTTCAAAGAATTATACAGAAAGCAGGTTCTTCAACACCCATGTTTGAAATTGCTTGAGGACAAGCAATATTGGGAAGGGAGGATTTTTCATGTCCCAAATTTGGATATGGGTCACAATGTCCTAAGCAAATTGGCCCTATTCATTAGAGTTTGTCAAATTGATGCTAAAGGTCAAATAATTGCCAATGAGGAAAATTACTAGTTTCCTAGGTTTGGGGTGGAAGCTTTGGGATTTGGAATAATGGGGATAATAAATGATGTTGGAACATTAGGATGGCATAAATATTTAATAAAGGATATAAATAAATATATACAAGTGAAAATCAAAGTGGCATTTGATCATGAAGACACATGGAGGAAGTGGGACCCACACAAGCTAGAATTTATGTGCCACATGGCATCCTTTTCTTGCAATTTCGAATCCATGGGAAGCCTAATGTTCTTGGGATGAGTTAGAAGGTCAATAATACTTGGAATGAGTCAATGAGGTCGAAATATAGAGGAAGAGTAACTCCCATGGAAGAGGAAGAGGCAATTTGGAGCTAGTGAGACACTTGGGCTAGATTCCCTAGCTCTATGACAACAATGATGAAGATGCTATGACACCTATGACACAAATCAAACCTAAAGGCTGAGATATGACATATATGACATCTCAGGGCTAAAAATAGACTCCAATAGGGTGCTCAAGGGTGTTAGGGCAGCTAAGTTGCTTCCACATGTGATTTGGTGGAAGTGGGAAACTAGGAATTGTTGTACAAGTGGCGTTCTTTGGAATCTCTTCCCAACTTGAGTTGGCATGAGTCTCTTGAAAGGAATTCGACCCATGGAGGACATTAGAACTTTATAAATTTCAAGAACAAAAAATGAAACCGGCTTTTGATTATTTGTAGAATTTGCAATTGCATTTGTGAAGAGGGAGAGCTAGTGGATGACTAGTTTCTTGCCTTCGCCAATTTCGAGGGTGAAAGATTCCCATCCAAGTTGGTAATTAGAAAGGCCATTCAGACCTTCCATTTGGATATTTAATGGAGTCTTTATTTGAAAGTGTAAGCTACATGGCATCTCATGGTTTCTTCTATTACAGCTCACTCCTTCAACCATTTCCAGTTTTGATGGCATATTCTTAATCCTTGAGGGAGGGAATTTTTGGTGAGCTATTGTACTCTTTGGGGCAGATTCTAATGCCCAATTTATTTTTTAATATGAATTAAATACTCTTTTATTCATCTCCAGAAAGTTTCAGGTCGAAATTCCAAGTAGAAATGTATAAATCTCATTTTTAATGAAAGAACAATGTCATTTCCCCACTACCGTGTTGTGAACCAATGTAATGTTGATGGATTCGAATAGATAAGTAAAATAATTATGGTTTATTGATGAATTTAATGTTATTTATGTATTATACAAGTTTCATGTTTAGTTATCAAGCATTTGAAGTCATTTTACTCAGTTTATTTACATTTGGAGTTGGTGCCATTTCCCAAGGGTCGAACTAGTGATTTTTGTTGTTGTTTGGGAGAGGTTTGAAACAGACTTAATAAATAATGAATGGTGCATTTGGGACCTTAATAACATCCTTGAGACATCCCCTACCTATTTTCATAAATTTTAGTGGTTTTGGAGGCATTTGGGAAGCCATTTTCAGTACTTACCCCAGGGGGATTTGAACCCCAAATTACTAGTAAAATTGCATACTTGGTCCAGAATATTAAGAGAGTTTTCAGAGGTATTTGGGTGGCCATATATAATCCCGTAGAATCATATTCAATTCCTAATATCATTCATACACCTTCCTTGAATATTTGAATGCATTTGGAGTCAATTTGAGACCTAGAGACCAATACTAGTCAAAGGGAAATTATTAGTAAAGTTCCCTACATTGGCCAAAATTCAAAGAGGATTTGCATAAGTATTTTAAAGGTCCAAAATAATCCCTCAAACACATATTTATGTTCTAACATTATCCATATACCTTCTCAGAATATTTGGGAGCAATTGAAGCAATTTGGGGACCTAGAGCTCCAAACTAGTCAATGGTCTAACTAGGGAAAAAAGTGAAAAATTGTCATTTTAATAAAATTCCTAACAAGGGACATTACAACTTGATTGGGCCTCAACCAAGAGTTGAGTGTAGACTCTTCTCCTTCAATGCGTCATCACTTGAAAACAAGTTGTCCCTAATTAGCACATTATCCTTGTAGTGTTTGGTGTCCAACCCTTTCGTCTTGAGACTGTGTATGCTTAGCCCTGTTTCATTTTTTTTATTAAATTCATGTTTTCATTGACTCAATGAAGGGATAGGACCCATACCCATACTTGGCATACTATTCATCGAAATCCATTTCTTCAGGGTCTTAGATATTTTGGAGTCCGCGAGTATCTTAATTGACTGGATACCTCTATTAAGATACTCCTTGGATGCACTTGGAAATCTCTTACCTACCAAGTAGGAGTTGAATGGGTTCATCCAATATGAAATTTACAACTAGTTTATACATATCACTTAGATAAACCCTCAAGGAAGGTTATGATCGAATATGGCCTTCTACAATAAGCACTTCTTCAAGTTGAGGTACAAACTCATTTTCCAACCTCAGTACACACTGCACCATTGGCCGATGCACACTCTTTGTATTCCTCTAGGCCACTTTAGAGTGGGTTCAATTCACATAGACTTCGGGTTGAGGTGGACTACCATATTGACTAGCCAAACATGATCTTCCAACTATGACATTTGCAAGAGGTTGAAACATAGGAGCACTTCCTCTTCCAATGAACCATCTACTACGAGATATGAGGGTAGTTCCATTGTTTATTTAGAGAACCACAAACTCTATCCATCTTCTTTAGATACCCTGACCAGAGATGCCTATATTTATGCATACAAGGGGCCCTCAAACTTTGATCCCATACTATTCAGACACATCCTAGACCATGCATCCAACTTTCAAGCCCAAAACATGATAAATAGGCTAATACATGATCAGGCTCATCCTTTTGATTAGATATAAAACATAACCAAATGAAAATGTGGCACTACATATTGCATGGCAATTTTTGCTCGTGGCCTCTATTCTAAAAACCCATTTTCCTATTAATTTGTTGTCATTTTCCCCTCACTTATTTAATGCCATTTTCATCCAATTATTTGTAATTGGTATTATTAAATGATATTGCACCACTAACACCATGCTTCTTTTCATAATTCATATGTCTTTGTCCATTTTTATAATCCACTTCACAAATATTTTTGAGTCGAAATAGGATCAATATCATTTTTCCATACTTATTACACTATTATTCCCTCACTTATTTAATTCCATTTTCATCCACCTATTTCAATTGGTCTTATTAAATGATATTTCACTACTAACACTATGCTTTTTATCATAATTCATATGTCTTCGCCATTGTTCTAATCCACTTCACAAATATTTTTGAGTCCAAATAGGATCAATATCATTTTTCCATAATCATCATTCACAATACCTATTACACTATTATGACAAGAAGAAAATAAAGAAATGTAACTATCTCCTAGATCTATGGAACCACCTCTTACATTCTAGAAATCTACTGCCCCTATATAGGGTATATTGGTTTTTAAATGACCCCCACATAAGGCCAAATGTTGCACTTTGTTAATGCCAAATGTTGTGTCTTTGTTATTAAATTTTGTCCTTTTTCCCTCACTTATTTAATGCCATTTTCATCCAACTATTTGCAATTGGTCTTATTAAATGATATTGCACCACTAACACCATGCTTCTTGTCATAATTCATACATATTTGCCAATTGTTCTAATCCACTCACAAATATTTTTGACTCCAAATAGGATCAACATCATTTTTCCATACTCGTCATTAACCATACATATTACACTATTATGACAAAAAGAAAAGAAAGAAAAGTAATTATCTCCTAGATCTAGGAAACCACCTCTTACATTCTAGCAATATGCTCCCCCTATACAGGGTATATTGGTTTTTGAATGACCCCCACATAAGGCCAAATGTTGTGCTTGTTAAGGCCAAATGGTGTGTCTTTCTTACTGGCAATGGGAACTGTTAGAAAAAGTAGTGCAAAGATGTTCGCAGGCCTAGTGGAAGTTTACTAGTGGGCATTTCCTGACTAGAACACTATGGGAATCGCAAGTCGATCTCAATATGGGAAATGGTTTAATGGTTCTTCACACTATTGCATCCCTTACCTTGGTAGAGAGGGACTTAGTTTCCACTGATTCAAGTGGGATCCCTTGTATTCGGGACTGCCATTCCCTAAGAATTTGGCATAGAGATTCTTAATCTAGAAAAGATTCTTTTTGGGATATATGTCAGGAAGTGCTAGTAAACCGGGATTGCTTCAACAACAACTTTAATCAACACAATCCGACCACCATGCAATATCCACCTATTACACCAGTGGATGATTCTTCATTCTATTTTTTCAATTAGCCACTTCCATTCCTCTTGTCAAGCACTCTATATGCAGATAAATTACTACCAAACACACAGAGCATATGAAATTTATTGTCAACCCGAGAAAGTCTTTTTATTTCAAAGGATAAGTGCACAATATATGCTTAAACACAAAACCATTAGAAGTGAATACTTTTATCTTCTATCATCCATGTTCATCCCAAGAATCTATGCAATCCCAATTGCCTTCTAACTGCTATACTACAATTCTTTTCTATTATGCATCAATAAGAAATGGTATCAGATCTAATCAACAATTGCAAAAAGGAAATCTCATTCGCATTCTAAAACAATCACTTGTCTGATCTAATCAATCTGGGAATCATAAAGCATAAACTGAACATTACTCTAGAATTTCAAATGAAAAAGATTGAAGCAACTGTTCTAAGAAATTGAATTGCAGAATGGAAATCAATCAACACATAACAGGAAAGCTAAATTGTAAGAGCTCCTGGGATCACGTCTCAGCTGTAAGATGAACACGGCAGTGTGAACAGAAATTGAAATGCATAAAGCAACCCTGACTCAGTCGACTGTTATTCTACACCATTCACCAATCTCACAGAAATGTAATATTTTACTGAGAAACCCACACAATAAATATTGCTGCTGCGTACAAAGGAAAGAACAAAGCATCACACAACAAGAAAGATAAAATCCTATTTTAACTCAGCAATCTCTGTGGAAGACGGGCCCAGTCTTCACACAGAGACGTTGGTTGAACAACACCCTCTTTAGCTCAGAAGTAACCCCTTATATTAACAGAAGAATGAGTACACAGTTTTGCTCGGCTGCTAATACAAAATGAATTAATTGTTTGTTGTTCAACCCCTAAGTCGAGGCAACTCCCCCTATTTATACATACAAATTGTAACATCTAATCCCATAATTGGGCAGCCATGAAGATCTCTAATCTTCAGGCGCCCTGAATAATATAGCTGTTACAATGCGTGGCAGAACAGAAATATCCAAATATGAGAGAGTTATTAATTGACCCAAGAGTGGCGGTCCTTCCAGCTCACAGCTAGACTCGAGCAGCAACATACTTAAGATAGCAAATTCTGTTACAGCTGCCCTGTCACGACTGTGCCTTGATTGATGATTCGAGCCCCAAGGAACCTTCTACAAGGAACGAACATCCCTTTCTTTATGACTTGTTCAGCCCCGATCTTCCTGCAATCCATTTGTCTCAACTACCTTCATAAATCGCAACATGTTAGCACAATTTGAGAGATGCACAGCTTTAATTATCACAATCATAAGCATTAATAAAATAAAACAATGATCAGCCATACCTTGGTAATTTGGGGGATAAGGTAAGGACAATAGGTTTGATTGCCATGATAAATAGTGTAGGACAGGGGAAGGAAAGATGAATAATGATGACTAAAAAGGGCCAATTCTGGGCTCAACACCTCTGTCCTATAATTATTGGGCTTGAGAATAAAACCTAGGTACTTAAAACCACAGTTGAAGTCCTTCAGAGGGATTTTAAGCAATCCAACAATTTTTCTTGAGGAACGTTCTGTCATGCCAAAAGTAAAGAGCCCATATTTTTCATAGTTGATTGCCATACCTATTTCATAGTAGTAAGTGTCTAGAACTCTATGGTCCATCTTTCATGCCCGTGGCTCTTTTCCTTTTGAAAGGAATCCATAACCCAGAACAAATCCTCCTTGGATATCTCTTGGAACAATAAATCATGCCATCCTCTTCAATCATCATAGGATACCATGAGATGATTTTGAGGATTTCCTGGATGTTATTCCTATTGTCATCCTTTAGCACACTAGAGAAGTGGGATATACCAAGTTCTACAAAATATTTAAGCCTTGATATTTCATTCCCTATAGGACCTTTCAATCTCCAATTTGTGTTTAATATTTTACAATAGTTTTCAAATCTATGGAAAATTTTTGTATTATGATCCCCAGCAGCAAGCCAGGTAGCTATACTTTTAATCCTCCACTCAATTTCTTAGTCAAGAAGCAGTTTGGATCTTCTCTCCTCAAGACCTTTAATTCTTGCTAATTCAAGCTCTGAGGGATGGATAGATGCATATAGGCCATACATAGTTTTTAGTTCCTCATGAATTTGCACTTAAAAAAATTCTCTTTTTTTAACTCGCTCATGAGCCTAGGCCACTACCTTCTCCTTGACTTCTTTGAGAGCAATGGTGAACTGGTTCATAATAGGAAGATCTACTAGGGGATCATATTGCTTCCATCTCTTGAAGACCAACTATTTGAATTCATCAAGATGGCTCTAAGTTGGGTTGTATTTAAATGGAGCTTTTGGATTGTTGGAGCCCAAGTTGATTTCTAACACCACATGAAAGTGATTTGAAATTCTAGTCTACTCAACCTAGGTCTTGCAATTGACATTCTCCAAGATGGAGCGATGAACAAAAATATAATAAATCCTTTTGGCTATTCCATCATTCCCTTCTCTATTTTTGGACAAAGTGGGATTAATATTTACTAGCTCAACATCCACCATCCCTTTGGCTTCAAAGAAATATAGAAAGAAGCTCAATAACTTGTCCTACCTGGACAAAGTGCCATGTTACCACTCCAACTATCAGTCCTTTCAAAGCAGACTAAGTATGCCCTATGTTAGTGATGGAAAGTATACAATAGGGGTTAGACCCAATGTCATCGTGACCTAACTCCTCAACTTCTTCGGGTAACTCCTAAACCTAGGGGAGAGTTCCTAATGGAGGAAGAACACCTGCAAACACAAACACACTTGCAAATACCCTTCTACAAGCCTTATGGATAAGATCAATGCCTTATATGGATCAACAATGGATGATAAATACACACAAATCATATAAACGGAGTTAATTCAATCTACTAATAAATATCACCACTTCAATACACTTCACAAATCCCAAGGCGGGGTTTCAAACTTCCCAAGGCACCACCTCATAAAAGTGTGCTCTGAGGGGGAGATGATCAAGTGGCCTAGGGTACACTTAATGGTCCAGTCAGAACTGTAAAAAAGCCTACAAAAACCTTAGTTTGGGAAATTCCACATTTCCCAATGCACCAAGGCAAATGGGGACGCCCTCAAAGATCTATGGATAAATACACTAGGGCGAATTTGATGGGTGGACCAAAATTACAAACTCACGGTTATTTTCGGAGTTCTGAATTTATTTAGATATTTAGGATTTTTCTAGTAATATTATTTTTTTAGGTTTTTTCAATATATAAAGATGCATGTGAAATAAAAGACATGCGAATTGATAAAAGAGAGATAGATTTGTTGAAAAGATAGGGCATATGATTCTTGTATCAATCCTTATGGCATTGAGAGATCGATACCAAAGTCCCTCTCTTAAGATGGACTTCAAATATTGCAACTATGGCATCAATTAGCAACTTCAAGAGTTCAGTAGAAGAGCCTAATTAGGGCAAGAGAAGAAGTCCAAGGCCCAATAACAATGGAGAGCTCCTACGAAAGGAAGGTCTCCTCATGCAAGGTTAACAAAATATGAGAAAGAAACCCTAACACTTTAGAATAATTCACCATAAAAGAACCATTAAACTATGTTAGAAGTATAACTTACCAACATTTAACAAAGATGAGCAAGGTAGTGCCTTAGGTCACCTTTGTGCTTGAGTCATTACAACCATTATTTAGCATCAAACAATAGCATGTGTAAAATAAACCCTATAACTTCATCAAATAAACCTTCAAGAAAGAAAGATCATCCAAAGAGAGGTGTGCATTGAATCAAGAACTCCAATAAACCAAGAGAAATATAAAAGATTTCATAATGAACCCATATCTTATTGTGTTTTTACAAAGAGATGGAGGCGTTATTTATATAAGACTATCCCCACCTGATTTTAAGTTATAAGCCTACAAGATAATGTGAAAATATAACATTCAACTTGCTCACCCACAACTTGGGGGCTAAACCACTCATAAAATAACAATAAAATATCTCTAAAGGACATAATAATAATAATGCAATTAGGCTACACCAAGTGCTAGTTGTGCCAAAAGGAGGACTTCATGCCCCAACTTACCCCAACAAATGTGTGCCCTTAACGTCCTCCTTCATTATCCTTGTAGGCTTCTTCAATAAGGAAGTACAATTTGCAGGTGACATAGCCCATAGGAGGGGTTTTGTATAACAAAATAGGTCCAAGTGAGAAATAATGTGTGTTAGATACGGTACAAATCCCTTTACAAAGCGCTTTCACCTTTTACATGAAAAATAAATGAGTGTGGTCATGCGTCCAAGTGATTATCCCCCCAAGGGCACCAACACCTATAGGGAGATCACCTCCTAGAAGTGGAAACCAAGAGGACCATCCATGACATGATTAGGGGTATTTAGCCCCAAATCAACACTCTACATACAAAAAATGCTTCAAACTTGGCCTTTACATCAAAAAAATTTAGCCCTTCACTCTGGTAGACCCGACTAGGAATACTACACATATTATGAGGTGTAGCAGTTCCCCATACTTAACCTCTAACCATGGTGAAATTCAAGTCTCCCCTAAGTATTAATTTCTCAGGTTCTATCCATCTGTTATCCCAAAGATAATTCCAGAAAGACTCCGTGTTCTCATAGGGACCATAGACATTTATCAACTGGAGGTCCCTCCCCAATTCAAGAGTGTGGAGTTCTGTGTTGAGTCTTAAAACACAACATATGAGTTAATTAAGGAACAAGAAGAGCACCAACCAATAATATGACCTCTAGAGGACCCAACAACATCTAGAGAAACAAACTCCCAACCAACTAGGAGCTTCTTTAAAATCGAAATAGATGTGTCTCCTGCAATCATTGTTTCTTTTATGAAGAGAATGTATTGTTTGATAGAGCTCATCTTATAGATAGTTTGGATTTCTTTTAGACCCAATTACTAAATTACTCATAGCCTATGAGGGCCCAAGTCAACACACTCAAATTTGTGACTCATAAATAGTATGAAAACACTTGTAGTTATAGGAATAACTAGCTCTAAGATAGATCTAGTCTGGAAGTACAAGATGCATAGGGAATAGCTAATCCTTCCACATAATGTCATAACAGATTTGGATGCAACATGTTTTTTGGTAAAGTATGTTCAATACCCTCTTTCACTCTTAGGTTCAAAATTTAAGTTGCCATAACATAATATATTTGATATGTTACAAGAAGTTTAGGAAATTTTATTTTTTCCCCCAAAAAATAGTACATAACACAATATGATTTTTCGCTTTTTTATACATCTCTTTAATTAACAGCTGGGATTCTTTGTCACATTTTTAGGCTTTGCAGGTTGTCACATGTGGAGGTTAGATTGTTTTTTCATGCAATATAAAAAAATTAAACAATTTTAAACTTTATATTCCATAGTTATGAGGGGGGGATATTTGTTGCCTTTCCATGGGATTTTGTTTGCCATTTGGCCCATTTTTTATGCACCACAGTCTTGAGATTTCTGCAATGTAAGAGATTATTGGATTTCTTAAGTTGAATAGATTATTGGATTTATTAAGTTGAATAGATTAAAAAAGTGTTATATTTAAAATTGCATAACGTATTTCCATCTATATCTACTATATCAAGGTAGCTTTCACCAATAATACCTTAGAATAGTCCCTAATCAAACTATAATGCATTTTGTTTATACCATCGAAACATTCCATGGAAGTTGCATTTTTTCAAAAGATTTTCATTTTTTCTGTGTAATATTTAAAACATAACACATTGGCGACTCTGTAGTGGTATATGGCTATATAGCATGTAGCATATAGGAGTTGTTTTGGGACTCATGTATAGTTTTCCACTACAATTTGTATGCTTGAGTCGCATTGACCTACCCATTTAGTTGTTTGTGTACATTAATAAAATTATATTATCTTATCTTACTGGTCATATTTTGTAGAACGTGTAAGGGCTTACAAATGAGCATGAGACTCAAGGTGCATTGCCTAGAAGAAATACCCGAGTTTCATCACTTTCCACTTGTGCTCCAAGGTTTGTGTGTTTAATTCCCTTTATATTCTTTATGGTTAATAAGATTATGTCTTGTTTGAATATCATGAAGTTCTATGAATATCTTTGATTTGATTTTTAGGCTTACAATTCCAAAGAGGGAAAGTCCTTTGGTCTATGAGCTTACTCACTCTTTCTTTACTTTCTATTATAGATGTAAATTTATTTGATTTATGCATTTAATATATCTAAGTGGCAAGGAATCTGCATTCACTATTTTTTGTATAACAAATGCCAGTGTTGATAATAGGGCTGCGAAGATGGATTTGGTAGGGCTTCATGATTTTTTTAGTACAAGTGATGCAATTATCATTGAAGGGTATGCCTCACCTTTCTCAGGGCATTCTAGGAAATTTTGGAAGAGAAGAGAACCTCCTTGACTCTCCTTCGATCACTTTTGAACCTTCTCACCGTTCTTTCAATGAAATTTACACGATGTTTCCAGTCTCATCTTGCAGATATTATGGATTTGTTGCTTGGTTGGGCTCTTGTACCTAATCTTTCCAACACTAATAGATGCATAATTACAGACACATTCCTACTACTTCAGAAGCCTTGGGTGGGTAACTTGTTGTTCTTGTTGAACTTGTTAACCAAATTTTTAGGAGACATGGAAGTATTAGCTCGGGATGAAACTATTGGAATATTGCAACAATCACGACGATTGCTCGCACTTGTTTCCTGATTTTCCATAGTTTTATAGGCCACAACAACTAGTGTGCTAGAAATGAACTTGAACACATTATCGAACCACTCCAGGAAACACTTCAACAATTGCTTACATGCTTGTTAATGGTCACTAAAATTTTTGGTAATACCAAATGGCTAAAGGAATCCTCAAGATGCTTGATTATGTTTGCCAATATATTGAAAGAATGCTTTACCAAATTATATCTGGTTGCAATGGACATATTCTTCCAATGCTTAGAAACAAAGAATAAATATGTTATGGGTGCTGATGAACTCTCATCTAAGAAAATTTAGGTAGTGCCAAAGACCAATTTGAAGTTAATGGTTGCACAAATAATTGCCCTTTCAACATCACCAATTCAAAGTATCCTTAAGATGGATTCATTTTTTGCATATTTACGCTTACACCCAAATCATCTTATGGCAAGGGTGGCTACAACCATGTATATTTTTATGCTTAAGCATGCGTTTAATGAAGTTGTGTCTCAATCCATTATTTCTCTAATGATAGGACTACAAATGTTGAAGGATCTACCTTTGAAGGCTCATTCTGCAGGAATTCATGACACAAAAGAGCCCAAAACAAAAATCACAATTAAAATGCAGTGGATTCTCTTGGAAGGGTTCTTTTAGAAGTTGAAGTTGTAGCCTTAACAAGAATTGATTTGATGGTCTTAGCAAGTTCTTTCTTGGATACAGGAAAAGAACTCTCAAACTCAATAAATGTGGTCAACTATAGGTTTGAAATAACAAAAGAACTTAGAAAACTTATCATAGAAAAGTTGAATCATTTCCAAAACCCTTTCGCAAAAGCTTCACGAAGATGTAAAGTAATAGGGAACAATAAAAGATAAAGTGGACAGAAATATATATTTGATTAAAAATCTTATGTCAAGGGACTAAGCACAAGTAGATATTGTACCTTGATGAAAATTAATAGAAACATGTAGAACATCATTATAGTTCCAATTGAGTAGATCCAAGACTCGAGGATGACAAACAAACTATAATGTAAAGTCCATCATAGCTAATTGATCCATGTAGGACCATTGTTAACAACTAATGACATGAACAGGTAACATAGGAAAAGGCCTAGGTTGAGATGGTGAGTAAAAAGAGGCTAGTTAATTGCAATTTAAAAAAGTTTAAGCAAGTGATATGATGACAAAGAACAGACCATACAACCACACTTGCAGAAACAACGAAATGCTTTCCATGAGAGAAGAAGAACTAAACAGATTTTTAAATCTCACTAGATAATCACTTTTTATCAGTGTGGGACAACCAAATGGAAGTACTCAAAGATTATAATTTATTTCCCAATATTATTTTCTTCCAACCATCTCTATCAAGAAATTTAAGAATCCCTACCTCTGCTTTATCTTAAATTTAGAATTGAAATTTTAAAAGTTCTCACTTCCACATTTTTTCTCTTTATCTTTGTTGTTAATGTTTTAGTGAGAAAAAAGCAAAATCCTTTTTTGATGTGAAATTTAACCATGGCTTCAAGGTACGGTGAACAAAACACAGGGTTGTAAATTAATGGTGAATGAGGGTGTTGTAGATGAGGCTTGGATTCTAGAATTCTTATGCACAGTCTGGCATGGATGTTCTGTGAAATTTGGCCAACCATATATTTAAAGAAATGTATTTGCTTAAATATCGTTTGAAAGATAGAGTAGTTCTTTTGGAGAATTATGTTATTTGTTTCTATTTTATTTTTGTTTCTATTTTGCAAAAGTTGGCCTTGAATATTCCAACTTGATTGTGGGGATTGAATTCACTAAGATAAATGACACTAATACACACAAGGCACATTTGTGACGATACTTTAAGACACTTGTCTCTTTTGTCTCGAGTTATCTCTTTATTTTATTTTTCACTTTTACTCTAATTTCATGGGAATTTTTCATTATCGTTATTAGGACATAAAAATAATTAGTGGTAGTTAATGTCAATGAAGATCTCTCAAATTTAGTAGCATATCATTGCTTTCAAAACACCCCATCCTTCGCATGCAAAAATATTGTAAGAGCCACCTCTACCTCCTGTATAATCTCTGGTGTAGCACCTGAAGAGCCAAATCCTCCTCCGCCTCCTGTATAATTTTTGGTGTTGTGCCCTAACCTTGTCTTTCTATTTTTAGGTTTTCCTTGAGTTCCATGTTTTACTACTTATTTGTTGGGGCTACTACCATATGGAAACAACATAAACAAATTCCTTGGTTATGAAAACCTTTCCGACAACACAATAGATACGAAGCTTAGGTACCCAAAATGGATAGATGCCTATTGGTTCCTAGCCCACAATAAAGAGATATTTGTTATGACAATTAGGGCCTTTAAAACTCAAATAGAGGTAAATCCAAGGCCCTAATTTTTCTTTGTTATTTCTCACCACACACAATAAGGTAGGGTAGGGATTTTCATTATGATTCAATCGTTTACACAATTGATTTAGTTTTCAAGGACTGCAACTTCAAATTCAATTAAACCCAACATCTGCATATATATCAAGGAAATACACTTAGCACTTGTTGTATGCATTGAGGTTTTTTTGGAAATTTGTCCTTGTAGGATGACCATGGGATTTGAAGCCCCTTCTCATAAACGAATAAGAAAAATCCTACCTCAAGCAATGACCCAGGAAACCATGCTAGTGTGCACAAATACTTTGACATGGGAAGCCATGCTGGTGTGCACAAATAATTTGACATGAAAACCATGCTAGTGAGCACAAGATGAACCCCCTATAGAAGATTAAGCATGATCGATATGCCATTAGAACCTTCACATGGTAGATTGGTCTGATTCAAGGGGTTTTATCTAGAGATTTGGTTTAATATTGGAGTTTGATTCAATGGTTTCTTTCTTCTGGAGATTCAACTCTTGATTGGAGGTCACATTCTAGAGTAGTTTATAATATTTTCCTTACAATGGCACTAACTAGGAGAATTTCCACTATCATTTTTGGATCATGTTGTAAAAGGATTCCCTTGCAATCTTTTGACATAGATTTTGTATGGGTTTCCCTGGAATGTTTTGCTAGAAACTCTAAATCCTTCCCCTTCATGATCTAGCCGGAAAGAATGTATATTACCCATGCTTTAACCTTCTCATTGTTGGTGAAGAAGGCATTGGTAAGCCATAAACAGAGCTTAAGTATAGTTTTGTCCATTTTAAGTTTCATTCAATTATAGTCACTAGTCACTATTAGAATATGATCTATGAGATCTGTCTTTGGGATTTGACCCTGCCCAAATTGTCTATTCAAGACTTAGAGATTAAGCATATATGTGAGGCTTGCAAGCAATTAGAGCTAGAAACACCCATCAAAATCTATTGTATATGTCGTCTTTCAAACCTTTTTTTTTCCACCCATGGATCAACTAGATGTATTTGTTTCCTTGTTTTCCCTTGTTCAATGGATTTGATGAAATGTTTTCCTTTTTTCCATTGATCAAAGGGATTTATGATGTTAATTGATTTTATCAGGAGGAAATGAAGTAGTTATGGATGTGCAGGTGTATAGCATCAAACATTCGTATTCCTCTTCCTATTACCCACAAGGAAATGGATTAGCAAATTCGACGAATAAGCAGTTAATTAAAATTTTGAAAAATATCATAGATGATAAACCACGTAAATGGCACTTGAAATTATCTTATGTTTTGTGGGAAGACAAGACCATGGCTAAATCTAGTATTGGTGCTACATTGTTTCAATAACTTTATGGTTAGGAAGCAGTCTTTCCCATTGAATTACAATTAGTTTCGTATTGACTTGCTCTCCAACAGGAAGAGTTAGAAGAGTCAAACCTGAAATGGAGATTTCATACTCTTTTGGCCCTCGAAGAGCAAAGGAATCATGCTCTGTATAATATCGAGAAGAGGTAGAAAACTATTGAAAATATTTTGTTAAATGTGCAATAGCTACAACTTTTGAAGTAGGTCAAAAAAATTTGCTTTGAGACTCCGCACATGCTGATAAAGTTAAACACACTAAATTTCAAAAACTTTGTATTGGACCTTATGTGATTGTTGCGGTCTTTGGAAATAATTCTTACTTGTTGAGTGATGAAGACTCACGACTCTTCAAGACCACATCTAAATCTTGTGGGAAGAAGCTAAATCTAGTACTGGTGCTACATCATTTCAATAACTTTATGGTCAGGAAGCAGTCTTTCCCATTGAATTATAGTTAGCTTCGTATCGACTTGCTTTCCAACAGGAAGAGTTAGAAGAGTCGGACCTGAAACAAATATTTCGTACTCTTTTGGCCCTTGAAGAGCAAAGGAATCATGCTCTACATAATATCGAGAAGAGGCAGAAAACTGTTAAAAATATTTTTATAAACTTGCAACAGCTACAACTTTTGAAGTAGGTCAAAAAAAATTGCTTTGGAACTCCGCACATGCTAATAAAGGTAAACACACTAAATTTCAAAAAATTTGGATTGGACCTTATGTGATTGTTGCAGTCATTGGAAAGAAATCTTACTTGTTGAGTGATGAAGACTCACGAATCTTTGTATACAATACTATTGGCCCTCGAAGAGTAAAGGAATCATGCTCTACATAATATCGAGAAGAGGCAGAAAACTGTTAAAAATATTTTTATAAACTTGCAATAGCTACAACTTTTGAAGTAAGTCAAAAAAATTTGCTTTGGGACTCCGCACATGCTGATAAAGGTAAACACACTAAATTTCAAAAAATTTGGATTGGACCTTATGTGATTGTTGCAGTCATTGGAAAGAAATCTTACTTTTTGAGTGATGAAGACTCACGAATCTTTGTATACACTACTATTGGATCACATCTTAAACCTTATCATGATCCTCCTCATGATCATGATGATGTTAGTTAAAATTATATTTTTGCTAGGTGATTAGTTGTAAATATTTATTGTTTATTCACTTTTGTTTACTTCTTGTGTGTTATTTTCTTGGTAGTCCTTTCTCTCTTTTATTTTTTCAAACAAGCATGACATTTTGTTTGATAAGACTTATATATACCAAAAATCCAACAAGGTTGATATCTCAATTTCTATTATTAATATTAATTTTCTGCAATCGAATAACTAATTGTTTTGAGCTACAGGAAAATCTATCGGTTCAACCTGAAAGTTTATGATAACATTTAGCAGTAGTAGGTTGCACTATAATCCTTTCTTTATCTTCAATATGTTGTTGAATAGGTTCCTCACTAAACATATTTATTTCCATCGTTGAACCTTAGTCCTATTTTCCTTAGCTTCAATCTATCAAAAACCCTTTTCCTGAATCTGTCTTCCTCTGTTACTTGTTATCTCCTTTGTCTATATTGTGCTTCAAAATCCAATTAACTCTGCGTAACTAGAGATTACTGAGTTCATATTGTCACCCAATCTTCCTAGTGGTAGTCACCATTTGTTAACGCTTATTTGCATCAAGTTCATTTTTTGTAAAGAGTTGCAAATGTTCTTTTGAGTTTAACACTTCAATTCTGAACATTTTGAGCTTAATATCTTTTGGCGATTTCCAATAAGCACCAATATTAAACCTGGGAGACACTACCTAGAAGATTAATGGAAATAAAAATATTTCCAATCTTCAAAATGTTTTACTGTGTCTTCAACTATATTAATATCAGAATGATTAATCTCTTGATGTGCAAGGAAAAGGTTGAAGTATTTGTACATATGATATTGCAAACAATGTGGGTTGTTACATAGTTTTCATCTAGGATATTCAACATGTTGCAATTGCAACCCACATAGTTTTCATCTAGGATATTCAACATGTTGCAATTGCAAGACATGTTTTGAGGTGGACCAACTCGCAAATGTTATTTTGGCTTATCATAAATTTTCCATCCAAGTTGTGTTTGAAGTTTGCATTTATACGCTTAAATGTTATGTCATGTTGAACTAGCATTTAACCTTCCTCATGTTCCTCGTCACATTATCAAATGGTGGGAAATGCTATAACTTATTGAAGGTATTTATGGGACATTATTTATGAAAGGTTTTATATAAGGTATAAGATAAGCATTTGTGCCTTATAATGGATGCACAGTTGTAATTATGGTAATGGTTGTGTGTTTGAGATTCTCTATAGTAACGTTCTCATGGTTGGAAGGTTTCGAAACACAATGGAGTTTTAGTTATGGCAGTCGAATAAACATTGAGTGCATTGAAGGGATATAATGATGTTTAAAATTATCATTTTATTCATTGCTTTTGGACTTGGCATATTTTGCAACTTCGATATGTTGACGTGGTGGTGGTTGACTGGTAAACTATATATATGATGGTGTAATTATTTTATTAATGTGGTGATCGTGGTTGTTGTGATATAGTTGTAAACCCTAGCTGCAATAAATGCTACAGGTCATGTTGTGAAGGCTTTGAATTTTGCGTTTACGATGTGTGAGGATCCACGGTTGGTCATTCACATGTTTTTATTGATCTACGGCGCTTAATAGCCATCACCTTTTTCGATCCTTTCATCATCGATTTTTCAGAACTGACATTTAATTTGCCATAATGCTTGCATGCCTTTCATTTCAAGCTAGATGCATATTGTTGCATTTCGTTCTTGATGTATTCTCTTGAAGTTCTGGAGTTTTCTCTTGCATTGTTGGACATGTTGATACTGGTGGGTATTTCGGTATTTTGGAGCTCAAGACGTTCTAAAGAGATGGAGCTGCCAATCTTGGATCAGTAATCAACAATGAAGGCATGTACAGTGAAAATGGTGTTTACTTACTATGCATGTTGTGTGATTTTGAGCTATTCATTGTATTGTGTTACTTAGCTTTAAACCATTCTCCCTTTGTGATTTGATTGTGAAAAAACAAGTCGATTCCCAACACTCTATTATGTGTCATTTGGTTGTTTTATAAACCCATCTTCCTCAATTTTGATTATTGATTGTAGCCAGAATTTTGGCTTGATAATGCCAAGCTCGCTTACCTTTCATTTTTGTGTGATTATCCCGAAGATGACTTGATTAGTGGAGTGACAAGGTTGATTGTTAAAGTTGATTAATGTACTCAATAGATATTTTTTTTATGTAAAGGTTGTAAGCAGTGGCTAATTATTGGAGGAAAACTCAGTTTCCTATTCAAATGTTGGGGTTACTGTTTCTTTTAATATCTCCTCTTCCCTTTAAAAGATTGGTTTTAATTTCCGAATGTTGGGATTTAGGATGAAGAGCTTCAAGTTAAATAATACCCATATTTGATGAAATGTTACATTTTGCTCGCATGTTTGAAAAAATTATAAATATTGGGAAGTTGTTGTGTTATGAGACTTCAGTGAATTTGTGAGTTGTAAAAAGGAATTTTGGAATATCTCTTTTATGGATTATAAATTGATCAATTGGGTTTTGTATCAATATTGAATGGAAAATGGTTTTATCTTGTTAAATGTTACTTATTTGGCTGGTTATGCTTCCTCCAACTCCAAAACCCTAACTCCTGCACATCCATATTTAGAAACTTCCTGTTGCTTTTAAATCAGTTTCCCTCTGCTAAAATTGACCAAATCATGTTTCCTTTTCCTTGTTCCCGAATCTTTCTCTACGAAAAATGAGTCGTGGTGAATTCAGGGCAATAGAACCCTATCCTTGATTATTAAAGTCATGAAACATTTTTGGGTTTTGATATATCAAATTGACGATTGTAGCATCATTGTATGCCCTTTTGCTCTCAGCTTTCTGAAGGATCTATGTTTTAGTAGTTATGGGTATGGTCTATGAGTTAACTTGTAAAGTTTTAATTATTTCAAGTGAGATGGTGTGAATGGATATCAGATATAATATGTTTGAATAAGCTCCATTCTATGTAAATAGGTTCTTACTATTGAATGAAAGATAATACAGTGATTCTAATGTTGCCCGTCTCAATTCGAGCTTGAAAGATTTCGTCTTGACATTTGAAGATCAAGATTTCTTTCAAAAAAAGGATTTTCGATGATGATTATGATCAAAGTCTTTTATGATCATGAAAATAGTTATTTAATGGAGTGCATGAATATCTGAAAATCCTAGTGTTACAAGGGATAAATGCTTATTGTTTGATAGAGTTTTGAATTATTTCTCAAAAGTTGATCTATGATAAATAAATTGATTCACATGGCTTGGTTTTGGTAATATGAGGATTATGAAGTGTTTATACTCTTTGACTAAATCAATTATGGAAGTAAGATATCAGCATAGGTTATTACTTTGAAGATCAATGGGGTGTTTTTCTTTAATGATTCATCACTAAAAGGATGAATCTGAATACCTATGGTTGACAGGATATGATGATTAGAGTTCCTCTTTTATTCCTTTTCCTTATTGTGTCATGCTTCCTGTTCATGGACCTCGCTCTTGTTTATTCCATGCACTATGACAACTATTATGTGATAATGATGACAATTTTGTGTTGATAAGTACTAAAGAGAAACGAGTTGCGGTTTGTCATTGTATATTTGTTTTTATGCGATTCGATCATTTAATTTGGTTGCTCACATATTGTTGCCATGTTTTATCACTAATGATTTTGTCAGTAGGGGTTCTAGAAGATCCGTAAGCGGTAGAGGAGGAAGAGGCCAATATATTTGGCATGATGGTAGAGAAATAAAACAGTCATATTTTCTATACATTTCGATGCAAACTCTAAAGAGTTTAATGATTTATCCTGTACCAGACACCTTTATCTTGATCCTCATCCCACTCATCCAGCTACACCTATTTATTGTCATTCCCATGTGCATGTTCCATATGCTCTGCATTCTCATTCAAGTGCAATTGGTCATCATCCTCGTCCTTCTACTCATCATTCAGGATGGTAAATTAGATTACCTTCTCCTGGAGGTAAGGGAACGGGTTGGGAACCATACCACCCTCAACTTTCTGCACAGAATGTAGACTCATTTACTTCGTCTATAAATGTATTGAAAGATCCATCATTGCCGCATAACGCTCCTCATGTTGGTCCACCTTTAAATCAAGATCCTCTTGTTAATAATGAGTAGCCTCTCGATCTTCGTCCCATAGAATAGATTAAGGAAGAGAAAGCAATGGTAACAATTTCAACTGAAGAGTCTGGTAATACAGTGGCAATACCACCTCTTGCACAGTCATTTGGTTTTAGACTTCCTTTTCTGCATTTTGTGCCCAGGTTCTTTGAAGCATGTTATGATTTTGGACTTGTATAATGTTGGACGGATTCATATGTTAGAAAAACAGGATCGTAGAGCAATAACAATAAACAGAAATGCAAATATAATCACACACACATTACAAGAGAGACACAGATATATCGTGGTTCACCCCAACTTGGGCTATGTCCACACTGAATTTTCCAGTCCTTATTATTATTACCATCCAACAAGGTGAAGGGATACAACCTGCAGTGCAGCCGCTGCACTTCCTCTTCACTATCTCACAGTCTCTCTCCTGATCTTAGAGATCTTTAAAATGCATAAAACCTAATACATCTTTCCCTAGCCGTATTACATTGTCTTTCTTTTATAGGGTAAATATAATGGGAAAATACCACGGGATACCCAAAAACCATGGGCCCGCAAAACAGCTAGCGAAAACAGCCCCAAAAAATTTTCTCGAGGGCGTTGCCCCCAAACCCCTAAAAATGCAGAATGGGTGTACAGTCCTCCGGGGTGCACGGCTGAGACAATATCATCTATGAGACTGGAAGACCTGGCTCCACAACCAACAATCTCCCACTTGGAGACTGATCACAGCAACTCCACCGCTACTGCACTTGCTGGACTTGGACTTGGAAAATTTCTCCTCTTCACCTTCATGCTTGAAGGCCAACTGAAACTGAGCAAGAACTCAGTTTCTCTTTGGTCACTACCTTTGTGAACATGTCTACAGGATTCTAGCTAGTATGTATCTTTTCCGGCTTCAACAGTTCATCTTCCAGAACAGAGCGTATGAAATGGTAATTGAGCTGTATATGTTTAGTCCTCGAATGGAATGTTGAGTTCTTTGCAAGATGAATGGCACTTTGGCTGTCACTATACAACTTGCTATCCTTCTGCTTCTTACCCACTTCCTCCATAAACCTCTGCAACCAAATCATCTCTTTATTAGCCTCTGTAATAGCAACATACTCTGCTTCCGTTGTTGAAAGTGCAACAACCTTCTGCAGTTTTGAAATCCAGCTTACTGTTGTTCCACCTATAGTAAACACATACCCTGTGGTGCTCCTCCTGCTATCCTTATCACCCGCCATATCTACATCAACGTATCCCTGTAGAACAATGTCTGAACCTCCAAAACATAATGCCTAAGTGGTGGTACCTCTCAAATACCTAAGAATCCACTGTACTGCCTTCCAATGTTCTTTACCTGGATTGTTCATATATCTGCTCACAACTCCCACTGCTTGTGCAATATCTGGTCTTGTGCACACCATGGCATACATCAAGCTGCCAACTGTTGATTGATAGGGAATCTTGGACATGTAATCTGTCTCTTCCTGTGTCTTGGGAGACATTTCTTTACTTAGACTGAAATGGCTTGCCAAAGGTGTACTAACTGGTTTGCATTCTGCATTATGAACCTCTCCAACACCTTTTGGTATGTACTCACCCTAAGACAATGTCAATTTGCGATTTTTCCTGTCTCTTGTTATTCTCATACCAAGGATTTGCTTTGCAGCACCCAAATCCTTCATCGCAAATGAATTAGCTAGCTTCCTTTTGAGTACATTTATATCCTGCATGTTAGACCCTGCAATAAGCATGTCATCCACATACAATAACAATATAATGTATATTTCATTGTCTAGCTTCTTGAAATAAACACAGTGGTCAGAATGACATCTACTATAACCTTGTTCTGTCATAAACCTATCAAATTTTAAATACCACTGCCTTGGAGCTTGCTTCAAACCATATGAGCTCTTTTTCAACCTGCATACCAAGTTCTCCTTACCTTTGACCTCATACCCTTGTGGCTGCTGCATATATATCTCTTCCTCCAAATCCCCATGGAGAAAGGTTGTTTTACATCTAACTGTTCAATATGCAAATCTTCTATTGCCACTAGACTTAAGATAGTCCTAATTGAAGTCATCTTAACAACAGGAGAAAATATTTCATCAAAATCAATACCTTTCTTCTGTGCAAACCCCTTTACAACAAGTATGGCCTTGTACTGCTTCTTACCTCCTTCTTCTTCCTTCAACTTGTAAATCCATTTGTTCTGCAATGCTCTTTTACCAACAGGAAACTGAACCAGATCCCAAGTCTGGTTTCCTACCAATGAGCCCATCTCCTCATTCATGCCTTGCTCCCACTTCTTTCTAGTTTCCACCTGCATTGCTTCTTCATAACATTCTGGTTCACCAGCATCAGTCATCAACAAATAATACATTGAAGGAGAGTATCGTTCAGGGAGTCTACTTAACCTAGTAGATCTTCTTGTAGTTGCAGGAGTTTCAGGTACTTGCTGTTGTTCTTGATTTTCTGGCACCTTCGGAACTTCATTTTCCTGAATTTCATCAAGTGTTGTGTACTTTGTGGTTTCCTTTTCCTGTTTCTTTCCCTGCAACTAATCTTTATACATGACCTTTTCATTGAATATGACATCTCTACTTCTAACGATTTTGTGATTTTCATAATCCCATAAACGATAACCAAAATCATCAACCCCATATCCAATAAAGGTACATCTCTTGGATTTAGCTTCAAGCTTTGTTCTATTTTCTTTCTCAATATGGACAAATGCTTCACAGCCAAACGTTCTCAGAAATGAGTAGTTTACCTTTTTATCTTTCCATGCCTCCTCTGGAATACCACCATCCAAAGCACTTGAAGGTCCTATGTTTATTAAATAAACAGCAGTATTTACAGCATCCACCCAAAACTGTAAGGAAAATCCTGCATGCAATCTCATACACCTTGCACGCTCCATGATCGTTCTGTTCATCCTTTCTAACACACCATTTTCTTGTGTTGTTCCTGGGACTGTTTTCTCTCTACGAATCCCATGGTATGAACAGTAACTATCAAACTCCTTGCCACAGTACTCACCTCCATTATCAGATCTGAGACACGTCAACCTTTTCCCTGTCTCATTCTCAACCAAATCTTTCCACTTCTTAAAAGTAGCAAACACATCAGATTTCTGTCTAATGCAATAAACCCAAGTTTTTCTAGTTGCATCATTAATAAATGTAACATAATAATGAGAGCCACCAAGAGATTGTACCTAAGCCAATCCCCATACATCTATATGCACTAGCACTAACTTTTCATTCTTCTTCTGTTTCCCAACCCTGAGAAATCTGACTCTCTTTTGTTTTCCATAAACACAGTTCTCACAAAATTCCAAACTTACCTGCTTCAAATCTGGCAGCAACTTCCTTGAGTGGAGAATCTGCATCCCCTTCTCAGTCATGTGGCCAAGCCTATGATGCCACAATGTTGTATCTATTCCTATAGAAGCTAAAGAGATAGAATGGTCAGTATTATGAGGACATAAATACAACGTACCTATTATGTCTCCTTTTGCTATCACCATTGATCCTTTAGTGATCTTCCACCACTTTTCTCCAAATGTAGATAGACAGCCGCCATCTCCCAACTACCCTGTTGAGATCAGATTTCTTTTCATAGCAGGAATATGCCTAACATCTTTTAATAGCTAGTCAGTTCCATTCTTAACTTTTATCCATACCTTACCCATTCCAACAATTTTACATGGCTCATCATCACCCAATAAAACATGTCCAAAATCGCCAGGAACATACTCATGAAAGTATTTCCTATGGGGTGTAGCATGACATGAAGCTCCTGAATCTACTACCCAATAATCGCTAGTATTATCTAATGCAAGAATCAAAGCATCTTAGAACACATCACCTGCTACATTTGCTTCCTAGGTAGTTTCCTTCTGTGCATCTCCTTTCTTCTTTAGAGATCTGCAGTCTTTTTTCAGATGTGCTTTATTTCCATAGTTCCAGCACTCTATCTTTCCCAGTCTGGATTTGGATCTGCCCGTTTTAGACTTCCCACGATTACCTTGGCTCTTTCCTATCTCCTTTTGTCTTCCCCTGCTCTCCATGGTCAACGCATTACCTGATGTCTCATCTGTGTTTTTTCTTCGCATTTCCTTGCTAAGAATAACACCAATAACATCATCAAATTTCAAGGTGTTTGAACCAGAGACAGAGTTACTTACATCCATGACCAAGCTATTACAGCTTTCTGGCAATGAACACAAGATTAGAAGAGCCCTAACCTCATCATCAAAGTTCACACTTACAGAACTTAGTTGATTTGTAACCGTATTAAACTCATTTAAATGATCACTAACAGATCAACCTTCAGACATCTTCATATTAAATAAACGCTTCATTAGAAATACCTTGTTGGAGGCCGAGGGTTTTTCATGCAGCTTACCCAGTGCGCTCATCAAACCCTCCGTTGTCATTTCTTTTGAGATATTGAAAGCCACCAACGAAGCCAGGCTCAACCATATTGTTCCCAGAGCCTTTCTGTCAAGAACCTCCCATTCTTCGTCCTTCATAGCCACCGGCTACTTTGCTCTTCCTCTCAACAGTAGGAATAGATCCTTCTGGTATAGATAGTCCTCCATTTTCATCTTCCATAACTGGAAGTTTTGGCCATTAAACTTCTCGACCTTAAACTTTCCTTCTTCCGCCATTGCTCCCACTCGAACCAAAAACCCTAGCTTCCTGCGGGTTTATCTTCCAAATAGACCTTTGGCTCTGATACCAATTGTTAGAAAAACAGGATCAGAGCAATAACAATAAACAGAAATGAAAATATAATCACACACACATTACAAGATAGACACAGATATATCGTGGTTCACCCCAAATTGGGCTACGTCCACACTGAATTTGCCAGTCCTTATTATTATTACCGTCCAGCAAGGTGAAAGGATACAACCTGCAGCACAGCCGTTGCACTTCCTCTTCACTGTCTCACAGTCTCTCTCCTGATCTTAGAGATCTTTACAATGCATAAAACCTAATACATCTTTCCCTAGCCATATTACAATGTCTTTCTTTTATAGGGAAAATATAATGGGAAAATACCACGGGATACCCAAAAACCATGGGCCCGCAAAACAACTGGTGAAAACAGCCCCAAAAATATTTCTCGGGGGCTCCGCCCTCGAACCCCTAAAAATACAGAATGGGTGTACAGTCCTCCGGGGTGCACGACTGAGACAATATCATCTATGATACTGGAAGATCTGGCTCCACAACCAACATCATAAAGTTTTAGACTATGATTGTTGTTAAATTTTGAAGGCAACATACTATGACATGTGGCAGAATATGTCATTGATATTTATGAATTTTGGGCAGACTTTATATGTATATATATATTCGTGTTTTGGGAGTTACAAGGTGATTTCTTGGAACTATGGCATGCGATTTTGATGTGAATGTTTGCATGTTAGTTTAATGGGAGACATAAGTAGTTAAATGATATAAAATGGATTAGGAGGGTCCCCCTAGTTTACCAAACACATTTTTTCTGTCCATTTGTTAACCAATGATTGTGTTAAAAATCCCATGAGTCAAGTCTCTTATATTTTGGGCTTCTTAATTATGTTTATAATTTTCAAACTGTTTTTAAGAAGGAAGATACAAAACTAATTCTTGAAGAAAAAAACTCTTTAAAAGCAGGATTGTACTTGCGAGAAAGGGATCTCTTGCTCATGCTATGGTATGTTAAAAGCTTAATGTTTCCTTGAGTCTAAGTTTCTAGTTTTCTGAATTACACTTTATTTTTCCTATCTAATATTTATGTGATAGCAGGAGTCCTTACTGTGTGATAGATTGGAGAATAAGAATCAATCTAGTGTTCTAAAAGGTATTATTTCCTTATTGTTTGTTGATGTTTGAATAAATGTTTCTTGTAGCTTGCCATTTAATTGGTTGTTTGGTTGCAGAAAATAATCCCATCTTGCAAAGATACTTCCCATATTCTGCCTTCCAGTCTTGTTGGTTCTCTTATTTATTGTATCTATCATTTATGCATTTGATTAAGTGGTTTGGAAACGCTAATCATCTATGAAGGACATATTTCCGGTCCATAAATATTGACTATCATACTCAGTGTAATGAAGAAGCGAATTAATAAAAAATGACTTTTGACTGCCATATTTTATCTCTTTTAATTAACTTATTTTTTGTTTATTTGTCTTATAATCCATATTTTTATCTGGACATTCTACAATATGTTGTATGTTTTGTGTATCTATGCATTAATATGTTAAATCTGCTAGTTACATAAATACATAAAATTTACATTTTATAGCATATCTTTGCAAATTTATTTGTTTTCTATGTATTGCTTTAATTTTTTTTTCTTTTTTTCTTTTTTAAATAAAAAAATTATCACATACTTCCCTAATTCACACATGAGGGTGAAGTTATTACATTTTCGTCGACTATAAAAATAGGGTGTTCATTCCTGTTCTTCTTTTCCTAGCTAGCTTAGAGGTTCTAAATATGTGATCTAGAGCATATCATTTCCAACATCAACAAGTTCCTTCCATGATTCTCTTTATTTATCTACATTAGGGTTTCTAGCTCACTAAGGAAATTTTTGATAAAGTAACCCTAGATTGTTAGTTTGCATTCATTTGATAGTTTGTTGGTAAACCTTGATCCAAAACCTAAGTGAAGTACCTTAATAATTTATAACCATAGCTTAACATGATCAAGATCCAAAACCTCAATTAATTACCTAGCGTCTCTCTATGTTTTTTAGCCTCTCTTCCCTCACCCTAGGGTTTCTCAAGTTTTCCCTAAAAGCAAGTGGCAACTCCAATCTCTTAGCATCACCTTGCATGTTCTAGCATCATATCATTTGTTCACTACATTTTTATGACTCTGTTGGCGAGTTCTCATCAACCCTTCCCTCTCTCAAGTGAAGGATCCATATTTCCTCCCTCTTTTAAATATTTCCCAATTTCTTCACAATAAGCAGTGTTTCATTATGTGTCTAAATTGAAGGAAGGTATCCATACCTTCTTTCTCTTTGTCTCATCATATAATTACTTTTTGAACTAATCCCTCCTCCTATATGTTATCCCTTGATCATGATGGAGGCTTCCTAAGATCATACCATTATCATGTCAAACTATATATGTTTGCATGAGTCTCTTTCCAATTCTCATCATTAAACATGCATTTTAGAGAACCTGATTTTCCCCAAGGCCTTAACAACTCTTGAGGCTACCACATGTGGAATCCCATACCCCTTCACCATGTTGATTATTGCCCCTTTATTAGTGAAGAAAGGGGAGAATCACCTCTCACCTCACAATAGGGAGAGAGTTCTCCCTCCCCACCCAAATAGTTTTACCTCTCCAGTGAACCTATTATGCCTCCCTCCAAGGAGCATTTCATCAAAGGATGAACCCCCTTACCCTCTACATCCCAAGTAACTCATCTATCTACAGAACAAGCTCCAAATAATTCTTAGATCTCTCACTTAGTTGTTCCCTCACCATTTGACCTTCTAAGTATTGGAATTTTTGTGATGGTCTTGCAAACCTTGCCTCTTAAGTCAATCCAAAAAAGTGAAGTATATATACAAACACACAAACCTCAACCTCAAAATTATTCAATATTTGGCAAAAGAAGTATCAATGTCTTTCTCCAATGTTCAATAGGATTCCCTCCTCATACATGCTTTTATACAACAATGCCCCAAAACATGAGCCAAGTTCTCTTGAAAACCATGGTGACAACATGTTAGCCAAGTACACATCCCAATAGAACCATGACACAACCTGTTAGCCAAGTACACATCCCAATATACCCTCCAAGCCAAGAACACCTTCCAAGATAACAAGTTTACAAGGCCAGCATTATCCCAACTACAAGGGAAAGCATACATTCCAAAAATTACACAACCTCTTGGACATGTTCTCTTCCCAATGATGACATTTTTTAACCTTTTAGTGACCCAACCATTTAGGCATGTGTTTATGCCAACAATGTCGCAACCCCCAACGATCACATTTTAGGGAGAGTGGAAACAAAGCATGAGTTTATATTAGGGTGGAAACAAATCATGAGTTTGAAATATAACCCTCCCTTTGTCATCTTGGGTTCTTTCCCTCAACCAAGTATGAAGAGTGGAGGTAGGGAACTACCTCCTGACAACAAAGTTCCCACCTTTAGACAACTTTTTGCCCCTCAAATTCCACATATATGGCTTCCTCACATTTTATCAAAATTACCTAAATCTAGTTGCATCATTGGGGAAGACCCTTAGCACCACCTAAAGGATTTTTCCATGGCCTATTTCAAGTTCATTGGAAACAATAATGTCTCAATCATAGTCTTTCTACAATCCCTAATAGGTGACACCCTTCACTCATTCTATTGTCTCCCCAAGGGGTTAATCTATGACCTCCACTTAATAAATAGCATGTTGGTGCATCTAACACTTTGACATGCCCAGAATGGATGACTCTGGTATATTTAGCTTTGTGGGCCTCAAGCAAGAATATAAAGAAGCTTGTTCAAGATCCATGCATTGATGGAGTAAGGATTTGCATGAGTGTACATCAGAAATCCCTAAAGATATTTTCTATTACAAAGGCCTACACAAAGAAAGCATAGACAAAGTGTTTATGGAGAACCTCAAATCAATTGAAAGAGCTATTGACTGCCTCCATTGTATTGAAAATGCCTATATGAAGGTTGATATAGGAGAAGGAAACCTAAACAATAAAAAACCCATGTCTCCAACATCACTTGTAACAAGTTATAGGGTGACAAAAGCACCCCCACCTAAAACCAAGACTAAAAACATCATTCACACCAAATAAAACAAGCAACTTAACACCGTGCCACAAAGACCAACATGTGGTGCAACAAGAGAGATATCAATAACGCTAAAGACTACTACAAACTCAAATAATTAAATGAAAAGAAAGGTTGAATTGATCAACCTCCTAAACCAAAATAACTATTGTAGAAGAAAATGTTGAGATCGAGATATGCAAGGATCCCATGCATGACACTAACCTAACTCACTATCCCTAAACACCCTGTCACCTAACCCACTAAATCCTTTGGTCATTAACCCACTAACCGCAATATATTTACTCCTAGCCCACTACCCCTAAACCTTTTGATACTAACCAAATAACCCCCTAAACACCTAACCTACTAACCTCTTCATCTTGAGTTAATATGGATTGTATCAAGGAAACTTTTAGGGGTGAAATTTAGCCCATGGGCTAATTTTTTACTTTTTTTTCAAAAAACGATTCGCCAGTTCCATTTTTTTTCTAAATTGATTCGCCCAATTCCAAGGGAATAAAAAAAAATACTCAAAAAATCGTTAAAATTGTCCAAAAACGATATAAAATCCTTATAAATTTTAAACTTTTTAGAAAATTATTGCCCAATATTTTATGATTGGAAATTTAAGAATTAATAAAATTCATCAAGATTTCTACGCTATAAAAAAATTATGAATCTTTAAAATTTTCCTCATATGATATTATTTATTATGTTATCTCCCTTATAAGAAATTACTTTATTACTTTATGTCCGTTGCTTTGGATTTGGATGGGAAAATACATATGGAGGTTTTGAAAGCATCACTAAATATATCTCCATCGATAAAGCATGGCATATTATAAAGCAGGGATTGCTTGCACAGCTAATAAATCGCTTCTTTTGTCACCTTTGAAAATATATTAATTTTTTGGGGGGGGATGTTGCAATATATCTGTATTAAGGAATGAATTAACGAAGGTCATCGCTTGGTGCTACACGAGGGAAATGGGTATAGTTGGTATCATCATTGTTAAAGTCTTTCCAAGACCATTGTTAATGAATATGATGGCAACGTGACAAACGATTTTGCATAATAATTATTTGTAATATGGGAACGAAACGAGAATCTAATAATTGATAAATTGATAAATGCTATACCAACATGTACTACACCCTCATGGGGCTTGTTCCACATATAATTGGCATTGTTTAATACTTGCAATATGATATGCAACACTTGTCTCTTGGAGTTTAGTGTGTAATGTAAACATGCACTTTTCATTCTAATGTGGATTTCCCCTATTGTGGCGGTGGTGTTTTATATTTATTAGTGGATTTCTCCTATTGTGGCGGTGGTGTTTTATATTTATTAGTTTTTAGTGATGATTCCATTGAGGCTTGGTCATACAGACTAGATTCTTAACAACATCTTTGTAGAAATATGGACTTGTTACACATACTTGGTATTGTTTAATACTTGCATTGTGTTATGCAACACTTGTCTCTAAAAGTTTAGTGTGTAATGTACACATGCACTTTTCATTCTAATGTTGATTTTCCCTATTGGTGGTGGTGTTGTTTTATATATATTCTTTATATGTGATGATTCCATTGAGGTTGGGTCATACACTTTTCATTCTAATGTTGATTTTCCCATTGGTGGTGGTGTTGTTTTATATATATTCTTTATTTGTAATGATTTCATTGAGAGTTGGGTCATATTGATTTTTAGCAACATCTTCGTAGAAACATGTGGAGAGGAGGTGAATCTTAATAAGTAAATAATACTCCTTACAACATTCTCATTCAATCTATTTAAGCTATGGTCATTTTTTCATTTTCTAATGTTTCACGGCATCTTTGTTTGCACATGAATTCCATGTGAGCAATGGGAATCAAAATGTAACAAATCACATTTAATGAAAAATGTAAAAGTTGTAAATTTTCTAGAAATGGGGATATGTAATTAATTTAAAGGGAATAAATTTAAAAAACTTTAGTGGAAGTTAGAATTATATGCTTCCTAAATTTAGTTAGTTCAATCAAGATAATGAGTTACTTTTCTTCTTGCCATTTAATTAGTATAAACTCATTTTAACCCTAAATTTGTTAAGTACCAAGAGGGATCTAAAAAATGAAGTATAGTTTATGGGGTTTAAGATATCTAAGGTTAAGATGGTGTTAGGAACCCATGTCTTTACTTTG
This sequence comes from Larix kaempferi, assembly GCA_027924585.1. Lineage (NCBI taxonomy): Eukaryota > Viridiplantae > Streptophyta > Pinopsida > Pinales > Pinaceae > Larix > Larix kaempferi. The sequence goes on from BSBM01000357.1 coordinate 203,476, forward strand.
TTAGTATATTGTTGTTGGACGCATATGCTTTGTAAGTCGTCCCGTAGTATTTGTTGATCCATAGTTTATATTAGCCCATAGTATTGACCCATAGTATTGGACGCATATGTTTTGTAAGTCGTCCCATAGTATTATATGTCCCATGGTTTTGACTCATAGTATTGGCGCCTAGACTTAGCCCATGGTTTGTATTGACACATAGTATTGACCCATGGTATTGGCGCCTAGACTTAGTATATAAGTGTGTGTTGAGGCCTATGAAGGCACTGTGAAGTTAATCGTATTGAGCTTGCTCAAAGGAGGTTGCCCCCTCGAAGTGGCCCGTGATCAATATAAAAGTGATTCTGAGTTCTATTATTTCTGATATCTTGTGTATTTGCATTAATTAATTATTGCAAGTTCATCACATTTGGTATCAGAGCCCTTTCTTGGGCTCATTGGGTGGAATTTTTGCCAAAAAAAAATTTGCATCTGTTGCAGCTTCGGATTTGGGAATAATCCCTATCCGCTTAACTGTGGGAAGTACTTGGGCATAAGCCCTAAAACTCATTGTAAGGAGTACCACAAGAACCCCAAAGTAGCTGGCCCATTGAGAGGACTTGTCAGCGAAAATGGCAACGACCCCTACCTGATTGACTAGTTCCCACCTATGAGGTAAACCAAGAGCTGTCGTTTGTGGCAAAGCGGTTATCAGTTTTACCTGAGCCATGGAGTGAGGGATACTGCCCCAATACGCAAGCCGTCAGACAGCATTGGTGGCCGAGTGAAAAACCTGAACTGTTAGGAAGCCGTACATACCTGGGGTCCATATCTATTTTTAGTTGAACTGTTGCCGATCACTTCTGCTCCAGATCCAGCTATTTCAGATCTATTCTGAAAGTCGTTCCAGATCCAGTCACCGTTTCAGATCCAGCCGTTTTCGATCCCTTCCGCGCCGTTGTAGATCCATCTGTTGCGGATCCCTTCCATGCCGCTGTTGCCGATCCATTTCTGAAAAAAAAAACTAAAAAACTAAAAAAAAACTAAAAAACTAAAAAAAAACTAAAAAACTAAAAAAACTAAAAAACACTAAAAACTAAAAACTAAAAAAAACTCTCCCTTGTTTCAACTATGTTTTCCTTGAAACTTCACTGACATCCCTGCAATCCCATTCTGCATATTTCATTCCTGAAGACCTTATCCCAAATTCCACTTCCCAAGACCAAAAATCTCACATTTGTCTATTTTTAGGGTTTGCCATAACTTCTTCAATTTTCACCCGATTACCTTCAAATTTTACCATAGAGTTCCCGCTTTTTAAATCCCCATTTTTTGCTTCCCTATCCTTCAGAAAGTGTCGAAAACCTAGTCAAACCCCAATCACCCCTCCGAGTTTTTCCCAAATCCTAATTTCCCCTTACTAAATAAGCTTGTGTTTGTGTTTTTCTATCCATTCCCCCTCCCCACCCCAAAAAAAAAAAAAAAAATTACTGGTTATGGATGTCACTCGCACAGGAGCAAACACCATGGAGGAAGCACTTGCAACCATCCAAACCAAACTCCAAAATTTGGATAAAAAATTTCTCAGCCTCCATCTTCAGCATTCAGCCATGAACAATAACCGACAGCCAGAATCTTTTACAACCACCGGGTTCTCTTCTTCCAGCAATTTTCATGGGCCGAAGCTTGATTTTCCACGCTTCAATGGTACTGATCCGACTGGATGGATATACTGGGCAGAACAATATTTCAGTCTGCATAATACTTTTGATGTCCAAAAAGTTCCATTTGCATCCTTTCATTTGGAACAGGAATCCCTTCAATGGTACCGTTGGTACATCAAAGCTCATCCTGAGCCAAACTGGACAGATTTTTGCCAACTCCTTTTGCCACGATTTGGTCCTAGTGCTTTTGACGACTTCACAGGAGCACTCACTAAAATTCACCAAACTGGCACAGTGAGAGAGTATCAGACGGAATTTGAGAAACTAGCCAATCACACAGAAGGATTGTCTGATGAATTCTACAGGAGTTGTTTTATCAGTGGTCTCAAGGATGAAATCCGCTCAGAGGTCAAAATGTTTTGTCCCAACACAATGATGGAAGTCCTAGGGTTTTATAAGCTGGCTGAGGACAAGATCGCAGCTCAACAATGCTCCAAACCCACCTTTGTTCCTTTCAGAAATATGGGTTCCCAACGATCTCCCATCACGCCTGCTCCTCAACCAACTCCTATCAAGCAATTATCTGAAACAGAGATGCAGGCACGCCGAGCAAAAGGGCTTTGTTATAATTGTGATGAGAAATTCACTCGGGGACATAAATGTGTTCAACAAAAGCTCTATCTCTTGGATGTGGATTCTCTACCTGCCTCAGAACTTGATGAAGAAGCTCCAGATACAGTAGATGATCAGGTCGACATTCAACACCTACCTCTTGACACCCCATCTCAGGACGACCCACCTAAGATCTCTCTCCATGCTGTAACCGGCGTCACCACCCCACAAACAATGCGAGTCAGGGGATACTTCAAAAAGCTCCCTCTTACCATACTCATTGATTCTGGTAGCACTCATAACTTCATTGATCCTCAGATTGCCAAACAAAATGATTGTTTTGTCCATCCTGGCTCCAACTCTGAAGTCATGGTTGTCAATGGGGGCACCTTACCTTGCAAGGGGAAGTGTCACAATGTGTGTATCTCTATGGAATACTATAAGCTACGCTCTCACATGTTTGCCTTGTCCTTAGGAGGATGTGATGTGGTTTTGGACGTTCAATGGTTACGCACACTTGGCCCCATCTTATGGGATTTTGCTGAACTTTGGATGCAGTTTTCCATCAATGGGGCACAACACAAATTTATGGGCTTACAACCAGGGTCTCTCTGCATCATCCGTTCACATCGCCTGGAAAAAATACTTAAGAAGAATTCACATGGTGTTATCACTCAACTCCATTCCATTCAGATGCACCCATCCACAGTCTCCACTACTTCCTTTTATAGATATGCAGGTGTCTTTGCTGAACCAATGAGCTTGTTGCCTTCAAGAGACCTTTCCGGTAAGAATTTAACCGCATCTACCTCTCAGCAGGAAATGATGACTATTTTGCATACAGTACAGAAGTGGCAGCCATCCCTATTGGGGAATTATTTTTGCATCAAGACTGATCTCCAGAGTCTGGAAACTTTCCTGGAACAACGAGTCTCCTCCCCAACAAACCTGAAATGGGTTATCCAACTCATGGGTTATGACTATGCGACCACTTACCAGAAGGGTAAGGACAATATGGTGGAAGATGCTCCTCCTTGCACATTTGATGACCCAGTTTCTCTTACAGCTATTTCTCTGCTTGTTCCAAATTGGTTGCAATATGTTCAACGGGGCTATCTCTTCTATGAACTCCATGCTTCTTCATCAGTAGGGCGCTCTGGGTTCCTCAAAACGTATGACCAGGAACAATGTAACTTCTTTTGGCAGGGAGTCAAAAGGACAATTCAACGGATGGTGGTTGACTGTGATACTTTCCAGGTCAACAAAGGTGAAACGACCCTCCTTTCAGGACTGCTCGAATCCTTGCCCATTCCTCCACAGATTTGGACAACTATTTCTATGGATTTCCTAGAAGCGCTCCAATGGTATAGTACCACATCTCAAAGGACACCATATGAAGCAGTCTCTGGACAGGCACCACCAGTTCTTCTTCCATACACCTTCAGCATCTTCCCAGTTCAGGAAATTGACTCAATTCTTCGAAACTGTGATCAGCTTCTTCTCATTCTACAGGACAATTTTCACATGGCAAGAATTTGACTGAAACAACAAGTCGATCAGCACCATTTCGGAGTGCACTTTTCACATCGCTGATATGGTTCTTCTTCGTCTACAGCCTTCCATGCAATCCTCCCTGAAACTCCAAAGGCGCCAGTGGCTCGGAATGTAACCCGAGGATGCTACAGGGGACCCACTCCTTCAGATTTTGCATCAATTTCCACATCTAAAGCTTTGAGGACAAAGCTTTTTCTAAGGGAGAGGGGATGTTAGGAACCCATGTCTTTACTTTGTTAGTATATTGTTGTTGGACGCATATGCTTTGTAAGTCGTCCCGTAGTATTTGTTGATCCATAGTTTATATTAGCCCATAGTATTGACCCATAGTATTGGACGCATATGTTTTGTAAGTCATCCCATAGTATTATATGTCCCATGGTTTTGACTCATAGTATTGGTGCCTAGACTTAGCCCATGGTTTGTATTGACACATAGTATTGACCCATGGTATTGGCGCCTAGACTTAGTATATAAGTGTGTGTTGAGGCCTATGAAGGCACTGTGAAGTTAATTGTATTGAGCTTGCTCAAAGGAGGTTGCCCCCTCGAAGTGGCCCGTGATCAATATAAAAGTGATTCTGAGTTCTATTATTTCTGATATCTTGTGTATTTGCATTAATTAATTATTGCAGGTTCATCACAGATGGATATATGTTAGAATTTCTTTAGTCGTCTTTTTTTTAAAACATTGGATGTTAAAAAAGGTCTAGTTTAATGTATTCAACCCACCCACTTGACATGTCTCTTCCATCCTTGCATGTAAAATAACATCATAACATTTAATCATTTTTTCTAATCTTTACCCTAAAAAATACATAAATGTTGGAAAGGACTTTATTTTAAAAACAAATCATATTTGAAAACACCATATTTTAGAGTACATCATGAATGTTAAATTGACGTAGACCTAAGTGTAAATAAGTTATCTAATAGACATAAGTATAAATAATGTTATCTAATAGACCTAAGTTTAAATAATGTTATCTAATAGAGTACACTTGTGAATATCTCTTTAGAACTATTTTCGTGATGTAATCTCCTATTTGATGTAATGAGTTTAATTTTAAGTGGATTTTTTACATAGGTGTGAAATACCAAAATCTCTAACTAATTTCTCATTACAGTCATGGGATTATATAGCCTTACATGGAGAAAACCAACTCAAGAAACATGGAGAGAATAACTCACAAATTCCTAGAAACTAGCAACTAAATCAATAGTAAAACTAAATGATAGGATAAGATCCTAACTGCTCCATGAGAATAGGATACAATCCCATCTACTCCATGGGAATAAGAAAGCTATGTTAAACAATTTAGCCATAATAATCTCTCTCTCTCTCTCTCTCTCTCTCTCTCTCTCTCTCTATATATATATATCATATGAAAACAAACCATAGACTAAGAAAACCATATACTAAAAATCCTGATTACCTCTTCTATTGGCAAGTTCATCTACTTGATGAGGTACTCAATAATTGCTCTTAGAGTTTCTTGATCCATGTTCCAAGTTTTAGTATGATATTCCATTTTTCATCAATTTTTGATAAAATAGTTTGAACTAGGATCTTGTCGTCAATTACCCTTTTTAGGTAAGAAACATATAATAGTGGATGTACACGTAAAAATTGAGGCAACCCCAATTTGTAAGCCATACTTCCAATCATTTCCAATACCTTATAGGGACCATAGTAATTGGGTGCTAATTTATTGTCATTGTTTTGTTGCTTGATGGATGTCTATTTATATGGTGTAGCCTCAAAAATACCCAATCTCCCACTTCAAATTTCCTTTCACTACGATGTTGATTTGCTTCGTGTTTCATCATATTTTGTGCTATAGCCAATTTTTCTTTCAATAGTTGGAGAACCTCTTGTTGGTGCTCTATGTGATCCTCCACTACTTGAATCTTAACTTTATATTTCAAGGATGATGTGATGGATGGAGGATGATAACGATAAAGTGCAATAAATAGTGAAAAATTGGAAGTATGGAATGGCATATTGTACCACCATCCTACCAAGGGAAACCACTTGACCCATTATGTTTGTTTATAAAATGCAAAGCAATGAAGGTACCCTTCTAGAAATTTATTCATAATTTGAGGTTGCCCATCATATTGAAGATGATAAGAGGATCTATGAGCCAATTGAATGCCCAAACAAGAAAATATTTGCTTCCAAAAATTACAAGTGAAAATTGAAACTCTATTACTTATTATAATCTTGGGGATTCCATAACTGTTGAATTGTTCCCATGAATGTTGCATGTATTGTTACTTGCTTAAAGGGACGAGAAGGAGAGCATAAATGAGCATACTTTGTGATTCGATCCACCACTACCATGATGACATTCTTTCCTTTATAATTTGGTAGACCTATGATAAAATCCATTTAGACCTCTTCCCAATGTTGACTCAATGTAGCTAATGAATGTAGAAGACTTGGTGTTTTGATTGTCTCTTCCTTATTCTGTTGGCAAACCAAACATTCTACCACAAAATTTTGGACAATAGTTTCAATACCCCCCCCAAAAAAATCCTTCTCAATCCTATGGTAATTTTTCAAGAACCCTCAACATCCTCCTATGGGAGAAGTATGCAATTCCAAAAGGACCTTGTATTTGAGTTTGGAATTCTTACATAAATATAAGTGAACCTAGTATCATAGTGAATCATTCTTCCACATAAATTTATCTAATGCACTAGGGTCCTCATGTAGTTGTTAATTTATCTTGCATGCCTTCTAATCCTACTTTCATTATATCCTTACTTCTTTCGCCTAATCAAATTGTGGAATTGAAATAGCGCAAAGTAAGCCCTTTATGTATTATTTTTTCCTTGAAAGTGCATCTACTGCCCCATTTTGTTTTCATTTTTCATAGATAATTTAAAACCCATAACATAACATCTATGTAACCCTTTTTTTCTCTTCTTAATATAATCGGTGTTCCAAGAATTACTTAAGACTATCATGATCTATTCATACCTTAAAGTGCCTTCCTATTAGGTGAGGACGTCATTTATTAATTACATGTAATATGGCCAATATTTCATTTTCATAAATTGGTTTGACTAGGTATTTTCCTTTAAGTTGGTAACTTTCAAATGCAAGGGGCTTTCCTTCTTGCATGAAAATTTCACCAATGTCATACTTTGAGGCATCACATTCCACAATAAAGGTTTTTGTGAAGTCGAGCATGGCTAATACAAGAGTTGTACACATAGCCTCTTTAAGTTTTTCAAAAGCTTTGGTTGCTTCTTGACTCTCCAAGAAAATGCTTCATTTTTCAATAACATTGTTATAGTTGTTGTTATTTGATCATAATTATTAATGAACTGATGGTAATGGCCTATAAATCTTAAGAATACTCTAAGATTCTTCAAGGTTTTCGGAATTGGCCATTCCATCGTAGCTTTAATTGTGTTAGGGTCCACTTTGACACCTTTATGAAATACAATAAAACCCAAATATTCCAATTCCTGAACCTCAAAGGAAAACTTAGAAATATTTTCATATAGTTGTTGCTCGTCCAATAGTTTTAAGACCATGTCAACATGTTGTACATGTTATTTCCATGATTTTCTATAGATTAGTATATCATGAAAAAATACTAACACAAATTTATAATGAAGTGTTTAAAAATATAAATCATCAAGCTTTGAAATGTGGAAGGTGCAATGATGAGGCCAATGGCATCACCTAAAATTCATCATGACCTTCATGTGTTATAAAGGTTGTTTTGAGAATGTCTTCTTGCCTCATCATGATTTGATTATATCTAAAATGGAGATAATTCTTTAACCATATCTTCTAGTATCCTCACTGCACTTATGCCACTTATTATACTTGTTGTCACAATTGAAACATATTACCTTTTCTCTTTTTTTCTCCACTAGCTGAGGTGTCAACCTTGTAGGCTGAGTGAGTTTGGGGGCAGGAGGGGGGAGTTCCCTCTCTATAGGTGTTAGTGGCAACCCTTCTAGTTACAATTATTTTAATTTCAACTTTTATTACCAAAATGAAAGCATTCTCCAATTATTTAGGTTCAAAGAGACACACCTCGTGCTAAATGCTCTCATCTAAAGTTCCCATAGAGAGATCCAACAAATTATCCTATGAAATATTCTTCACTCTAATACTCGACTTTTGAAAGTTCTTAATGTGTTATGTCACTAGACATCTTTGTCTGAGATTTATCAATTGTATTAGGAACCCATGTCAACCCTTATCTTTACTTTGTTAGTATATTGTTGTTGGACGCATATGCTTTGTAAGTCATCTCATAGTAGTATATGTTCCATGGTATTGATCCATAGTTTGTATTATCCCATAGTATTATATGTTCCATGGTATTGATCCATAGTATTGGATGCATATGCTTTGTAAGTCATCCCGTAATATTATATGTTCAATAGTATTAATACTAGTATTAGATGCATAGACTTAGTATATATGTACGTGTTGAGGCCAATGAAGGCATCCGCGAGTTATTTGTATTGATCTTTCTCAAAGGAGGTTGCCCCCTCGAAGTGGCCCGCGATCAATAAATCTCTTTTTTGTTCTGTCATTTCTGATATATCATGCATTTCCATTAATTAATTGTTGGAGGTTCCTCATATCTGGTATCAGAGCACTTTCTTGGGCTCATTGGGTGGAATTTCTGCCAAAAAAAATTTTGCAGTGGCTTCGAGGCGTTGTGATTATTACAATACTTTTTTTTTCTTTTTTGCATTTGTATTTGTTCATTTCAATTACAGGTTCGGATCCGGGAATAATCCCTATCCGCTTAACTATGGAAAGTACTTGGTCATAGCCCTAAAACTCATTGTGAGGAGTACCACAGGAACCCCGAAGTAGTTGGCCCATTGAGAGGACCTGCCTGCGAAAAGGGCAACGGCCCATACTTAATTGACTAGTTCCCACCCGTGAGGTAAACCAAGAGTTGGCGTTTGTGGAAAAGCGGTTATCAGTTTTACCTAAGCCATGGAGTGAGGGGTATTGCCCCAATACGCAAGTCATTAGACAACATTGGTGGCCGAGTGAATCCCTCGAACCTTTAGGAAGCCACGCATACCTGGGGCCCATATCTATTGCCAGTTGATAAATACCAGATTACATCTGTCCAGAACTGTTGCAAATCAACTCTGGTCCGTTGCAGATCCATTCACCATATATTCTTTGTTTTAACTATGTTTCCCTTGAAAAATCATTGACACCCCTGCAATCCCATTTTGCATATTTCATTCCTGAGGACCATATCCCAAATTCCACTTCCCAAAGCTAGAAATCTCACATCTGTCTATTTTTAGGGTTTTTCATAACTTCTTCAATTTTCATCCAATCGCCTTCAACTTTTGCCACAATGTTCATTTACTATTTATGTTTCTTTGTCCCTCTTTGAAAAAATTTATCATTCTTTCACCCCGCTTTTGAAATCCCCATTTTATGCTTCCATGTCCATTAGAAAGTGTCCAAAACCTAGTCAAACCCCAATTACCCATCAAATTTTTTCCCAAATCCAAATTTTCATTTACTAAAGAAGTTTTTGTTTTTGTTTTTCTTATCATTCAAACAAAACAAAAAAAGTCTTGGTTATGGTTGTCACCTACGCAGGAGCAAAAAACATGGAGGAAGAACTTGCAACCCTCAAAACCAAACTCCAAGATCTGGATAAAAAATTTCTCATCCTCCATCTTCAACATTCAGCCATGAACAATAAACGACAACCAAAGTCTTTTGCAAACACTGGGTTCTCTTCTTCCAGCAATTTTCGTGGGTCGAAGCTTGATTTTCCTCGCTTCAATGGTAATGATCCAACTGGATGGATATATCGGACATAACAATATTTCAGTCTGCATAATACTTTTGATATCAAAAAAGTTCCACTTGCATTCTTTCATTTGGAACATGAAGCCCTTCAATGGTATCGTTGGTACATCAAGGCTCATGAAGAGCCAAAATGGACATATTTTTGCTAATTCATTTTGGAACGATTTGGTCCTAGTGCTTTTGATGACTTCATAGGAGTACTCACTAAACTTCGCCTAATTGGCACTGTGAGAGAGTATCGGACAGAATTTGAGAAATTGGTCAATCACATAGAAGGATTTTCTGATAAATTCTATAGGAGTTGTTTTATCAGTGGTCTAAAGGATGCAATCCGATCTGAGGTTAAAATGTTCTGTCCCAACACAATGATGGAATCCCTAGGGTTGGATAAGTTGGCAGAGGACAAGATCGCAGCCCAACAACGCTCCAAATCCACTTTTATTCCATTCATAAATATGGTTTCCCAACGAACTCCCATCACGCCAGCTCCTCGACCAACTCCTATCAAGCATTTGTCTGAAGCAAATGCGGGCACGTAGAGAAAAAGGGCTTTGTTATAATTGTGATGAAAAATTCACTCTGGGACATAGATGTGTTGAGCAAAAGCTTTATCCCTTGGATGTGGATTCTTCGCCTGCCTCTGAACTTGGTGAAGAAGCTCTGGATACAATAGATGATCAGGTCGACATTCAGCAGCCGCCTATTGACCCTCCGTCTCAGGACGACCACCCAAAGATATCTCTCCATGCTTTAGCCGGAGTCACCATCCCACAAAAAATGGGGGTCATGGGTTACTTAAAGAATCTCCCTCTTACAATACTCATTGATTATGGTAGCACTCATAACTTCATTGACCCTCAGATCTCCAAACAGATTGATTGTTTTGTCCATCCTTGCTCCAACTTTGAAGTCATTATTGCCAATGGGGTCACCTTACCTTGCAAGGGGAAGTATCGCAATGTGCGTATCTCTATGGGAGATTATAACCTGCGCTCCGACATGTTTTCCTTGGCCTTAGGCAGATGTGATGTGGTTTTGGACACTCAATGATTACGCACACTTGGCCCCATCTTATGGGATTTTGTTGAACTTGGGATGCATTGTTCATTCAATGGGAAAAAACACACATTGACGGGCTTACAACCAAGGTCTCTCTGCATGATCAATTCACATCGCATAGAAAATCTCCTTAAGAAGAATTCACATTGTTTCATCGCTCAGCTCCATGCCATTCAGATACACCCATCAGTGGTCTCCACTACTCCTTTGGATCAACAACAAACTTTGGATAGATCTGCAGGTGTCTTTGTTGAACCAGTGGGATTGCCACCTTCAAGAGACCTTTATGGTAAGAATTTATCCGCCTCTACACATGAGAAGGAAATGATGGCTATTTTGCATGCACTACAGAAGTGGAGGCCATACCTATTAAGGAATCATTTATGCATCAAGACTGATCACCAGAGTCTGAAATATTTCCTGGAACAACGGTAGTCTCCTCCCCATCACAACAGAAATGGGTTAGCAAACTCATGGGTTATGACTATGAGATCACTTACAAGAATGCTAAGGACAATCTTGTGGCGGATGCTCTTTCTCGCACATTTGATGACCAAGTTTCTCTTTCATCTATGTCTATGCTTGTTCCAAATTGGTTGCAATCTATTCAACAGAGCTATGTCAATGACTCCTCATTATCTCAAATCATCCAATGGTTGGCCAACAACCCTTCTGTTGTACCGCATTACTCTTGGGATGGTGCTTCCCTGAGATACAAGGGCCGTCTGATGCTTCCCCAGAGCACACATCCTCAACATGTTGTCTTCTATGAACTCCATACTTCTCCATCGACGGGGCACTTTGGGTTTTTCCAAACGTATGAGCGGGCACAACGTAACTTCTTTTGTAAGGGAATGAAAAGGACAATTCAACAGATGGCGGATGAATTTGATACCTGTCAATGCAACAAGGGTGAAATGAAACTCCTTCCGGGATTGCTCAAACCCTTGCCCATCCATACACGGATTTGGACAGATATTTCTATGGATTTCATTGAAGGGCTCCCTAAATCTGGAGGGAAGTCGATGATTTTGGTTGTGGTTGATTGCCTCTCCAAATATAGTCATTTGTGTGCCATCGGCCATACCTATACCGCCTCCTCAGTCGCACAAATTTTCCTGAACCAGATCTTCCGTCTTTATGGAATCCCTTCTTCCATTGTCACGGATCGCGATACAACTTTAACCAGTCATTTTTGGACAGAACTATTTCACCACACTGGCACCAAACTAAAGATGAGTTCAGGGTATCACCCACAAACAGATGGTCAGACTAAAATTATCAATAAATGTTTGGAAACTTATATTCATTGCTTCACCTCCGAACAACAACATCCGTGGGAAAAGTGGCTCCCTCTCGTTGAATGGTGCTACAATAGCTCCTACCACACTGCATCTAAAATGACTCCATATGAAGCAGTCTATGGTCAGGGACCGCCATTTCTTCTTCCATACACCCCCAACAGTTCACTAATTCAGAAAGTTGCCACAGTTCTTCGAAACCGTGATCATATTCTTCACATGTTGCAGGACAATCTTCACATGGAAAGAAATCGAATGAAACAAGCAGCTGATCAGCACCGTTTTGAGCGCACTTTTCAAGCAGGTGATATGGCTTTTCTTCGTCTACATCCTTACAAGCAATCCTCCCTGAAACTCAAAGGGCGTCATAAGCTCACTCCAAAGTTCTAGGGGCCATATAAGGTTCTTCAGAAGATTGGGTCCATTGCTTGTAAATTGGAACTCCCTCCTTCCCACATTCATCTAGTATTTCATGTCTCTTGTCTAAAGAAAGTTCTTGGCACCAACATCAAAGGACAAACTATTTTACCAGAACTGGATAATCAAGGATCCATCCTTTTGGAGCCGGAGGGCATCCTCAATAGGCGCACTCGTCAGCTTCACTCTCGATCTATCACAGAGGTATTAATTCAGTGGCATGGAATGCAACTAGAGGATGCTACATGGGAACCACTCCTTCAGATTCAATAACAATTTCCACATCTAAAGCTTTGAGGACAAAGTTTTTTCTAAGGGGTAGGGGATGTTAGGAACCCATGTCAACCCTTCTTTTTACTTTGTTAGTATATTGTTGTTGGACGCATATGCTTTGTAAGTCGTCCCATAGTATTATATGTTATGTGGTATTGATCCATAGTTTGTATTATCCCATAATATTATATGTTCCATGGTATTGATCCATAGTATTGGACGCATATGATTTGTAAGTCGTCATGTAGTATTATATGTTCCATGGTATTCATCCATAGTATTGGACACATAGACTTAGTATATAAGTACGTGTTGAGGCCAATGAAGGCATCCACAAGTTATTTGTATTGAGCTTACTCAAAGGAGGTTTCCCCCTCGAAGTGGCCTGCGATCAATAAATCTCTTTTGTGTTATGTTATTTATGATATATCATGCATTTCCATTAATCAATTGCTAGAGGTTCCTCAGTGAGAGCATTTAGCAAGAGGGGGGAGTTCCCTCTCTATAGGTGTTAGTGGCAACCCTTCTAGTAGCAATATTTTTATTTTCAACTTTTATTACCAAAATGAAAGCATTCTCCAATGATTTAGGTTCAAAGAGACACACCTCGTGCTAAATGCTCTCATCTAAAGTGCCCATAGAGAGATCCAACAAATTATCCTCTGAAATATTCTTCACTCTAATACTCAACTTTTGAAATTTCTTAATGTGTTATGTCACTAGACATCTTTGTCTGAGATTTATCAATTGGCTAAAGAAGGTGTTACTCTTAATATCTCCATAATGTGTTATCAATTCATTCGTAACTATAGACCAAGAGCAATAGAGCCTTTTTATGATCAGAAAGTCATTGGTACCATACAAAGTAATCAGGTTCTAGATACAAGGATGTAATAATTACCTTTTGTAAATTCGACACTTGGTGTAGATCAAAGAATTACTCCATCTAGAATATCCATTTTATGGGATCATTACCATGAAACTTCTTCATATCTATCTTGGGAATGTAGTTTCTTGGTCTCAAGTTGAACCAATGAATATGTGGATCTTTGAGTGATTGGTGACCAGGTATCTAGGACTCTCCTATTCTCCAAATATGATAGAATTTTCTCCTCAGGTTATTGGGACTCCACCATCTTGTAATCCTTATTAATTTTTTGATGAGTTGGCTTTTGAGTAAGTAGGCCACTTATATCCTTCACAAGTTCCCCCCTAATGTTTTCAAGGTTTTTTTAATCAACTTTGATATCCCCCTTCAATGTTTGGAACTCATCTTTATTTACAATATTCATGATTTCCACCTTTCTTAGCATTGTAGTTTCAAGATTCATTACTCTTTCAACAAGCTTGGACAACCCAACATCATCATGCTCATCTTGTGTTATGGAGAGCCTTTGGAAGGTTTGGCAAACGAAGAATATTTTGCTCCACCTCTTTCCATGTGATTCCACTAATGGTTCCTAGAGTTCTTCTCCAAATTAATATCTATTACACCTTTTCAATTATCCTAAACAAATCTTTCAATCAAAATCTATGCAAGTTTCAAATTAACATACCTTTAAAAACCTTGATTTGTAGGTTCTCTTGCTAGCTAACCTTTCTCTTAAAGTATTTTTAGAATTTCAACTCCTCTATGTCCAAATTTTCAACCTGTAGTGTCCTACTATGTCTTATCTATTATGCCACAGGTTTGATCAAATTCTAATGTGCAAAGAGAAAGTTATGGTGGTTATCCCAAAACTCATTGTGTTTGTTCCTTTCAAGAGAATGCACTTGTACAATCTACCACATGTCCAATTTTTCCTATTTGCTTTTGAAATTTTTACTAGAATCACTATGATCTATTTCTTTATGATGCACTTGATGACACACAATTTGGATATTGCAATCTTCAAATACAATAGTTTTACTCAGAACCCATGTTTGAGACTAGCTTTTGGACTAAAAAAAAACCCTAACTTTCACAGACTATAACTCTGAACTTATAGTGAACTAGAAAATGGCATTTTTACCATACCTCGCTATGTCTCTTGAGGTGCCTCAAAATTTCACAATCTAAAACATCCCTGGAGAAAAAAGGTTATAGAGAAAATGGCTCTGATACCAAACTTTATGGACCAAATTCCCAAAATAACATAAAAATAGAAAGAAATAGTAACCAATGCCTTGAAAATGAAATAAACAGATGAATAAAATGTCTATTCAAGAAGGAAACCTCTTTTTACAATATATCAAATGCACCAGCGGAGATGATCTCTAAAACTGAGGTCTCCTTGATATATATAGGAGACAAAAGCAACAATTATAATGAAGGTCCTAACAAACCATACAATTACAATTAAGGTCATAGCAACCAATAAAGACGATACTAATGTAATAATCGACATGCAATGCCACAATAACTAGAGCTTAACAAAAATGTATATTACCATTTTCAAAGAAGAAAAATAGTGAAAGATGAGGTCACCATAATAGAGTTATAAAAGGCCTTCAATTATAATCCCCTTGAAAAGCTAATATACAAAGTTTTGATTGGGGTAAATTCAATCCTTCATGTAAGGACTCACCAACTTAGAAAGACATTCAAGAAAAGGGAAGAGTCCCCCAACCTTAAACTCTAGTCAAGTTTTACAAGTAATAATAATGTGTACCAGTAGAGGGGATGAAGTTGGAAGTGTGGCATGAGCAAAATATACATTCACAAGAAAAAAATCCATGGTGGAGAGAGTATGAGATGTGTGGAATCATAGAGGCTTGGGAAGGAGTCCCCAATTTTGGAAACTTCAGTTATGAGCTAGAGACAAGGATGCCAAGTGATCACTATTGTAGGTTCATGAGTGACCACAAAGGATTGTCTGTAGTTAGGATGCATAGATAATGTTTCGGTGGAGTTAGATAACATCATCGAGGATTCAACTAAGAGGTTGTTGATAGTTGATTGGATGGAAAGATTGGAAATAGAAGTTAGAATGATCACAATTCGTTTTTGGAGGTGTATATCACACTAAAAATAAGATAAAACAAGTTTAAAATTGTGAGGCATCCTCACTATGCATACAATGTAGATCTTTAGAAGAAACCTTCCCATGGAAGTATACACAAAGCACACAAGATATATACTTCAACTATGAAGTGTGCTACACTCTTGGTGCCTTTGATTACTCTTGTTGCATCCACTCTCAAGGCAATGAAGCTTTTTGATCTCAACCAAACCACCTTTGTATAATTATATTATCATTATTTCCAGAGACCAAATTGAAGGCTTTCACACGGGTCATATTCTACCCCCACGTCCGAATTTGAACATGTGACCTCCAATGAGGAATAACATCTTAACCATTAAGCCCACTCAAAATGCTTCATACCAGATATTAAATATTCATTAAAACTTACTTTACTTGGATATATAGAAGCAGTTCTAATCCCATCAAACCCATAATTCGTATCAATCCAAACCACAATGACTAAATTTATTTGGGTTACCCAAAAGTTGAATATCTCACCTTTTATGTCTCAAAGGGCATTGAAACACAAAAGTGTAGAGTAATAATAACAATGAATGATCATTTGAATTGAGGTCGATAGTGTGTGACTTGGAATAAGACCCCTCCATGTATGAGTTATGATACAAAATCCTTACTAGACCAGTAAGGCATCCCAACAGCATGGAGTACGTACACCATTTCAAAGTAGAAAATTATTATTACTAATATCATTATCTTGAAAGCATCGTTGGAGCTAGTCACAATTTAAGGCACATCAGGAAGAAAGTTCCAATCACCTACCGATATGAAAATGAGTCATCTAATCTTGTAGTAAACTTCCCTCTAGTTGTCGAAAGCCAATGATATAGAAAGTCAAAGTTGCCATCAAGTTGAAACTCTGATTGAATTTTCGACAATCTGGGGTGATTTAGAACTCAGCAAAATCCTTAAGGAAATTATTCCGCCATGCATTTATCTTGAATGATAGTAGAACTCTGCTCATGTCTAAAATTACTCAAATTTTTATCATATTTATGATCATAACGAGAGCTAGTTTGCTGCAAGAGTGACTTGCTCCATATGAAAATAGTAATACCAACATCCACGAAAGAAAACTTGGGCAATATAATATGTTATTTGCAGGTCACTGACAAGGCCTTCATTTTTCAAAGCATGGACACTCGACACTGTTCAAAAAAATTAGATTACCCAATGAAATATGTTATCCTTTCATTCTCAAAGGCACAAACCTGCTACTCATGATAAAAATGAATATTGCCAAAACATTAAAAGGATGAAATTCTAGTGCCTAGAGTTCTCCATTTGCAATCAAACACATCAATACTCCCTTCAAATTGTGGGCAAGTGGCAAATAATCTCATATTCTAATAATTGTGAGACAAAGGTGCTTTATAAGGCATTACCAACACCAAAATCCTTCATAATCTGATGATATGAAAGCATTCTCGGTCCGGTACTAAAGATTGTGCATGGTTTAGATGCCTTGCCCTACAGACTCTCTTTGGCTTGTGGTGGTTATCTATGTAATGTCCATAATAATTGCAAATCTTACTACCATAGTGGCATATCACGTGATCGAGATTTCATTCCACATCAAAATTCTCTTTCAAATTGTGTGTGTTGTGTATAATCTCACATACATTATAATTACGAAACAAATATGATGGTTAAAAGAAAATGTGATTGCTGAATTCAACCCCATAATTAATACCCCATTCCCTACTTTTCTATAATTAATACCCCATACCCAATTTGTTCCAGTCTTTTTCATCCAGCAAGAAAGCACTTATTTCTATGCACATATCTTACATTGATATAGATTAAAACAAATCTGGTAAGATTCACATTTCCCAAAGATCCATCAAGTTGGGGAACATGTAACCGACTATAACATTACAAATTTATATATCACTTGTCCAAACTCTAAATCTTCCATTCATACTATTCTTAAACATTCAGATGCACTAGTCAACTTCTGTTGACTATGTACCCTCAAATCACTTATTTCTATGCATATTTCTTACATTGATATAGACTAAAACAAATCTGGTAAGATTCACATTTCACAAAGATCCATCAAAGTTGGGGAACATGTAACCAAATATAACATTACAAATTTATATATCACTTGTCCAAACTCTAAATCTTTCACCCATACTATTCTTAAACATTCAGAATCTTCAGATGCACTAGTCAACTTCTGTTGACTGTGTATCCCCAAATCAAATTATGTGCATAATGACATTTTGACTCAAAGAGTCAACTTCAGTTGACCCAACTGTTGACTATGTACCCTCAAATCAAAATAAGCATAACAACATTTTGAAAACCTAACAGTCAACTTCAGTTGACCCAAACTGTTCTGATCAGCTATTTGGCAATAACCCAAACTGTTGGCTATGTACCCTCAAATCAAAATAAGCATAACGACATTTTGAAAATTAGTCAACTTCTGTTGACCCAAACTGTTTCCATCTGATATTCCATGATGACCCAAGGTATTGACTATGGAGCTTCAAATTAAAATAAGCATAATGAAATTTTGAAAACCTAACAGTCAACTTCAGTTGACCCAAACTGTTTTGATTGGCTATTTCATGATGATCCAAACTGTTGACTATGTACCCTAAAATCAAAATAACAATAACAAGTCAACGTTTTGAAAACCTAAAAATCAACTTCAGTTGACCCAACCTGTTTTGATTGGCTATTTCATGATGACCCAAACTGTTGACTATGCACCCTTTTGAAAACCTAAAGGTCAACTTCAGTTGACCAAAACTTGTTTGATCGGCTATTTTCAGATGTTGACTCAAACTGTTGACTATCTACCCTGAAATCAAAATAAGGACAACATTTTGAAAACTAACAGTCAACTTCAGTTGACCCACTATTTTCATCGACTCTTTCATGATGCTCTATTTTCATCCTCCTATTCTTAAATAAAAAAATCCCCATACTCCTGAATAGCACCCACGAACCCCTCCACAAAGTGTCAAGTATAATCTTCTTTCAAGAGCAACAGGGTGAATGAATTCACACACACACCATCACCCCCGGGAGGATGGGTGGTGGGTGGGTGAAAGTACGTGTCTCAATGATTTGAAACGCCCACACTGAAAATAGATGCATTCTGTTACTCAATATGTGCCCCACTAAGTTGCTAGCTGAAATTCCTGCAAGTTGCAACAATGAAACAAAGGAGGTCAGATGGAGCTATCACTATGACTCCAATAACTAAAATCAGGAGTTTGGTTGAGATATTGTTTACTCAGATTCAACCACTGGCAATGCTGAACTGATTTTCCAATATATTATCCACTCTACATCCCTACATGAGGTAGTTTTCTGATTACAATATAGTAGAGCTAGTTCTTCAATTGTCCAAAAAGGATTAAAAATGTTAAGTAAAAAGAGAAAGTTGTAACTTCAATCAGAGTAAAATGCGGTAATTATTCATGCACTGTGAACTCCTAATTGCACCGAGAGTAGCGAGGTGCTCTACAACTCAGTATGGGGGAGATGTTGTCACATAATGTGGGTAAATATGATGTGGCAACATATGTCAGCTCAATTTTAAATTTTACAAAAAAGATAAAAAATTGAAACCATCGTAGATCCATCTTAAACCTGGATCTATCAAGCATGGAAAGGGATCAAATTTCTTGATGTGTAATTGTTTTGATCTTAAATTTTTTACATGTCAAGAAAAAAATTACACCTCAATAAATTGGATCCCTCTTGGGGCTTGATAAATCCAGGTTTAAGATGGATCAATGCTGGTTTATCCCAGATGTGTGTGCAATTTAATTTTACAATAAAAAGGAGATTGATCAGAACACAAAAATCCCTACAAGAGTGAACAATGAGGGGCTTGAAGTTTGCAAGCAGAAAACTACAGAGAGGAAAACAAACAGTGCCTTATTCCTTATCCCAGCAGTGTCAGTACCAGGGACTTTAGAAGTTAGATTCGCTACAGGTGCAGGCAAGGAATCACAATATTTTAAACGTAGGTCTCAGTCAACTATAAGGGAAACAAGGCCAATGCAGATGGATGATTTTGAATCAATCTACAACTGCTCGATCACTGTCAAAAACACACTTCTGTTCTGAAATTCAATGCATCAGAAATCTAAGGATTGCCACCAACTGCATATATAGCATGGATAAAATCCTGGAGAAAAACATTATTTTTAGCTGTGTTGCATGGGTACCCATACCGGGGGGTCGGGTACACAAACCCATACTGGGTACTTGGGTGCTTCAAAGGTACATCCCCTGCCGTACCCAAATCAGACCTCACGTACCCAATACGTCATTCATGAAATTCGGGTACTTGCATGCATTTCGGTACGCCCGTGTTTGGGTACGCCGGGGGTACGGCCGGATCGGTTTTGTTCAAGTTTGGAATCCGCCGGTGTTAGGGGGTCGATTTGCAATGTTTAAAAAATTAGAACTTCAATAAATAATTTCATAAACATTATTAAAACAAATAAGAAGTGGGCCCTTACCTAAACCCGGGTCCCAAACCTTAATTTTTAACATTTCATTGCTCAAGCGACGACTCAACTCAAGTGCGATGCCTATCTAGAGAGCTTGCTGACAGAGAACCTTAGTGATGCTGATGACATTGATCTTGAGGATGCTGATGACATGGCTTGAGGAAGCCAAATCAGCTATCTTGTTCATTGTTCACTATTTTGAATTTTCTTTGTCATGTTTGGAAATGCCATTAGGCAAATTTTGAATGTAGTATGACAATGAAGTTTGAACTAATGGAGTCATGGACATATATTATTACTAATTATATAACTTCTAGTCTTCCACTTGATATCTGCTGCGAGTCTATGATTTATCAAATTTATTATTTTATGTTTCAAATTTTCAATGTGAATGTTCAAATGAATCATTAAATTTAGAAATATGCATGTATGATGTATGATCTGACTGTGACATCTTTTATTTTTAAAAAAATTAATATATATATATATATATAGATAGATAGATAGATATAGATATATGTCTACAGTACCCCCGATGTACCCAAGTACGCTGTTTCAAAAAGTAGCGTCCCCATCCCCGTCCCCGTACCAGTACCCATCCCCACGTTTCCTGGTAACTTAGATTTTTAGAGATAGGATAACTCATAAATGATCAAGTTTACAATTTGATATACAGGTCTCCATTTTCCATGAAACATACCCGAGATTACTGTTCACTTTTATGACTGTAATCTTTCATTTCAACTTTAATGAACATACTGATGTCTACGCATCACTGTACAAATTGCTTAACATGTAACAATTTCTCTTTTTTGGTTGGAATCCATATATGTGTTGATTACTGTCTGTGAGCACTCAACAAGGAAAAAATATTATCAACAGGCTGTCTAAATTACAGATATCTACCACCATTCATACAGTTCATTTTGAATTCAGTTTTCGGTATTCTCATTATTCTCAAAATATTACATGGTCTCATGGAACATTCATTAGTTAACAATATACTAATTCTAGATTAAATGGAAAATTTTACCTAGAAATATAACATAACAAGCAACTGTTTAGTGTTATCACCCAGATTGATCCCCTGCATGATGCCTAGTGGTTCCAGATGGCAGTCTAGCAACTATGTTGCTGCTACCAGCACTGTTTCTCTCTCTTCAGGATCGGTGCTTGCTGATCCTAGGGGGGTATCCCTAAGAATACTTATATGCTCTAAGCCAGCAGAGAAATACTTTAAAACAGCAGACTAATATTCTTTTTAAATCAAATTGTGACTGGTCCATTAAGTCCAATCAGTATGGAGTCAGATAGTAGAAGCTAGGAGAAAATTGATGAGGCAAACAGTACAAACTTGAATCTCATCAACTCAGAAATTCTCATACCACATAAATGAATACATTCAACACAAGGTAATTGGCCACCACTATAATAACCTTCTTCATTAACAGAGCTGCTGATACAAAGTCTGATAATATCAGAATGACACCACAGGGGACATAAAATCACTTCTGAAGCACGCTATCCTCACAAATCTCAGGGATTCAATTGTGTGAGCGATATGCAGAAGGCACCAACACCAAATATTGAGTGAATTC
This sequence comes from Larix kaempferi, assembly GCA_027924585.1. Classification (NCBI taxonomy): domain Eukaryota; kingdom Viridiplantae; phylum Streptophyta; class Pinopsida; order Pinales; family Pinaceae; genus Larix; species Larix kaempferi. Next base: position 225,272 of record BSBM01000357.1, read on the forward strand.
AAGGGCTTGACAGGAAAGGAATAGAAAGTTTGAAGTATGGGAATGGAAGAGCAAAAAGCAGGGAAAGGAAAGGACTCAAGAATCACCAAGTTTTTGCCCAGCTGCCTCAAGATCTCTTTTATCATAAAAAATATGCTCAAAACTTGCACAAAAGCAGTCTTCTATTTCCAAAATAGAAAGTTCCAAATCAAGAAAATACAGTGCTACTTTTAACACAGAAGCTAGTGCCCCTCCTTTATTTGCTTATTTGCTGAATTTGGAGACGAAAGGGCAGCACCCTTCCTTGGCTTATCCATTCACAAAAACAGGAATATTTTTGGAACAAAGTGAGGTTAAATTTGGCATGAGAAGCAGTTCTTAACTTAATCCCAAATAGTGATAAATACCCAAAATATTAGCAGTTGTGTGCAAGGAAAGATAGTGCCCACCATTTAAATTAGTAAATACATTGGCACTTATCTGCCAAAGACGTCAGCAACTAAAGCTCTTCAAAAGTAGCACTTCTGTCTCTTAGAAATAGCAATTGTACCTAGTGTTTTTCTCTCCTAAAAACAACATCATCCTCATAATGGCAGCAACTTCATAGAGACAGGAATAGAAATGTGTTTTTCCTGCCTAAACTTTTTCCTCTCTAACAGCAGCGCCATCCTTTTTATAATTGGCAGTATTTACTAGAAAAAATAGATTTGATTTATTGCTAAAAACACCTTTTATGAACAACACTCTCATTCTATTCAACAAAGAGAAAAGCAATGGGTACACTGCCTATTTTAGACACTAGAAAAACCTCTTGAGGGGCATTTTACATGCTGCTATTGAGCACTAGACTTTTATTCATTATCTCAAGAAGATGGGCAATGATAATGATGTTCTTCATGCTATTGAACTTGAAACGGAATTGGCAATCTAACATGCTGTACTAACACTGAGGTTGGTTCTTAATCTCCATGATGTAATAGCTGAGAGAACGTTGTGCTTGGATGTCAACACTGAAAGGTGGTCACTTCTTCCACCATGTCCATTGCATGGTGATGAACACAATAGAATGTTTGTCTATAAGTTTATAACTGAAATCATGTGAAAGATCATTTTCATCATGCAAAACCATCAATCTCCTTATGCATGGTACATTTTCCCTTCACAATCACACTGAATATCACCTTGGAAATTCCTTATTCAATCCAGTGATAACAGTGGCTCCATCTGGGACAGCTTCTCCTTCTGGGAGGCTGAGAATTCCAGAATCCTGTATCTGCATACAAAACCCTGTGAAGAGCAAACATGGACAACTTGACCCAGATATTAGACAGGACTTTCTAGCCTCTGCTGAGGAATATCTAGCAGAAAATACCAGGCAGAAAGATATTGAAGATGAGAAAGGGAGAAGGAAAGAGATTGCATCTGCAGGCAACCCTAGTTTTGAAGGCTCCTCCACTAACCTTCTGTTAGTGATCCCTTTAGATATGTTGCTCCAATTCAAAAAAAGCCTACAACAAAGAGGAAGAAGATTGTTGTGTTTTTGCAGCCACCTCCACCCATACCACTGGCACTCAGTGCACCATTAATAGCCATTGGAAGAAGCAATCCAAGGAGTCAACTTTTGAATACATGGCTAGATGGTGGTATGATGCAGATATCCCTTGCAATGCTTTCTGATCAACATATTACCAGTGTGTCTTAGATGCCATAGTTGCATGCGGTAAGGGATTCAAAGTTTCTAGTTTTCATGAGATCAGGGGGACACTTTACAAAATCAAATTGCATCCATAAATGAGTACTTGAAAGATTTTAAAGAATCATGAACCAAGATGGGTTGTACTATCATGTTATATGGATGGACTTACAGAAGGTCCCATACCATACTTAATTTCCTTGTTTCTTGCCTACAAGAAACCATGTTTTGGAAATCAGAAGATACATCTAATTAGGTGAAGGACGCAAAATTATTATTTCAGCTTTTAGATGAGGTGGTTGTGGAGGTTGCTACGCTTCTGCCATTTTACAGCGTTCCAGCGGGTCATTTGGCAGAGGAGGGCTTAGGAAAGTCAAGTGTTGGCTTTCCGTATGTGGTTGGCCATGGCCCGGCCCCTTGATTTTGCTCTTGGAAATACTATGGCTTAATGGCATTGCTGACTGCCCTTTGTTGGGGTTTTTAACCCTGGGGTTGGTGTCCAGGGCTTCCAGGGGTAGGTCATTGCGTCACATGACCACCACCATTTTTATGCTTTGAGGGGGCTATTACTTCATCCAAGGAGGTCTTTCCCTGATCCATCACCCCTTTCACACCCCACTTGAACCTTCTCTATAGCTGATATGACCCTCTCTAACCAAATCGACCCCTTGATGCTTTTATGATCGATCAAGCCTCAAGCTAAGGCAAGGGGGGCGTTGAGGGACATTTTTTATTATTATGGGGTTAGTAGGGGCATAACATCCCCCTTGGCTCACTCTTGCAGTCACAGTGAGGCCTTGGCTTCCTTATTTTAGTGTTTTCCATTAGTTTATAATAATTCGTTTTCGTCCTTAGTCCCCTACGTGTGGGTGACATGACCTAATTTAGTCTTATGTTGGAATATTTTAATATTATTTTGTTTTAATTTTAAATTGACATGTAGGCTTGATCAAATTTAAAGTTTCGTGCTAAAATGGATATATATATCCATTCAAAATTTAGTTGTAAAGCACAAGACTTGGGATCAAACTTCATTATGTTACTTTTTTACCCTTCTTAGGGCTTTCTAAAGTGATGCGCACCTCTTGGATGACTTTCTCTTTTGCTTGAAGTGGAAATTGGAGTATCTTCTAGGGTTTATATGCACATGCAAGGTTGATGCTAGCATTGTTGGACTAACACAAGCTCAAGGATTGATTTTCTTGGTAAAGTTGGTGAGTTTATGCTTCTTTGATTATTGAATGGTGGTTATAATGCTGCATTTTTTCTGATCCAGGGCTTATTACCAGCCTTTAGTCAACTTTTGCATGGTAGAAAACATCCCTTTGAGGGAGTTTTCTCTCGTTTGGGCCTTGGATCTCTGATTTTTGCCTAAATTAGGCTCCTCCAATGAACCCTAGAGGTTGTTGTTGGATGCCCTAGTTTGGAAGAGAGGAGAAATTATTCCAAGAGGGAGGCTGGTCAACATCCCTCATGCCTTAGGGTTTGAAGTAATTCTTCAAAAAACCCTAAGTTTTGTCATTTTTATCGAATTTCAGTATTTAATGTGTAAATTTATGCATTTGCATGATAAAATTAGCTCAAATTAGCTTAAATCTGCATTTAGCCATAGAACAATCCCTAAAAAAAATAAAAATAAAAACCTAAAACAAAATAATTACAAAAATCCAAAAATTAAAAATTATTTTTTTTGCAAAATTTTAGGCCCTAAGATTTCAGCCCTAAAATTTCAGGATCCTGAAATTTCGAGCATCCTAAGATTTCGGGCCCGAAATTTTCAGGCTGCCTTTTTAACCCTAAACCATCCTAGGGGTCTTCATCCTCCTTGTCTGTTGCCTTAAACCTGTCTTCACGGACCTGCAAAATCAGGTTAAATCAGAGTTAGGGTTTCATGTTGACTTGTCTCAGGGGCTGGGCTAATTCGGCCTCCCAAGAGGGTCATCTATAAGCTACAGCGAATCTGTATAAGGCCCTTGAAAAGCTTCCTACGTACTGGTTGGACACTGCGGTAATTTATTTGGGATTGTGACAGACCCTGTCTTACAACTGCCCCAATGGCAGTTAGGACAGTTCAAATTCAGACCTTCTTTTCCCCTTAAAAGCAAGTGACTTTTCCAATTTTGCAATTGATGGAAAGCTACTATTGAATGATAACTTATGATATGTGAATCATGGATTAGGTGTATATGCTGGAACTGTTATTATAAATTTTATCCTCATACTGTTTATGCTGAAGTGGATTTTCTAAGGTGCAAGAATGATGATATATACCCTTTTTTACAACTAAAACTCCAAAGGCTAAGTGCTGCTGTTATAGGTGTTTCTGCTTGGTAAATTACAGTGATCCAATCTGATTTTATAGTGGCAGAGTTACAAATTGTTGACTTTAAATGTTAATCAAATGAACTTTGGGTATACACGGTGAATGCAAACAAGGTTATAGAATATTATTGTTGGGATGCTAACTGTCAAACCTTTGTCATTACAATGTTTGAGCGAGGACTTATCACTGCTTCTATGAATCTACAATAATTTGTTTTAAATTATAGCTTTGGAAGCTATTTTTCATTTTACAAAATTACTATGTAAACTTGTGTCAAGTGTCAACATTGGAGGGCAGCTTGAGCTGCTTAGATGGAGAGCAGCTTGAGCTGCTAAGGCGGTGGAAAGGGGCAGCCTTTGACTGCCCCAAAGACCAACCTTTAGGGCGGCATCCCTTGGCTGCCACATGGGCCAACCTTTAGGGTGACCTTTGGGGACTGCTTAGGGCAGACACCCATGCTATTTAAACAGGCCCTCACCCCCCCATGTAAATCATTCATTTTCATTGAGTCTTGAAAGCTAAGGCAAGGAAGATTTATGCCACAGTTTACTGCTGTCCTATACCTGAGTATACTGCTGATATACTGCTGATTCATGAGCTGATATCTTCTGGGTTTGATGTTGTCCTGTACCTGAGTTTACTGTTTTAGTGAAGACTGAAGAAGGTTGCCCTAGATTCTAAGTTTGCTGGTCATATAGTCAAGTATTTATTTTCTTGGTAAAACTCATTGAAGAGCATAGATCATGGTGATTTTGTAATATGGGCCTGATATACTATTTATATAAGGAAGATTGTTTGTTGGAGTTTTTCTCCCTTCTAACGGTTTCTCCAGGGTAAAACTATTGTGTTCATGTGGAATAAATTTGTACACTTTGATTATGACATGTAATTGATGAAAACAGAAATTTGAATATTGTATTTCTGCTTGAATTAAAATTGACATGGTATCAGAGCTTTGGGTGTGAACAGAGCTCAGTTCTGTAGTTCTTGAGCCTTCACAGGTCCTAGGATTTAAGTTTTATAAAGCACAGTCCTAAGTTTCCTGTTCAAAGCATGTCTTCTTCTATTTCTGTTCAGCTTGAAGATAGGCTAGAGGGAGCTTCAAACTTTAATGTTTGGAAGCTCAGGATTATGAATATTCTCCAAGAGTTAGAACTAGATCAGTTTGTGACTACAGTGGTGGAAGAACCAGTGTCTAATGCTGGTACGGCAGCCTTCAGAAGGAATCAAGCTAGGGCAAAGAGAGTTATTTTTTATTCTGTAAAAGATAGTATCATGCCTGTACTAACTTCTCTGATGACAGCTAAAGACTGTGTTGTATGAGAAGACTACACCCAGTCAAAAGAGAAATCTGAACAACATGCCTGTACTAACTTCTCTGATGACAGCTAAAGACTGTGTTGTATGAGAAGACTACACCCAGTCAAAAGAGAAATCTGAACAACAAATTGAAGTTTTTTACAAATGCAGAAAGGTGAGTTTGTTGCATCCTTTTGTTCTAAAATTGCTCAGATTCATGATCAGTTACTTGTCACAGGGGTAACAGTTGATGATGACGATCTTGTTCAAACCATATTTGATGGTCTTCCATCTTCATGGAGTACTTTCCTTTCCAGTGTGAATGGTAGAGAGATTCGACCTACTTTTGAGCGTTTATGGCATGACTGCCTTCAGAAGGAAAGTCGCATGACTTCAAGAAATCATGTTGCTAATGATGACAGTGTTGTTTTGGTTGCAAAAACAAGAAGAGGAAAGAAACCTTTCTTTAAAAGCATTTCCAGGAAAGCAAGCTCAAAGGAAACTTCAAAGGTAAAAATTTTGATATGTCTAAGATTACATGTTATAGTTGTAACAAGATGGGACATTTTGCTAAAGACTGCAGATCCAAGAAGAAAGTCTTTCATAAAAGGAAGCATCATGCATCTACTGCTGAAGAAAGAGGATCAGGTAAGAAGGCAAGTGAATCTCCTGAGAGACGGGAGAACAGAAAAGAATACTACCTAGTGTCTGCTCTTTCTGGTCATCTAACTACTGATTAGAACACGTGGTTGGTTGATAGTGGAGCTTCAAAACATATGACTGGTTACAAAAATATTATTTCAAATTACAGGAAGAAGTCTTGCTCATTGCAAGTTCAGCTGGGTGACAACTCATGTTATGATATCAAAGGGGCTGGTTCCATCTCTCTTCAGTTAAAGTCTGGATCCATCATTCATATTGATGAGGTCTTATTTGTTCCTAGCATGAAGAAGAACTTGTTGTCAATCTCTACACTTGAAGATAAAGGCTACAAGGTGGCCTTCATGGATGGTAAAGTAGTTTTCTGGCCGAAAGGTGGTCAGCTAAGTTCAGTTGAATTCATTGGAATTCGAGAAGGATGTCTCTACAAGGTAACGAATCATTTTGCTCATGCTCTTGTTCATTCTACAGTCAGTCCCAGCGAATTGTTGCACAAAAGATTCGGTCACCTTCACTTCAAAGCTCTTCCTGGACTTCAATCTATGGTAAGTGGTATGCCTTCTATTTCTTCTGATAAAATTGAAGTATGCAAAGGTTGTTTACATGGAAAAAATGCAAAGAAGTCTTTTCCTCATAGTAGTAGAAAAACTGAAAAGATCTTAGAGCTTATTCATTCTGATACTTGTGGACCAATGTCTTCTCCTTCCCTAAATGGTTTTCTGTATTATGTCATATTTATTGATGATCTTTTCCTTGCAGGAGAAGAAAAGCAAATTGCCAAATGCAAAGAGAGACTCACTGCTGAATTTGAAATGAAAGATCTAGGAATGATGCACAATTTCCTAGGATTAGAAGTTTGGCCGAAACCAAACGAGATTTTTCTATCTCAAGGAAAATATGCAGTAGACATACTGAAAAGGTTTGGTATGATGAATTGCAGGAGTATGTCAACTCCTATGGTTGCAAATTTAAAGAAGTTACATGACTCAAGCTCAGGAGAAGATTTGGTGGACCTCACCATGTACAGGAAACTTGTTTGGTCATTAATGTATCTAACTCATACCAGACCAGATATGCAATTTGCAGTGAGTGCATTAAGCCAATTTATGGCTGAGCCAAGAGAATGACATTGGGTGGCAGGTAAGCATATTCTGAGATATCTTAGAGGTACCATAGCTTATGGGCTAAATTTCACATTCAGTGGTGGTGTGATGCTGCATGGTTATGTAGATTCAGATTAGGTGGGAAGTCCAGTAGATAGAAAGAGTACCTGTGGTTACTGCTTTAGTTTGGGATCAACCATGATCTCCTGGTCCAGTCGAAAACAAGAATCTATTGCTCAGAGCACAGCTGAGGCTGAATACATTGCTGTAAGTAATGCCGGCAGAGAAGCAATATGGCTCAGAAAACTCATTTATGGGTTGTTTAATGAAAAGCTTGAGACTACGATTATCCACTATGATAATCAAAGTTGCATGAAGCTCACAAAAAATCCGGTATTTCATCACAGATCAAAGCATATTGATCTAAAGTACCATTATATCAAAGATATGGTACAACGAAATGTGATCAAGCTGAAGTATGTTGCAACAGATGATCAGGTAGTTGATATCCTAACAAAACCACTGCAGTTGGTGAAGTTTGCTCACTTTAGAGGCAAACTTGGATTTGCAAAGAATGCCTCCATCTCTGAGAAAGAGAATGATCAAAAAGGCATTCTCTAAGGTCTGAAGCCATAAGTGACCACCCTAGAGCTAGCCAGGGAGATCTAGAGATTAAATAGTTCTATGAGTCATGGGAAAAAGTCAAGGAAAATATACAAGTCTTGTGAACCAGGACAAAAGTCAAAACGAAAGTGATAATGCCTTAATAAGTCTTGTGAGGTCATGGCAAAAGTCAAGGCGAATGAACAAGCCTTGTAAGCCATACCAAAAGTCAAGATAGTAATTCTTGTGAGACAATTACAAAATTCAAGGCGAAAGCCTTATGAGTCATGTCAAAAGTCAAGACAGAAAGCCTTGTGAGCATTTAGCAAAAGTAAAGGCATCCAACAAAAGTTAAGATGAATATAAAATTCCTATGAGCTAGAAACAAACAATCTTCCTTATGTAAATAATGCATCAGTTGGTAAATTATATCTTCCTCGCTAAGAGGGAGTGTTAAATTATAGCTTTGGAAGCTATTTTTCATTTTACAAAATTACCATGTAAACTTGTGTCAAGTGTCAACATTGGAGGGCAGCTTGAGCTGCTTAGCTGGAGGGCAGCTTGAGCTGCTTAGCTGGAGAGCAACTTGAGCTGCTAAGGCAGTGGAAAGGGGAAGCCTTTGACTGCCCCAAAGGCCAACCTTTAGGGGGGCATCCCTTGGCTGCCACATGGGCCAGCCTTTACGGTGACCTTTGGGGGTTGCTTAGGGCAGCCACCCATGCTATTTAAACAGGGCCTCACCCCCCCATGTAAATCATTCGTTTTCATTGAGTCTTGAGAGCTAAGGCAAGGAAGATGTATGCCACAGTTTACCGCTGTCCTATACCTGAGTATACTGCTGATTCATGAGATGATATCTTTTGGGTTTGATGTTGTCATGTACCTGAGTTTACTGTTTTAGTGAAGATTGAAGAAGGCTGCCCTAGATTCTAAGTTTGTTGGTCATACAGTCAAGTATGTATTTTCTTGGTAAAACTCATTGAAGAGCATAGATCATGGTGATTTTGTAATCTAGGCCTGATATACTATTTATATAAGGAAGATTGTTTGCTGGAGTTTTTCTCCCTTCTAAGGGTTTCTCCAAGGTAAAACTATTATGTTCATGTGGAATAAATTTGTGCACTTTGATTATGACATGTAATTGATGAAAACAGAAATTTGAATATTGTATTTCTGCTTGAATTAAAATTGACAATTTGCTCCATCGTTTTATACTTATATTTAAAGATTGAAGTCTGACCATACAACTAAACAATTGCATTAATAACCTGCTTATTCAACAGTAATCACATTAGAAAAATACCTAATTGACCTAATTCTCTTTAGTATGTCTTCTAATTTGTCACTGTGAAGCAGCGATCTAGTATATGGTTTGGACAATTTTATATTAATTACAACCCGAGCACTACATGTAGACGACGTACCTTGAACCTACTCTTATAATGCTGACTTGATCAACCTCATATCGTTATAGGATATTGATAAAACTACTATACAAGTACCTTTTCTCCAAACTCTCTTTCTTACTTGACCCCATTGAAAGGCACTAATCTATGCTATAAGGTGTTTGAAAGGTATTTGTGTGACTGTTTGGAAGATGCAATAAAGGGCTATCCCCTTGGGACGACATTGGATCCTGAAGAAGTTGAGAGATTGGACAAAGGTGACAGTGGTCCAAATATCTTATATGATCGCCATTCACTAGCAAGCCTAACCTGCTAGTTTGAACGGTAACATTTTTGGCACCGTTGCCGAGGACATTTCAAAGATTGAAGTGGATTATTTGGAGTCATTCACACCCTTAGCGAAAAACGACAATTAGGTAAGAACCCAAGGTGAGTCCCTCTCTTTACATTTTGAAGTGTATTATTTTTAAAGGACTAACCCTACAGATCTTATCTAGCAACTCCATTGGCAATTGCTCCTGCCATCATCTCAGGTACATTCTTGTTTAGTACTTTGGTGAGATTTGTTTGAGTCTAACTTGACAGGTCTCTCCTGGCGATTCCCACTAAAGAAAATAAAAAAGAAGTACCCTATAAGGACTAGGCCAACTCAAGAAGGAAGATGATATGGCATCCTTTGATGAATCATGGTTGGAGCATCCTTGGTTTGATGCACTGGATTTTTCACGCATTCAAGGGTATCTGAACGCCGTGGATAAAGATGCCTTTCAGGTTGTTCCAAAGTTTAAGCCACGTGAAGACTGGGCTACAGATCATGTTTTCGCATTCATAGAATATCTTAAGGCATGGGATATCATGGCTAGGGATGCCAGAATGAGATTATTGGTAATATCCCTTGTCTTGCAGAATAATCACTATGAAGAGAAATGGTATAAGAATCTTCCTCCCAAGGAGATATCTTCATTTTTTCAATTAGTCGAGGTGATCTACAACGGCTTGGGTCCCTGGATGTGTGAAGAAATTAGTGAAGCCCTAAACTCTCTTCCAAAATAGGAGGAGGTCCAAGAGGTCCCTGTTCTAGTCGATCCTATCGAAGAGGTCTCGGAGAACCCTAAAACAGACCTCGTCAAAGAAATCCGAGATGAAGATTAAGATGGCTTGCTTGAAGAAATTATTGTTCAAGACCTTGTTGGTGACATCATGTCCAAAGATGAAGTTACTCTTGAAGGTGAGGATGATGTCGCTCAAATAAGAGGAGACCAAGAAGCCTTCATTGAAAAAACTGAAGAGCATAAAGAAGTAGGGATTTCTCCTGTTACAGTCTCTTATGATGTCTTGGGCTCCTTGGAAGAAAATAACACGATCCTTGAAGATGACGATTACTGGAAGTTCCTTTGTCCTTCGCTATATGATTCTTCAAGACCTGGCAATATCATTATTTACGATCCCCCTAGTAATTTGAGGCAATCAATTGACAAAGATATGATTATTTCTTCTCCTCGTTGCATCAATCCTTTTGCAGTTATATTTAATGAAGCAGCTAAGAATGTGGATCTTGCTACTCCTATTGATGATTGCCATATGCAAATGTCTCAAATCTCAATATGATAAAGGGTTTGAAAACTTGGGATTCTACATCTCCGATGATATCACCTTGGGCTCACCTTAGTCGTACCTATCCAGCATCGAGAACAATGAAGTATGCTATACGGAGAGTTCTTTTGCAATTATTTAGTCGATGATGAGCCCAAATTATCATCCCAAGCCGCATTCCTCAAGAAGTATTGTAGAAGTTGTTCAGCTTTTGCTATCCGGTACCGGTAAGTTTTCAATAATGCATTTAAATGAAACCAATACCGGTATGTGCGCAGGTATAATATTCACTTCACATTGCCAGGATATCTATTGTTTATCTTTTCACTTGAAATGTGAAGGTATGAATTATGTGGCTGACAATTTCAAATTTTCAAAGACTATTAGGGATACTAACATGATTATTACAAAGGTGAATAGCATGTTTGCATGTTCACAAGAATGCTTGAGAAAGTGCATGGATATGTTACAACTAGCCTTCAAAGATACTCATGAAGATTTCCAAGGCTCACCCTTGCGAATGATTCCCCAAGTCCATAATCAGACAACTAATTTCATGCAAATTTTTCTCAACACAAATATATGATGACGATAGTGTATACTTGAGCCCAATACAGACCTGGATAGATAAAGCTTGTGAAAGTGATGATTCTCAATGGCACGAAATTCAAGGCTTCCAAATCCCCAAGCTCTTACATCATTTCATCTTCTATTCAAAAAAGATACTAGTATGTACACAACTTATTATTGATGCAATTTTGTCCTAGACAATCTACAAAGATGAAAATGGTCAGGTATGAATGATATGCGCAGGTGGCTACATTGGTGGTATGATTTCACTTGACCCACTTTCTTATCATGATTAGGATAGGGATAGGTAGGTTTAGCTTCATTTGAGTTAAGCATCTAATGTTACCCTTGTATTGCATTTGTTGTTCTCTCATGTTGAGTTACTTGCATTTCATTTTGGACAAGGCAAGACGGAAGTTTCTGCCTCTGATGCATTTGCTGCCTTGGTTACTTGATATGTGTGCAGGCCCCCAAGTACGAGAAGATTTTGAAGGTTCTCACATACTCCCAAAAGGAGTGCATGACCCGCAGTTGGAGCCAATGTTATGCTTCTACCATTTTACAGCGTTTCTGCAGGTCATTTGGCAGAGGAGGGCTTAGGAAGGTCAACTGTGGCCTTTCCGTATGTGGTTGGCCATGGCCCGAACCCTTGATTTTACTCTTGGAAGTACTATGGCTTAATGGCATTGCTAACTGCCCTTTCTTGGGGTTTTTAACCCTGGGGTTGGTGTCCGGGGCTTCCAGGGGTAGGTCATTGCATCACATGACCACCACCCTTTTTATGCTTTGAGGGCGCTATTACTTCATCTAGGGAGGTCTTTCCCTAATCCATCACCCCTCTCACACCCCACTTGGACCTTCTATGTAGCTGATATGACCCTCTCTGACCAAATCAACCCCTTAATACTTTTATGATCGATCAAGCCTCAAGCTTAGGCAAGGGGGGCGTTGAGGGACATTTTTCATTATTCAGGGGTTAGTAGGGACATAACGTCCCCCTTGGCTCACTCTTGCAGTCATAGTGAGGCCTTGGCTTGCTTATTTTAGTGTTTTTCATCAGTTTATATTGGTTTTAGGCCTTAGTTCCCTACGTGTGGGTGACATGACCTAATTTAGTCTTATGTTGGAATATTTTAATATTATTTTGTTTTAATTTTAAATTGACATGTAGACTTGATCAAATTTAAAGTTTTGTGCTAAAATGGATATATATATATATATCCATTCAAAATTTAGTTGTAAAGCACAAGACTTGGGATCAAACTTCATTATGTTACTTTTTACACTTCTTAGGGCTTTCTAAAGTGATGCGCACCTCTTGGATGACTTTCTCTTTTGCTTGAAGTGGAAATTGGAGTATCTTCTAGGGTTTCTATGCACATGCAAGGTTGATGCTAGCATTGTTGGACTAACACAAGCTCAAGGATTGATTTTCTTGGTAAAGTTGGTGAGTTTATGCTTCTTTGATGATTGAATGGTGGTTGTAATGTTGCATTTATCCTGATCTAGGGCTTCTTACCGGCCTTTAGTCAACTTTTGCATGGTAGAAAACATCCCTTTGAGGGAGTTTTCTCTTGTTTGGGCCTTGGATTTCTGATTTTTGCTTAAATTAGGCTCCTCCAACGAACCCTAGAGGTTGTTGTTGGATGCCCTAGTTTGGAAGAGAGGAGAAATTATTCCAAGAGGGAGGCTGGTCAGCATCCCTCATGCCCTAAGGTTTGAAGTAATTCTTCAAAAAACCCTAAGTTTTGTCATTTTTATCGAATTTCAGTATTTCATGTGTAAATCCATGCATTTGCATGATAAAATTAGCTCAGATTAGGTTAAATCTGCATTTTTATCCATAGAAAAATCCCTAAAAATAAAAATAAAAAATCAGAAAACCCAAAAAAAAAAAAATTCCAAAAATTAAAAGTTAAAATTTCTTGCAAAATTTTAGACCCTAAAATCTCGGCCCTAAGATTTCGGCCCTAAAATTTCGGCCGTCCTAAATTTTCGAGCCCGAAATTTCCAGCCTTCCTTTTCAACCCTAAACCATCCTGGGCGTCTTCATCCTCCCTGTCTGCTGCGTTAAACCTGTCTTCACGGACCTGCAAAATCAAGTTAAATCGGAGTCAGGGTTTCATGTTTGACTTGTCTCGGGGGCTGGGCTAATTCGGCCTACCAAGAGGGTCATCTATAGGCTACAGCAAATCTGTATAAGGCCCTTGAAAAGCGTCCTAAGTACTGGTTGGACACTATTGTTATTTATTTGGGATTGTGACAAACCCTGTCTTACTGCTGCCCTAGTGACAGTTAGGACAGTCCAAATTCAGACCATCTTTTCACCTTAAAAGCAAGTTACTGTTTGCCAATTTTGCAATTGATGCAAAGCTACTATTGAATGATAACTTATGATATGTGAATCACGAATTGGGTGTGTATGCTGAAACTGTTATTATAAATTTTATGCTTACACTGTTTATGCTAAAGTGGATTTTCTAAGGTGCAAGAATGATGATATATACCCTTTTTCACAACTAAAAATCCAGAGGCTAAGTGTTCTTGTAATAGGTGTTTCTTCTTGGTAAATTACAGTGATCCAATCTGATTTTATAGTGGCAGAGTTACAAATTGTTGACTTCAAATGTTAATCAAATGAACTTTGGGTATACACAGTGAATGCAAACAAGGTTATAGAATATTATTGTTGGGCTGCTAAATGTCAAACCTTTGTCATTACAATGCTTGAGCCAGGACTTATCACTGCTTCTGTGAATCTACAGTAATTTGCTCCATCGTTGCATACTTATATTTAAATATTGAAGTCTAACCATACAACTAAACAATTGTATTAATAGCCTGTTTATTCAATAGTAATCACAATAGAAAAATACCTAATTCTCTTTAGTATGTCTTCTAATTTGTTACTGTGAAGCAGAGATCTAGTTTATGGTTTGGACAGTTTTATATTAATTACAACCTGAGCACTACAGGTAAACGACGTACCTTGAACCTACTGTTATACTGCTGACTTGATCAACCTCATATCGTTATAGGATATTGATAAAACTACTATACAGGTACCTTTTTTCCAAACTCTCTTTCTTACTTGACCCCATTGAAAGACACTGATCTACGCTATAAGGTGTTTGGAAGGTATTTGTGTGACTGTTTAGCAGGTGCAACAAAAGGCTCTCCACTTGGGACGACATTGGATCTCGAAGAAGTTGAGAGATCGAACAAAGGTGACAGTGGTCCAAATCTCTTATATGATTGCCATTCACTAGCAAGCCTAACATGCTAGTTTGACCGGTAACATTTCAAAGATTGAAGTGGATTATTTGGAGTCATTCACACCCTTGGCGAAAAACGACAATTAGGTAAGAACCCAAGGTGAGTCCTCCTCTTTACATTTTGAATTGTATTATTTTGAAAGGACTAACCTTGCAAATCTTATCTGGCGACTCCATTGGCAATTGCTTTTGCCATCATCTCAGGTATGTTCTTGTTTAGTACTTTGGTGAGATTTGTTTGAGTCTAACTTGACAGGTCTCTCCTGGCGATTCCCACTAAAGAAAATAAAAAAGAAGTACCTAATAAGGACTAAGCCAACTCAAGAAGGAAGATGACATGGCATCCTTTAATGAAGCATGATGCACCATCCTTGGTTTGATGCACTGGATTTTTCACGCATTCCAGGGTATCCGAACGCTATGGATAAAGATTCCTTTCAGACCGTTACAAAATTTAAGCCACATGAAGACTGGGATACAGATCATGTTTTCGCATTCATAGAATATCTTAAGGCATGGGATATCGTGGTTGAGGATGCCAGAATGAGAATATTGGTAATATCCCTTGACTTGCAGAATAATCACTATGAAGAGAAATTGTATAAGAATCTTCCTCCCAAGGGGATATCTTCATTTTTTCAATTAGTCGAGGTGATCTGCAACGACTTGGGACCCTGGATGTGTGAAGAAATTAGTGAAGCCCTAAAATCTCTTCCAAAAAAGGACGAGGTCCAAGAGGTCCCTGTTCCTGTCGATCCTATCGAAGATTTCCTAGAGAACCCTAAAACAGACCTCTTCAAAGAAATCCAAGATGAAGATCAAGATGGCTTGCTTGAAGAAATTATTGTTCAAGACCTTGTTAGTGACATCATGTCCAAAGATGAAGTTACTCCTGAAGGTGAGGATGATGTCGCTCAAATAAGAGGAGACCAAGAAGCCTTCATTGAAGAAACTGAAGAGCATAAAGAAGTAGCGATTTCTCCCGTTACAATCTCTTGTGATGTCTTGGGCTCCTTGGAAGAAAATAACACGATCCTTGAAGATGACGATTACTGGAAGTTCCTTGGTCCTCCGTTATATGATTCTTCAAGACCTAGAAGTATCATTATTTACGAGCCCCTTAGCTATTTGAAGCAATCAATTGACAAATATATGATTATTCCTTCTCCTCGTTGCATCAATGATGAAGATTGGATCAATCCTTTTGCAGTTATATTTAATGAAGCAGTTAAGAATGTGGATCTTGCTACTCCTATTGATGATTGCTATATGCAGATGTCTCAATATGATAAAGGGTTTGAAAATTTGGGACTCTACATCTCTGATGATATCTCCTTGGGCTAACCTCAGTCGTACCTATCCATCACCAAGAATAGTGGAGTATGCTATACAGAGAGTTCTTTTGCAGTTATTTAGCTGATGATGAGCCCAAATTATCATCCCCAGCAACAATCCTCAAGAGGTATTGTAGAAGTTGTTCAGCTTTTGCTATCCGGTACCAGTAAGTTTTCAATAATGCATTTAAAAGGAACCAATATAGGTATGTAGACAAGTATAATATTCACTTCACATTGCCAGGATATCTATTGATTATCTTTTGGCTTGAAATGTGAAGGTATGAATTATGTAGCTAACAATTTCAAATTTTCAAAGACTATTAGGGATACTTACATGATTATTCCAAAGGTGAATAGCACGTTTGCATGTTCACAAGAATGCTTGAGAAAGTGCAAGGATATGGTACAACTAGCCTTCAAAGATACTCATGAAGATTTCTAGGGCTCACCCTTGCGAATGATTCCCCAAGTCCATAATCAAACAACCAATTTCATGCAATTTTTTTTCTCAACACAAATATATGATGAAGACAGTGTATACTTAAGCCCAGGCATGAAATTCTTGGCTTCCAAATCCCCGTGGCATGAAATTCTTGGCTTCCAAATCCCCGTGGCATGAAATTCAAGATTCCAAATCCCCAAGCTCTTATGTCATTTAGTCTTCTATTCAACAAAGATACTGGTATGTACACAACATATTATTGATGTGATTCTGCCCTGGACAATCTGCAAAGACAAAGGAAAACAGTCAGATATGAATGATATGCTCAGGTGGCTACATTGGTGGTATGATTTCACTTGACCCCTTTTCTTATCATGATTAGGATAGGTAGGTTTAGTTTCATTTGCGTTAAGCATCTACTGTTACCCTTGCATTGCATTTGTTGTTCTCTCATGCTGAGTTACTTGCATTTCATTTTGGACAATGCAGGACAAAAGTGTCTACCTCCAATGCATTTGATGCCTTGGTTATTTGATATGTGTGCAAGCCCACAGGAACCAGAAGATTCTAAAGGTTCTCACATACTCCCAGAATGTAATATCCCAACTTGAATCTAATCTCAAGTTGCTTCATTACATAGGTGACTTTGCTTGATGGCAATCCATTAGTGGTTGATGGAGTTTACAAAGTAGAGAGGGGCGCCCCTCTTATGAGGTGGCTTCCACCTCTTCCAATCACTCAAATCATGGCATCAATCAAGGCTTCAATCACTCCTTCATCAAGGGAATGTGCCCCCCTCATGCTCTCTATACCTAATGTGCCCCCTCTCTTCTCCTTTGGCTATTTAAGCAGGGCCTTGGGCTCCTTTTCTCTCATGGTTAGAGAGGACTGAAAGGTTGATAAGTCTTGTACTGTATTTTGTAACATCTATTGGAATAATAAAGGCTTTGGAGGCAAATCTGTGGTGTATGGCTCTATGTGTGTGGATGCAAATGTCAATGGTTTATGAGGTAATTGTAGCGTAGCTTAATTATTTGTTGCATTGGTTGATGATCGAGCCTTTGAAGGACTATTACTAGCTGGTAGGATTTATGATTCTAGTTTGATTTCATTTATTATTTGCTCATGTCCGCGATATAGAATTTGTATGTTTTACTTGTTTGTATGCTTACTCTTCTTATTTCTGGCATGAGAAGCACCAGATTTGACGCTTTGTCCAAGTAGTTTTAGTTGTGCATGTTGTCTAAGCTTGAACATGCAGATGATCTAGTTTGACTCTACTGTTTTTCAAGCACTTTCAAGATACAGTCCCTGCGCTCTCCACCAGCAGGCTCCATAGCTCAAACATTCCCAAGATTCCAGCATCCGTTCTCTCTCTCTCTCTCCTTCACTTTAAATTAAATTTCTTTTGGTTATGGTTACTAGCATGGTTAGATAAATAAGTTTCATTTTGAAAAGAATATTTTAAAATCTGATTTATTTAAGTATGTCGTTAGATCTAAGATTTTAAAGCCTAAATTTGAGTAGATCTAACTTGATTAAATACTTAGACTTATTGTTCATCCTTTTAGTACTTAATATTTTTATGCTTTAAACGTTTATTTGGGTACATTTGGTGCATTTCAAGTGGCTGGTTTCACACTTTTATCGCCATAACAAGAAGAAATGTTATCGGAGAATTGAAAATCTAAAGCCATCCAAGGCTTCCCGGAGCAATATTCTTCCATCTTGTATCATTTATGAAACTTGTAAGGCCTTTGGATCCAGATTCATAAGAACCAAAAAAGATTAGAATTATAATTAATAAAAGCAGGTGCGCTACCCAGTGCCCACAGAACCCCCTGGGGGGTACCTGTCGGTTTTTTGTTTGTTTGATTTTTGTTAGCTTAGCTGTTTTTTTCTAGTTTTGTTAAAGTAGATTAACCACTTTATTTATAATGTTTCCTTGCTTTCTTAAATCAACACATGCACACAATCCGCCCTAATCGGGTTGTATAGTTAGTGTACTTTGTTTTACAATTTTGTACTTTATTTTACAATTAACAAACTCGTAAAAAACTAAATCCGGTTGTGCATTCCCGAAGTACCAAAAGGGAAAAGAGATTCTTAGCCATCAATAAATTTTTGTTACATTTTTTGTTATTTCTTAACAAATAAATTTTAGGCTGTGTGTTCCCAAAGTAAACTGAAAGGGTTTATCCCTGGTAGATGAAAAGAGATTCTCAGTCTCATAATAAAACTTTATTTTACTTAATAAAATTTACCAAGGCTTAAGCTCTCGTATGCTCTTGACCGCTATAGCTCAATTTGAATAGTTGGTCAATCAGAAAGGGACTTGAGTGACTAGCTTAGTAGGGAAATCCAACAAAAACTTAATAACTAGAACTCGGGAGATCGCGTGAAACTAACTACAGAGTTAGTGGGTTACTTTAAGCAGGTTATGCCTCACCTAATTGGACCCTTGGTATAGTTGTCACTACGCTCAGTTCGAAGGACTAAGTTGGAGTTGGGCCAAACCAAGAACTAACCCACTCCCTAAACCACACATCATAATAAATCATTTAAAACTGACCAATGAAACTCTTGCAACACATTCACGACACAGCAGCACTCCAATAACTTATGTGACTCCATTTTGGCACTGGTACAATTTGCATGTTAGAAAAACAGGATTGTAGAGCAATAACAATAAACAAGATGCAAATATAAATCACATAAACATAATACAAGAGAGACACCAATATACGTGGTTCACCCAATCTGGGCTACGTCCACAGAAAAATTGTTAGTCCTTTTATTATACCATCCAGCAAAATGAAGGGATACAACCCGCAGCGCATCCGCTGCAATTTCCTCTTCATTATCTCATAGTCTCTCTTACACAATCATAGAGATCTTTACAATACTACAATACATAGCCATATTACAATGCCTTCTTTTTAAAGAGGGATTACCATGGGAAAATACTATGGAACACCCAAAACCATGGGCTCGTAAATCACCCATTATTGACCAAGTCATAACTATGAAATTACAACATTTTACAAGGCATTTTTTTCAAAATTTTCGCTACAGGGGTGCTTCCCCTGAACCCCCTCCAGAGGGGAGCTCCTAAAATGTAGTCGTCACCCCCCCGGACCCCCCATGGCAACTATATTGAGGGGGAAAGCCCCCCCAAACCCCCTCATCATGGGCTAGGATCTAGACACGCCTAAAACACGACCTTTGAATAAGGAAGATTAGGCTCCACAACCAACAATCTCCCACTTGAAGACTGATCACAACAACTCCATTGCTACTACATATGTTGGACTATGTTCTGAACCTTGGACCTGGCAAATTTCTCATCTTCACCTTCATGCTTGAAGGCCAACTGAAACTGAGCAAGAACTCAGTTTCTCTCTGGTTACTACCTTTGTCAACATGTCTGCAGGATTTCAGCTTCAACAGATCATCCTCCATAACAGACCGTTTGAAATGATACTTGAGCTGTATATGTTTAGTCTTAGAATGGAAGGTTGATTTCTTTGCAAGATGAATGGCACTTTGGTTGTCACTGTACAACCTGCTAGTCTCCTGCTTCTTACCCAATTCCTTCATGAACCTTTGTAACCAAATCATCTCTTTACTTGCCTCTGTAGCAGCAACATACTCTGCTTTCGTTGTTTAAAATGCAACAACTTTTTGCAGCTTCGAAATCCAACTTACTGTTGTTCCACCTATAGTAAAGACATACCCTGTGGTGCTCCTCCTGCTATCTTTATCACCTGCCATATCCGCATCAACATATCCCTGTAGAACAATGTCTAAACCTCCAAAACATAATGCATGAGTGGTAGTACCTCTCAAATACCTGAGAATCCATTGTACTGCCTTCCAATGTTCTTTACCTGGATTGTTCATATACTTGCTCACAACTCCCACTACATGTGCAATATCTGGTCTTGTGCACACCATGGCATACATCAAGCTGCCAACTGCTGATGAATAGGGAACTCTGTACATGTAATATATCTCTTCCTGTGTCTTGGGACACATCTCCTTGCTTAGTTTGAAATGGCTGGCCAAAGGTGTACTAAGTGGTTTTCAATTCTACATTCTAAACCTCTCCAACATCTTTTGTATGTACTCACCCTGAGACAATGTCAATTTGGGATTTTTCTTGTCTCTTGTTATTCTCATACCAAGGATTTGCATTGCAGCACCCAAATCCTTCATCACAAATGAATTAGCTAACTTCTTTTTAAGCAAATTTATATCCTGCATGTTAGACCCTACAACAAGCATGTCATTCACATACAATAACATGATAATATATCTTCCATTATCTAGCCTCTTGAAATAAACACAGTGGTCAGAATGACATCTACTATAACCCTGTTTTGTCATAAACCTGTCAAATTTCAAATACCACTGCCTTGGAGCTTGCTTCAAGCCATACAATCTCATCTTCAACCTGCATACCACATTCTCCTTCCCTTTGACCTCATACCCTTGTGGTTGCTGCATATAAATCTCTTCCTCCAAATCCCCATGGAGAAAGGTTGCTTTTACATCTAACTGTTCAAGATGCAAATCTTCTACTGCCACTAAACTTAAAATAGTTTTAATTGAAGTCATTTTAACAACTGGAGAAAATATTTCATCAAAATATATACATTTCTTCTATGCAAACCCCTTTACAACAAGTCTAGCTTTGTACCGCTTCTTTCCTCCATCTTCTTCCTTCAACCTATAAACCCATTTATTCTGCAATGCTCTTTTACCTGCAAGCAACTAAACCAAATCCCAAGTCTGGTTTCTTACCAATGAGTCCATCTCCTCATTCATGCCTTGCTCCATCTCCTATCCATGCCTTTCTCCCACTTCTTTCTAGTTTCCACCTGCATTGCTTCTTCATAACACTCTGGTTCACCAGAGTTAATCATCAATAAATAATACATTGAAGGAGAGTATCATTCAGGGGGTCTACTTGACCTAGTAGATCTTCTAACACTCGCAAGAGTTTGAGGTGCCTGTTGTTGTTCTTGATTTTTCGGCACCTTTGCAACTTCATTTTCTTTTATTTCATCAAGCACTGTGTACTCTATGTTTTCATTTTCCTATTTCTTTCCCTGCAACTGATCTTTATACATGACCTTTCCATTGAATACCACATCTCTACTCCTAATGATTTTGTTATTTTCATAATCCCATGAGCAATAACCAAAATCATCAACCCCATATCCAATAAAGGTACATTTCTTGGATTTAGCCTCAAGCTTTGTTCTATTTTCTTTATCAATATGGACAACTAAAAGTTCTCATAAATGAGTACTTTACCTTTTTACCTGTCCATGCCTCCTCTGGAATACCACCATATAAAGCACTTGAAGGCCCTATGTTTATTAAGTAAACACCAGTATCTACAGCATCTGCCCAAAACTGTAAGAGCAACCCTGTATGCAATCTCATACACCTTGCATGCTACATGATCGTCCTATTCATCATTTCTAACACACCATTTTCTTGTGGTGTTCCTGGGACTGTCTTCTCTCTACGAATCCCATGGTATGAACAGTAACTATCAAACTCCTTGCTGCAGTATTCACCTCCATTATCAGATCTAAGACATTTCAACCTTTTTCATGTCTAATTCTCAACCAAAGATTTCCATTTCTTAAAAGTAGCAAACACATCAAATTTCTGTCTAATGCAATAAACCCAAGTTTTTCTAGTTGCATCATCAATAAAAGTAACGTAATAACGAGAGCCACCAAGAGATTGTACCTGAGCTGGTCCCCATACATCTGTATGCACAAGTTCTAACTTTTCACTCTTCTTTTGTTTCCCAACCCTGAGAAATTTGACTCTCTTTTGATTTCCATTAACACAATTCTCACAGAATTCCAAACTTACCTGCTTTAGATCTGGCAGCAATTTCCTTGAGTGAAAAATTTGCATCCCCTTCTCACTCATGTGGCCAAGCCTATGATGCAACAATGCTGTATATGTTTCTGTGGAAGCTAAAGAGATAGAACAGTCAATATTATGAGGACATAAATACAACATACCTATTCTATCTCCTTGTGCTATTACTGTTGAGCCCAGAATTGGCCCTTTTTGACCATCATTTATCACTGTCCCTTACCTTGTCTCACACCAATTACCTTGGCAATTCAATTTATTGTCCTTATATATTCCCCCAATTTACCAAGGTATGGCCGATTATTGTTTTATTGTATTAATACTTATGATTGTGATGATTTAAGCTGTGCATCTCTTAATTCGTGCTAACATGATGCAAATTATGAAGGTAGTAAGATAAAGGGACTGCAGGAAGATCGGAGCTGAACGAGTCACGGAGGAAGGGACGTCCATTGCTTAAGGAAGGTTCCTTGGGGCTCAATTCGTCAATCAAGGCACAGTCGTGGCAGGACAGCTGTAACATAAAGTTCTATCTTAAGTATGTCGCTGCTCAAATCCAGCTGTGAGCTGGAAGGACCGCCACTCTTGGGACAGTTGATAACTCCTCGTATATTTGGATATTTCAGTTCTGCCACGCATTGTAACAGCTAGATTATTTAGGGCGCCTGAAGATCATAGATCTTCATGGCCGCCCAATTATAGGTTTAGATGTTGCAACTTTATGTATAAATATGTGGTATTACCTCGATCAAGGGGTTGGACAGCAATTAATTAATTCATCTTGTATTAGCAGTCAAGCTGAAACTATGTACTCGTCCTTCTGTTAATATAAAGAGTTGTTTCTGAGTTAAAGAGAGCGTTGTTCAACCAGCGTCTCTGTGTGAAGACTGGGCCCGTCTTCCACAGAGATTGCTGTGTTAATTTAGGATTTCATCTTTCTGTTGTGTGATGATTTGATCTTTCGTTTGTACGCAGCAGCAATATTCATTGTGTGGATTTCTCAGTAATTGATTTAATCGTGAGATTGGGAATGGTATCAATAACAGTCGACTGAGTCAGGTTTGTTTTATGTAATTCAATTTCTGTTCACACTGTTGTGCTCATCCTACAGCTGAACGTAATCCCAGAAGCTCCTAGGAATTAGCTTTCCTGTTATGTGTTGATTGATTTATATTTTGCAATTCAGTATCTTAGAACAGTTGCATCAATCTCCTTTATTAAATTCTAGAGTAATGTTCAGGTTATGCTTCATGATTCTCAGCCTGATCTCATTAGACAGTTGATTACTTTAGAATGCAATTGAGTTTTCCTTTCTGCAATCGTTGATTAGATCTGATATTCGTTTTGCTTGATGCATAATAGAAAAGGATTGTAGTACAGCAGTTAGAAGGCAATTGGGATTGCGTAGATTCTTGGGATGAACATAGATGATAGAAGATAAAAGTATTCACTTCTGATGGTTTGTGTTTAAGCATATATTGTGCACTTGTCCTTTGAAATAAAAAGACTTTCTCGGGTTGACAATAAATTTCATACGCTCTGTGTGTTGATATTTAATTATCTGCAATTAGAGTGCTTGACATTTTGGCGCCGTTGCCGGGGAAGGATAAAAATTAAACACTAGTCATTAGTTGTATCTGATAATTGCTTTCAGTCAGTCTTTTGGTTGTTTTTGAAATGATCTGCTTCGCATGAATACGAGGGGGGTAAAACGCGATCACCTCCCGACCCCCAAAACCCCACAAATTACTAACAGTACAGGTGGTTCGGGTCGTGGTCGAGGTCCACCGCTGGGCAGAAGAACATTCATTGACGACCTTGTTGACAAAACTGATTCAGCTGCTAGATCTCGTCAACAGGGGACTCCTATCAAAAGAGGCCCTACTGATCCTGGAGCGTTAGCATCAGGATCTACAGTGGAAGGTACAGGAGCAGCGGTGATTTCTGCATATACTCCTGCTAAAGAAGGAACAGCTGATTCGGCTGTTGCAATTAAAGAGTACGCAGTTGTTACAACTGAAGAATACGCAGCTGCTACAACCGAAGAATACGCAGCCGCTACAACCGAACAATACGCAGCTGCTGCAACCGAAGAATACGCAGCTGTTACATCCGAACAATACGCAGCTGTTACAACTGAGGTAAGGGATAAAGGAACAAACGAAGGAGAAGATACAGAAGAAAAGATGAATAACAGACATGAGAATGAAGAGGAAGAAGCAGTGGTACAATACCATCATGAAGATAATTCCCCGCCGGAAACTATGGCTACATTGCAATTCCCAATACAGCAGCTCGAGGGGACAGCTCCTATGAAAAACATCTCACCGTCGGTGTTACCCCGCTTCCATGGCAGGGCGGCAGAAGATCCAGACGAATTCCTGTTTGAATTCGATATCCTCTGTCGCAGCTATGATTATGTCACAGATGCTCAAAAGTTGAAGCTTTTTCCTGCCACCCTGAAGGACAATGCATTACGTTGGTTCATGAGCCTTGGGGGAGGAACTGTTGCTAATTGGAACAAGATGAAGCAAGTGTTCCTGGAAAAATATCAAGAATATTGCAACACCAGGGACAAGAGGGAGGAGTTATTCAAAATGGTACAGAAGGAGGACGAAAGCTTGGAAGATTTTGTAGAGAGGTTGCTGTACAATGTGCAGAGAGCTGGACAGACGAACATGGGACTAGATGTGCTTAAGATAATCCTGCTTCGAGGAATCAGGGACGATTGTTTAGACATGCTCAATTTATTAGGAAAAGGGGATATCTCTAAAGAATCTTTTGAGACAATTGTGGAATTATGTAAGAGATATTCCAGGGGATCTTCTAGGCATAATAAGCAGAATAAACGAAATAACCTGGAACGTGATGTCTTCGACAGAACTCAGAAGTCATCCAATGGGGGAGCTACACGTGCAGAGATAGGCAATCTTCTTGAAAACTTTAAAACAGAAATGATGAGCTCTATCTCTTCAGAGATTGACGTCTTGAAGGCCAAGCAAAGACAGGCAGTGGAGGATCTCACACTAGGGGTATTTTGTCCCCGATGTAGAAAGACTCATCCACTGAAAGAATGCCCCCTTGACAAAGTTCAAGTATGTCAATTGTGCGAGCTGAATCATGATATGAAAGAATGCCCCACGCTGCCCCAAGTGAAAGCTGTTCTGCAGGCATCAACTCCAGAGGTGGATTCAGCCTACTTTATTGCACAGAAGAAACCCTGGCAGCCCCGGAATCAAGGTATGTCTCCCGATTCATTTCCATTTTTGAATAATTTGAATAATTGGAATACTAATATGCAAAACGTGAATACACAATTCCCTTCAAATTATGCTCAGTGGAATTCTCCTCAACCTACGATGCAAGGTTATAATTCATGGAGTCCTTGGACACAGCCACCTCATCAACCTACTTCATGGTCTCCTGGATGGAGGAACTTCCATCCTGGGAATCAGTTTCCTCAACCACCTCCACCTCAACAGTTACCGTATCCTCCATATCCTCAATTTCAGCAATATCCTCAATACCTACCTCAGCAGTCGCAGCTGCAGCTGCAAAATAATCCTGTGCCTAACATACCAATACGGCCTCAGCTGCCTGCCCAACCTAACCCTAACCCAAATAATAAAACAGTCCAGCAACTGGAAACTCTCAATATGCCAGCCTACTCTCTCTCCCCTGTACCTTGTAATGACATTCGCTTACGGTCTGGGAAGGTAGTAGAGCGTATAACTTCAGAAAATATTCCACCAACCGTGTATGACAAAGGAGAGAGTTCCCAGCATCCTGTTGAATCGGTTCCTATCATTGAAGATGCTGAGCATCCCTCAGATGGGAGGGCTGAAACATTGAACGATGAAGTGGATAACACGCAGCCCGCCCAGTTGGTAAGGCAACCACCTTACCCTGAGAGATTGATGCTGCCACAAAGGGGGGGGCAACCTCAGTTCAATCTCTTAGGAGAATTGAAGAACCTTTATGTTAAGATTCCCCTCTTACAAGCTCTTCAAGATGTACCTATCTACGCTAGAACTGTTCGAGACCTGTGCACTAAAAGACCGGGAAGGAAACCCAGAGATCCTCCTACTGTTCATGTTATAGGGAATTTATCCGCTTTAATGACTGGAAAAACCCCTGTAACTAAGTATGAGGATCCCGGCAATCCTACTGTCACTGTACACATAGGACAAACGCAGATACCCAACGTACTAGTGGATTTAGGAGCTGCGATCAATGTTATAACGATGGAGACTGTAAAAAAACTCGGATTCACCAATATTAGACCGACCCCTACTATCTTAGAACTGGCAGACAGATCCACTATCAGACCTGAAGGGATTTTGGACGACCTTGTTATTTCAGTAGACTCGTGGGAATACCCTGCCGATTTTCTGGTATTACAGCCAAAATCACAGCTGGGGGGACATCCATTGATTTTAGGGAGACCTTGGTTGGCTACCGCTGATGCTTGCATCAGCTGTCGATCAGGATCTATGACTATATCTGATGGCATGGAAACCAAAAATCTTACCCTGTACCCTCCAGCAAGGCCGAGTCTAGAAACTGAAACCTCCCTTTGGATAGAACAAGAAGAAGAAGAAGATGTTCAGCCATTACTAACAATAGGGAAGGCACTAACTTTCAAAAACGAAACAGAAGACGATGCCATTAATAATTTCATTAGCGAACCTGCTTCTGTAGACAAGGAAGTTTATCAACTTCTGAACAGTACCCTCGGCAAAGAAGAACAAGAACAGCTTACGGAGGAAGCACTAGCCAATGACGCAAATATAATCCCAGTATTGAAAAGCTCGAGAAGTATTTCTATTGAGGTAGAGCCTGGAAGAACTTTGAACATCAATCCTGCTCTCTCCTCAGAAGAACAAAAGCGCTTAACCAATCTCTTGAAGGAACGAAAGGGGGCATTCGCCTGGGAGTATACAGACATGAAGGGTATTCCTTCTAGTCTGTGCACTCATCATATCTATATTAAAAACGACTCCCGGCCTGTATGTCAACCCCAACGACGCATGAACCCCAATCTGAGGGATATAGTGAAGGAAGAAATCCAGAAACTCTTGGAAGCAGGATTCATCTATCCTATTTCAGATAGTGAGTGGGTTTCCCCACTTGTAATTGTACCCAAGAAAAACGGTAAATGGAGAGTCTGTGTCGATTATAGGGAGCTGAACAAGGCTACACAAAAGGATCACTTTCCTCTGCCCTTTATTGACCAGGTACTTGATAACTTATCTGGGAAGAAGTTCTTCTCCTTCCTGGACGGATTCAGTGGGTACAATCAAATCCAGATTGCTCCAGAGGATCAAGATAAGACTACCTTCACCTGCCCTTGGGGAACGTTCGCTTACAGGGTGCTTCCCTTTGGGTTGTGCAATGCACCTGCAACGTTCCAAAGAGCTGTGATTGGCATATTTTCTGAATTGGTAAATGATAGCATGGAAATTTTTATGGATGATTTCACTCCTTATGGCAGGGATTTTGATGAAGCGTTGGAAAATTTGAAGAAGGTTTTAATTCGCTGTGAACAGGCTCGCCTCTCACTGAGCACTGAAAAATGCCACATGATGATGAGTGAGGGGGTGGTATTAGGACATTTCATCTCTACTAACGGTATTCAAGTGGATCCTTCAAAAATTAAGGTGATAAAGAATATACCAACCCCTTCGACTCAGAAAGAGGTGCGAAGTTTTCTGGGACATGCTGGGTATTACAGGAGATTCATAGAAAACTTCTCCAAACTGGCTTCTCCTTTGTTTTCATTGTTAATGAAGGATGTGCAGTTTGCATGGAGTACAGCATGCCAGACAGCATTTGATAAGCTTAAAGAGAAACTGTCCACAGCCCCTATTTTAAGGGGACCTAATTGGACCATACCTTTCCACATTTCTTCAGATGCTTCTGATACCGCCATTGGAGCAGTACTAGGACAGCAGGATGGTCAAGTACCTTATGCTATTTATTATGTGAGTAAAAACTTAGCCCCTGCTGAACTAAATTATACTGTTACTGAAAAAGAATTTCTTGCTATTGTTTATTCTATTAATAAGTTTCGGCATTACATTACTGGGTATCCTACATTTGTGCATACTGATCACTCTGCCATTAAGTATTTAATGAATAAACCTGTCACTAATGCCAGAGTAACCAGGTGGCTTTTATTATTACAAGAATTTGATATTACTATTATAGATAAACCTGGAAAAAAAAATGTTGTTGCTGATTTTTTATCACGATTTACTAACAGTGATGACAGTTCACCTGTTGAGGATGCTTTCCCGGATGAACATTTATTCGCACTCTCAGCTCATTCACCCTGGTATGCAGATGTTGCTAATTATTTGGCTGCAGGGAAACTTCCGCCACATATGTCTAAACGAGAGAAAAGAAAAATTATTCAGCAAAGTGCCAGGTATTGTTGGCTTAAAGGCCATCTCTTTTACACAGGACCTGATCTTGAAATTAGAAGATGTGTAAGGGAAGATGAGATCTTTCATATACTGAAGGCCTGTCACGATGAACCTTGCGGAGGACACTTTGCAGATAAAAGAACAGGACATAAGGCGTTGCGGATGGGCTATTATTGGCCGACACTGTTCAGAGATGCTAAAAAATATGTTCAGTCCTGCGACAGCTGCCAAAGGATGGGCCAACCTAATAAGACAGACCAGATGCCTTTACAGCCCCAAGTGGTACTAGAACCGTTTGATAGATGGGCATTGGACTTTGTTGGTCCTATCAACCTTCCTTCCAAACAGAAGGTTTACATCTTGGTGTGTACAGACTACATGACTAAGTGGGTAGAAGCTGTAGCTTTGGCTAAGGCAAACGACCAGGCGGTGATTGATTTCCTATACAGTGAAGTTTTTACCCGATTTGGAGTACCAAAGGAAGTAGTTACTGATGGCGGACCACAATTTATTTCACATCAATTTGAATCCTTGCTCCGGAAGTATCATGTGCAGCACAAGATAACGTCACCTTATCATCCCCAGGCCAATGGTCAGGTGGAAAGCACTAATAAGGTTATCGAAGCAATCCTTACTAAAACAGTTAAAAGCCATCGAAGGGATTGGGCTGACAGACTTCCAGAAGCACTGTGGGCATATCGCACAACTTGGCGCAATACCACGGGCTTTTCTCCCTATGATCTGGTGTATGGTAAGAGTGCCATCTTTCCAATTGAATTTGAGATCAAGACCCTGAAAACAGCCATTGAAATGAACCTGGATGTAGCAGAAGCTCAGAAAAGAAGATTGAATCAGTTGAATGAACTGGATGAGAAACGATTAGCTGCGGTAGACCAGACTGTGCTACTTCAGCAACAGAGATCTAACTGGCATGACCGATTCATCAAGAAGAAAATCTTCCATGAAGGAGACTGGGCACTACTGTACGACTCTAGATTCAAGAAAGATTTTAAGGGGAAATTACGCACAAGATGGCTGGGTCCATATTTGGTTGACAGGGTATTTGACAACGGCACTGTTCGCCTGATCACCATTGATGAAAACCGTATGCCATTACTTGTTAATGGCCACAGGCTGCGACTGTATCGGAAGCCCATTTCGAAAGATGCATTCATTTCACAGATTGCTGCTGATCCAAACTACCAATTGGCACCAGAGCAGGAACATTTTTCTACCTTTCCCAAATCTTAAAATGAAAATCATATTTGCTGTACATAAATAATTTCTTGCTGTAGCGTATAATTTTCGTTTTCTTTCTTTCTGCATTTGATCTCTTTGCTTGCTGTTGTCTTTTAAGAAAAAAAAATTTCAGGGAGTGCCAGGAGAATGATCAGTTTGGGGCCCATAATGAAAATCTCTCTGTGCCGTCCTTGTGTTAAAAAAAAAAAAAAAAAAAAAAAAAAAAAAAAAAAAAAAATTTCGGCAGCTGCAACATATTTTCCGGCAGCTGCAACATATTTTCCGGCAGCTGCTTTTTCCGGCGACCGTATTCTCCATTTCCCGGGAGCCGTAAATGCCCTTTCCGGCAGCCGTCAATCTTTTTCGACAGCTGCAACTTTAGCGGCTGCAACATCGGCAGCTGCAACATCAGCGGCTGCAACATCGGCAGCTGCAACATCAGCGGCTGCAACATCGGCGGCTGCAACATTGGCGGCTGCAACTCCAGTTTCCGCGGCTGCCACCTCATCTTCCACGGCTGCCATCTCATTTTTTCGCAGCTGCCATTTCATTCACCAGCTATGGCCACCTTATCTTCCACGGCTGCCATCTCATTTTCCGCAGCTGCCATCCCATTTACCAGCCACAACCGTATTCTCCATTTCCCGGTAGCCGTAAATTTTTCCCGTCCACCGTCAAATCTTTTCCGATAGCTGCAACCCCGGCAGCTGCAATCCCGGCGGCTGTAATTTCGGCGGCTGCAACATCTTTTTCTCGCAGTCGCCACATCACTTCCCGGCCGCCACCTCATTAACCAAGTCACTTCCACACCACAGCTGTCATTTCTTTCCAGCGGCTGCGACATATTTCCCATATTCGAAAAATCTTTCCCGCCAGCCGTAAGTCTCTTCCGACAGCCGTAATTTTTCCCGGATATTGTGAATCTTTTTCCGGCTGCCACGAATTCTTTCCCGATGGCTGTAACTTCTTTCTTGTCAGCTGCAACAAGCTTTTTCATCGGCCGTGTGATCATTTCTTTGGCAATTTGCAGTGGTAACTCCCGTGTTAACAGAAGGATTGTTTAAACTTGCTAATTATGACGCTGATTCAGCCCAGTCCTGCCGGCGAACTCATCATTTCAACCCGGAGGATGCGACGCCTTGTGTTTTACCGGCGAAGGAAATCAGTGCCTTATCCGAGTCATCATGATTCCACGTCTGATTGTGCACGCGTTCGGCTCCACGACGTCACCAACTCCATGCTCCACCAGTTTCCGCAGCCTTCCGACGCACAGTTTTATGAGGTATGGCTTTCATTTATCACGTGACTAAGTATTGATATCATGTAAACGAGATTGGCCGTACCTTCACTCGTACCACCATTTATATCCGATTGAACCTTTCCCTCGTACGACGTAATACTAATAACTGCCACCTTCCCCAATTCGGCATGAAAATTTTAAACTCCTCTCTGCGCTTAACTTTCCGAATTAGTTCATTTGTTCAACGTCTCCGCTCAACGATTCGTGCATTCTCCGCGCTGCAACTTCTATTCTGGATCCTGTACTCTGTCGAAACAGCACTTCTATCTTGCAGCCAGGACCATGGGCATTCCAGTTCGCCATGAACCTTTCAATACCCGGGAACTTAGACGGAATTTGCAGGTTCTGGCCATTTTTCAAGCCGCTGGCTGGGTCGAGTTCTTTGAACGATTGGATGGATTCGACCGGGACGCAGCCCTGCAATTTGCATTGAATCTCACTAAAACACACTCCACGGTGTGGGGGCTGTGTATAGATGTTTCGGAGGTCATTATATCCGAGGTTACAGCTATCCCATTGGTGGGAAAACCTTGGTTTAACCGTCGAGTTCCTGCAACAGCTGCACGGGAACAATTTTTACTTCCGGGGGAGCAAGTTGAAGCATCCAGGAGAGGGATTGCATTGAAGTCACTGCCGCAGCCATGGGACCAGGTCGCTATCTTCCTCAAGAAATACATAACTTGCGAAGGCAGATACCAAACTGTGTACAACTCTGAACTTCCTTTGCTTTCTCATCTCCGTCATGGCATTTTGTTAAATATTCCATTTTATCTATTGCATGATTTGCGCCATATGGCAACATTCGTTCAATCTGCAAAACACCCATTATCCTCCCTCACACACCATGGCCTCATCAAGTTAATTATTATGAGAACCCTGGCCCAACATAATATAACATGGGAGCAATTCATCACCCGGCCACAGCAACCTGTTCCCTTGAGGGTTATTCCATTACAGCAATTACCGGTTCCGCCACAACAGGAGGACCGGAGTTCCTCCAGTGAAGTTGGGGGGAGGGATGAAACGGAAGAAGAACCACAGAGGGCACAGGCAGGACCATCCGGAAGGGATGAAACGGAAGAAGAGCAACAGAGGGCACAGGCAGGGACATCAGGGGTTGACAAAACCACAGAGGAAGAACAGCCCGAGGCACAGGTAGAGCCATTTGAAGTATATGAATCCCCAGCACAAGCAGAACCAGTGGGGGATGACACTGCATCTGAAGGAGAGCGAGGGGAAGCTCAAACAGAGCTGCCAGGGGACAATGTAGATGAAACCCTCGCGGAAAACCTAGATAACAGGGCAGCTCCGACAGCAGAAGGTGAAATTGGAGCAGCATCAAAAGCTGCGACAATGGAACCTGAAGATGACGGAGCTAGAGCAATGGAGGACGACATTGAGCTGGTCACAATCGAGTCTTCACCGGAATGGGCAGGAGGAGCAGCTGTGATTGAAGAAGAACAGCATGGGGGGCAGGGAAATGTTCCTTTGACTTCAGTTTTGCCTCCCTATGTTCCAGCTCCACGAGAAGAAACACTACAGAAAGGGAAGTCACAAAAGAAAACGCAGCAGAAAAGGAAGAGGACCACCAATGAGTTTGATTTAGTGGCACCAATTAGAAGGAAGCGAACTCGGTCAATTACAGCAGCAGAGGCAGCTAGAACAAAATGGGCAACCTTAGAGACACAGGTTGAACCCCCAATCCTTACACCAAAGCCGAGGGATGCTCCATAAAGGCCAGTAGAAGAAGAGCCGGGAGTTGAGGGACTCTTGTATGAGAATGCAATGCTGAAAGAGGACCTCCAAGCACTTAGAAAGGAGCTGGAAACATGGAAGGAAATCTGCCAAAAGCAGGGTGGAAGAAAGATGTATACATTAATAGAGGCTGCAGACCAAGTGGAGGAAACAGCTTCTGCTGAAGCTGGAGAAAAGGATGAGCGAATACTCTGCCCCACCTGTGGGGAGATCTTTGAGGAAGCAGGTCATAAAATTTTACTTAGCACCTATTCAGCACAACAGCCTGCAGCCACAGAAGGGAAAGCAGTGGAGAAAGAGGATGCTGTAACACAAGAACCAGCACCTTTAAACATCCTTGCTGCAGCTGCTACTTCCCATGATGCAGAAGTCATAGAACGGATGGGAGAAGAACAGGGAGTGGAGGATGCCCTGGAAATTTATAAGGAATGTATGGCAATTCCAAAATGCTCCCACAACATAGAAATCATAGAACAAATGGGAGAAGAACGGGAGATGAAGAATGCTCTGGAGCTTATAAAAGAGTATGGCGAGACCCCAGAGTGTTCTCATGACACAGAAATCATGGAGCCAAAGGATACCCTGGAGGATAGTGAAGAATTTTGTGCTGTAACCCCAGAACGTTCCCAGGACACAATAATTTTAGAAGGGGAAATGGAAATGCAGGACAGTGACAAGTTGAAACAGGACGCTGCAACACAAGAACCAGCAATCCTGAACTTGACCGTCCAACCGACTGAGCAGATAGAAGAAAAAGCTGGGACAGAGGATATTCTGGCATTCAACGATGAACTCTGGGTGGTGACCCCAGAAAGCTCTCATGATACAGAACTCATGGAAGAGAAGCTGCAGCAAAATAAAGATGAAGATGTAAGCCAGGATGTTGTCACACAAGAACCAACATCCTTGGATGCTGCAGCAAGAATCCCTGAACTGCAGTTGGAGGATAACCCGGGAGTAGAGATCATTCCTGATATACAATGGAGTGATGATGAACAGGTACAGACACCCTGCTCAGGTGACACTGAAATCTTGGAGGAGGAGCTGCAAATCGAAAAGGATATCCAATCCCAGCAGCCAATTGACAAAGAAGACACTGTTACACAAGAACCAGTGTCTCCAAAAGCAATAAAGGCAGCTGCTGAAGAAGGTTTAAGGGATGTTGCTGTTACACAAGAACCAGCAACTCCCTTGATAAGATTAGATGCGCTGGAAGACACTGTCCCACAAGAACCAGTGCTTCCACCTCCTACAGGTATTATTGAATTGGATTCAGATTGAGTGTGTCTTTTCAACTTCCCCAGGCAAAGCATAAGAGAACTGCAGATATTAGCAAGTAGTGGGGGAAGGGGAACAGTAAAGTTGGGAACTGCTGGGTTGCTCACAGAAATTTTTCAAAGGGATAGAAGGGATGCCTGATTTATCTACATTCTTTCCTCTTGCCTGGACAAGGTTCAGTACAATATTCAGCTGCAGGTTGTTGCATGAGGACATGCAACAGGATAGTTGGGGGGAGATGTTGAGCCCAGAATTGGCCCTTTTTGACCATCATTTATCACTGTCCCTTACCTTGTCTCACACCAATTACCTTGGCAATTCAATTTATTGTCCTTATATATTCCCCCAATTTACCAAGGTATGGCCGATTATTGTTTTATTGTATTAATACTTATGATTGTGATGATTTAAGCTGTGCATCTCTTAATTCGTGCTAACATGATGCAAATTATGAAGGTAGTAAGATAAAGGGACTGCAGGAAGATCGGAGCTGAACGAGTCACGGAGGAAGGGACGTCCATTGCTTAAGGAAGGTTCCTTGGGGCTCAATTCGTCAATCAAGGCACAGTCGTGGCAGGACAGCTGTAACATAAAGTTCTATCTTAAGTATGTCGCTGCTCAAATCCAGCTGTGAGCTGGAAGGACCGCCACTCTTGGGACAGTTGATAACTCCTCGTATATTTGGATATTTCAGTTCTGCCACGCATTGTAACAGCTAGATTATTTAGGGCGCCTGAAGATCATAGATCTTCATGGCCGCCCAATTATAGGTTTAGATGTTGCAACTTTATGTATAAATATGTGGTATTACCTCGATCAAGGGGTTGGACAGCAATTAATTAATTCATCTTGTATTAGCAGTCAAGCTGAAACTATGTACTCGTCCTTCTGTTAATATAAAGAGTTGTTTCTGAGTTAAAGAGAGCGTTGTTCAACCAGCGTCTCTGTGTGAAGACTGGGCCCGTCTTCCACAGAGATTGCTGTGTTAATTTAGGATTTCATCTTTCTGTTGTGTGATGATTTGATCTTTCGTTTGTACGCAGCAGCAATATTCATTGTGTGGATTTCTCAGTAATTGATTTAATCGTGAGATTGGGAATGGTATCAATAACAGTCGACTGAGTCAGGTTTGTTTTATGTAATTCAATTTCTGTTCACACTGTTGTGCTCATCCTACAGCTGAACGTAATCCCAGAAGCTCCTAGGAATTAGCTTTCCTGTTATGTGTTGATTGATTTATATTTTGCAATTCAGTATCTTAGAACAGTTGCATCAATCTCCTTTATTAAATTCTAGAGTAATGTTCAGGTTATGCTTCATGATTCTCAGCCTGATCTCATTAGACAGTTGATTACTTTAGAATGCAATTGAGTTTTCCTTTCTGCAATCGTTGATTAGATCTGATATTCGTTTTGCTTGATGCATAATAGAAAAGGATTGTAGTACAGCAGTTAGAAGGCAATTGGGATTGCGTAGATTCTTGGGATGAACATAGATGATAGAAGATAAAAGTATTCACTTCTGATGGTTTGTGTTTAAGCATATATTGTGCACTTGTCCTTTGAAATAAAAAGACTTTCTCGGGTTGACAATAAATTTCATACGCTCTGTGTGTTGATATTTAATTATCTGCAATTAGAGTGCTTGACAATTACCATCGATCCTTTAGTGATCTTCCACCATGTTTCTCCAAACTTAGATAAACAACCACCATCTCCCAACTACCCTGTTGAGATCAAATTTATTTTCATAGTAGGAATATGCCTTACATCTTTCAACATCCATTCACCTCCATTCTTTAACTTTATCTGTACCTTACCCATTCCAACAATTTTGCATGGTTCATCATCACCCAATAAAACATGTCCAAAATCACCTTGAACATAATCATAAAGAAATTTCTTATGGGGTGTAGCATGACATGAAGCCCCTGAATCTACTACCCAATAATCACTAGTATTATCTAATACAAGAATCAAAGCATCTTGTAATACATCACCTGCTACATTTGCTTCCTGAGTAGTCTCCTGTTGTCCATCTCCTTTCTTCTTTAGAGATCTGCAGTCTTTCTTTAGATGTCCTTTCTTTCCACAGTTCCAGCACTCTATCTTTCTCAGTCTGGACTTGGATCTGCCCTTCCTGGACTTGCTACGATTACCTAAGCTCTTTCCTCTCTCCCTTTGCCTTCCCCTGCTCTCCATGGTCAACGCATTACCTGATGTCTCACCTATACTTTTCCTTCTCATTTCCTCGCTAAGGATAACACCAACAACATCATCAAATTTCAAAGTGTTTGAACCAGAAACAGAGTTACTTACAGCCATGACCAAGTCGTTTCAACTTTTTGGCATGAGCACAAGATTAAAAGAGCCCTAACCTCATCTTCAAAGTTCACTTTTACAGAACTTAGCTTATTTGTAATCGTATTAAATTCATTTAAATGATCGGAAATAGATCCACCATCTGACATCTCCATATTAAATAAACGCTTCATTAGAAATACCTTGTTGGAGGCCGAGGGTTTTTCATACAGCTTACCCAATGCGCTCATCAGACCCTCCGTTGTCTTTTCTTTTAAAATATTGAAAACCACCGACGAAGCTTGGCACAGCCGTATTGTTCCCAGTGTCTTTCTATCAAGAACATCTCATTCTTCATCCTTCATGGCTGTCGGCTTTTTTTGCTTTTCCTCCCAACGGTAGGAATAGATCCTTCTGATACAGATAGTCCTCCATTTTCATCTTCCATAATTGGTAATTTTGGTCGTTAAATTTCTCGACCTTAAACTTTCATTCTTCTGCCATTGCTCCCACTCGAACCAGGAACCCTTCTTTCCTGCGAGTTTATCTACCAAATAGACCTTTGGCTTCGATACCAATTGTTAGAAAAACAGGATCGCAGAGCAAAAACAATAAACAAGATGCAAATATAAATCACATAAACATAATACAAGAGAGACACCAATATACGTAGTTCACCCAATCTAGGCTACGTCCACGGAGAAATTGCTAGACCTTTTATTATACCATCCAGCAAAATGAAGGGATACAACAGCACATCCCTGTTGATGTTTATGTAACTTCGGAATGTATTTCACATATATGTATATTTAATTCCTATAGAGATGTTATTATTCCTCTATATGGAAGTGTCGTCATTTATATTGTAAGTGTCATAACTTATACTTGATGGGTTATTAGACCACCTTGTTGGGGTCGGCCCTGCATAAGTCATGTGGGTCAAAGGGTTATTAGACCACCCTATCGGGGGTCGACCATGTGGGTCAAAGGGTTATTAGACCACCCTATTGGGGGTCGGCCCAGTCAACATTATGTTATGTGGTTAAGTTAAGGCCGACCTAGTAAAGATTATTAGGCAAGTCAAGTCAAGTATAAATAGAGTGCGGGAGGCACTCTATTTGATCATTCTATTCTCACACACACTCTTTGGAGAGTGGCGCACTTGTGGAGGAGGAGAAGTTGCTGCTAGGAGATGTCTATCTCTTATGCTTGGGTTGTATCATTGCTTTATCTATCTCTGAGGAAGTTATTGGGGTTTTTCACCTTTATGGTTTTCCCCAAGTAAACTCTGTGTCTGTTGTGTGCTTGCATTATTATGTCCATGATTGATATGCTGTAGATATGCTGTACATGTTGTTCTCTCAGTTAAGATCCTAGATCAGATTGAAGTAAATTCTAAAAAACTAACATAGTATCAGAGCTAGCCTGAAAGAAGGCATGGTATGGCATGTATGACACTTGTTGCACTTGCGATGCTAGGGCTTGATATAGCAAAAACCAGTCATCGTAGCACTTTCGCTATAAATCCATTTTGGCCAAGTTTTCGGATCTGAAACTTTTACAAGTCGAAGATTAGATCGCCATGTACCTTGTGTCCAAAGGACAACTTCTAATTCGTTGTACTTTGTGTTTTATGATTTGTACAATCTAGGGTTTCTGCCTCTTCCAGATCTGAGTCATAAACAAGTGACCTAGGCAAAAAGGTCATAACTTGGGCTAGGAAGCTCCAAATGAAATTTCGTAATAATTGACAGGTAGTGCACGGACTGTACTTTCTCAGGTAACTTTTTCAGAGGCCGAAACTGAACAAGTGACACGTGGCACACTGTACAAGTTCGCTCTCCTGTTTTATCCCATAAACAGGTCATGTTGCGACACTTGGCATAACTCTCTCTCAGAGAATCCAATTGAGGTCAGACCTGTGGGGTTGGAAAGATGACAGGTCGGGCTACCATAGGTAGAAGTTTCAGACCCTGTGGATCGGAAAGTTCGGAGTTACATCAGAAACAATCAGGTGCATATTTATGTCAATACATAATTATTTTTTAGCACCTTCATTCATGGCTTTGGGAATTTAGGGTTTCGGAGAAAGTTGGAATTTTTGTAATTGGAGACCACGGCTGGGTGCTACTCATCAAAATCGAAATTTAAAAACCAAGATCAGATTTTTTGGTTGGGAAGAAGACCGGGCTTGATCAAACCCCAGTTCGGGACTTTGATCGGAAAGATGGAAAATTAGGGTTTCTGCAAAAGTTGGAATTTTGGAAGTCTGTGACCACGGCTGGAAGCTCCTCAGAAAAATCGAAATTTAGAGCTTTGGATCGAACCTTTTGGTTGGGCAGAAGGGTGGGCTTTATCAAACCCTAGTTCGGGATCCTGTCTAGAAGATCCGGAAGGTTCAAAGGCAATTTTGAGGGGTGAAACTTTGCAGTTTTCAAATTCTGAGTATATCGGCTTGATCAGCTCATCAAGGCGCATCTTTCTATCTTTTCAGAAGTTTGAAATTCAAAGTTTGAATTTTTAGGGTTTCTCTGACAAACCCTAATCCAGCTCCAGATCCAGTTCCTGCAAATCAAGTGGATTGGGTTAATCCTAGAAGAAAATGAATTGGTCACCTGCATAAGTGAAG
Organism: Larix kaempferi; assembly: GCA_027924585.1. Taxonomy (NCBI): domain Eukaryota; kingdom Viridiplantae; phylum Streptophyta; class Pinopsida; order Pinales; family Pinaceae; genus Larix; species Larix kaempferi. The sequence goes on from BSBM01000357.1 coordinate 264,391, forward strand.
AAGTTCCTGTTTCAGAGGGAGGTGAGGCTAAGGCCTTACATAAGAAGATTACAAGCAATCTCGACAGGTATGACTTATAGGTATGTTTCGAATTATGTTCATGGTTAAGTTTATGATATGTTTGTCTTCATATCATTACGGTTAGTACAATCTTGATTAATTACTAGACTTGTCGTATCACCTTAATAAAATTATGAATACATGATAGAAGATATTCATTGATTAAGGTTTTGACACTTATGATTGTACTAATGCATTGTGATGTTGTATGAGGTTTATGTTGTTCGCTAACATGAAAGGTACACCAAGAAAGACAAATCATGTTCTACTTCAAGAACATATGATCATGATGACATGAAGACAAAGATTCATCCATTGTCATAGATCACATAGAAGATCTACTTACGAGGTATGTATAACTTGGTTCTACAATCGTTAACTTATGAGACATGCAGGTTACTAGCACAAGTCATTGAAGAGAACCAGAAGACATCATGCAGGTATGTTAGACATAACTAGATAACATAGTAATCCAGTTATGTTTTTCCTATATCAAGTTAGAATCTTACCTTGTGTTAGGATCCCTTATATAAGTATACTTGGCATGATTGGTTATGTTTATTCATAAAGTTAGAAATATAAGTAATCAAGGGTTTATGCATATTATGTCTCTTATCTTGATTAATGATTTGACTAACCAGAAGAGTCCTATGATCAAATAAGAATATGCATGAGTAAAAGAAGTCTTCCCTGAAACCCTGAATACTAATGTTTATTATCTGTGTTTGAAATGTCATGACTATACATGTTTAAGATTATTGTGTTTTGATAGTATTAAGATTATACTAATGAATGTGTGATTATGTACAAGACCTCGAGGATAACACAATGATGATACTAATAAGCATGCATAGTGATTAAGGATGGATATAAGTTCAAGGACAGGTAATCCAGGAAGCAAAGATCAAGAAGGAGCACACTTCAGTGGTTTCTGCAAGGATGCAGATATTCAAAGGGAGTTGACCACTTCTCACAATCCACATCAGAATGGAATTACAGAAAGGAAGCAAAGACTGAGAGGGAGTCAACCCAACAAACAAACAAAGATAAGTATTTGAATTATCATTTCTTGCATATTTGATTGTTTAAATAATATTGTTCAATAATGTATATATTGATGTTCCTAGAATTAGGTTGTGCATAGTTGCATTGATGAACAGTATACTACTAATATACATGGGTAAGTGGCCTATGGCACTGTACAACATTCCATTGCTACTTATCTAGAATGAAACCTCTTTGCTGACATGTTGGGAGTTGTGCACACTCTTAACAACGTTCTGGTAGAGATTGGAAGGCATCTAGAAAGTTACGGGATATGGATAAATGTTGTATTGAAGCATTGGCTAAGATAATTGCATGACTGTATGACATATTTATTTATGTGTAAGAATTTGTTCTGAAAACTATGAGATGTTTTCTAATCATGCAATTTAACTTGTTTTGTAGGAAAGATCATATACCATCACCTACAAAAAAAGGACTACAACATTTGTTCAACAACAAAATTATCTATTGAAGATATTAAAAATATTGAAGTTCCCAAGATTCGGGAAGAATGCCATGATCGAGTAGTACCAGTCGATCATGAAGAATGATGGTTGGGATGCAATCCCAAGACCTGATGGGAAGTCTACTGTGACTTCCAAATGGATCTATAAGATCAAGCATGCTGCAGATGGTAGCATAGAGAAATACAAAGTGAGATTTGTAGCTCGTGGCTTCTCCCAGAAAGAGGAATTGATTATGAAGAGACTTTTGCTCCTATAACCAGATACACTTCCATTAGTACTTGCTCTGACTACAATGATAAAATGGAAGATACACCAGATGGATTTCAAGACAGCTTTCTTGAATGGTGTAGTCGAAGAGGAAGTGTATGTGGAGCAGCCACTCGGGTTTGAGTCATATATGTGCAGAACTTGGTATGGTAGGATAGACAGCTTTCTATCCAGTTTGGGCTTTACCAAGAGTAAAGCGGATTCCAACCTTTACTACAAGATTGAGGAAGGCAATCCTGTGATACTACTGTTGTATGTAGATGACCTGTTTGTTACAGGTGAGGATAGATTGATTGCCGACACACAGCGGAAGCTTGCTGCCGAGTTCGAGATGAAGGACTTGGGGATGATGCACTATTTTCTAGGCATGGAGGTGTGGCAGAGTACAGATGGAATCTTCCTTGGACAAGGGAAGTATGTAGTAGAGATCCTGAAGAGATTCGGGATGATGGACTGTAAGGCCATGGCCACACCTATGGCATCGAACCTGAAGCTTCTGTGTGATGTTTCATCTGAGCTGGTTGATGTCACTATGTATCGTCAGATTATTGGGTCCTTGATGTACCTGACGAACACGAGACCAGATATTTGCTTTGCGGTGAACACATTGAGCCAGTTTCTGATGGATCCGAGGAGTGTTCACCTGATTGCTGTAAAGCATATTCTGAGGTACCTGAAGGGTACAGTTGATTATGGGCTCAAGTATGATGCGAATCAAAAGTTTAACCTGCAGGGTTATGTTGATTCAGATTGGACAGGTAGTGTTGCAGATAGGAAGAGCACTTCTGGGTGCTGCTTCAGTATGGGATCAAGTGTGATCTCTTGGTTTAGCAGGAAGCAGTCCTACGTAGCACTGAGTACAGCCGAAGCAGAGTATGTTGCAGCTTGTTCGGCTAGTTGTGAGGCAGTATGAGTTAGGAAGCTACTGTCTGAGTTATTTGATCTCCCGCTGGAGGCTACTGGTATCTTTTGTGACAACCAGAGTTGTGTGAAGCTGTCTGAGAACCCAGTGTTCCACAACAGGTCGAAACACATAGAGATCAAATATCACTATATCAGGGATATGGTGCAGAGAGGAGCAGTGAAGCTTCTGTATGTTGCGACGGATGAGCAGATTGTAGATGTACTGACGAAGCCACTAGCCAGAGTGAAGTTCAAGTACTTCAAAGAGAGGCTTGGTGTTCTTCAGATCGATGACACTTCGAGGAAGAAGTGATGGAAACATTTGCTGAAGCCATTCCAAACATGTTGGAAGGAGGATCCTTCACATGGCTGTGGATGTAAGCACTGGATGATGAGCATCATGACGATGCTCTAGTTACTGCTCTGTATATGTATATGCATCATGTTGGATGCTGGATATGATCAGTTGGATCATTTATGTATGTATGCATAATGTTGGATGTTGGATATGATCAGTTGGATCATATGTATGTATTTGTATATGTATCAGGTGGATACATTGTATGATCAAGTAGATCATGTATGTTGATATGTATCAGGTATGATCAGGTGGATCATGTATTTGTATATGTATCAGGTGGATACATTGTATGATCAGGTAGATCATGTATGATGATATGTATCAGGCAGATACTGTGTATGCATCAGGTGGATGCATTGTATGATCAGGATGATCATGGATGATGAGCTTCAGGATGTTGCTCCAGATGACATGCATTAGGACGATGCAGTGATGATGATGAAGATGATCATGTGTACATCAGGATGATGTATGGTGAGTATCAGGTTGATACTCTGTGGCCGTGGACAGGTTGTGCAAATAAGCATATAATCCTAGCCCTGGGAGGTTTGCAGATAGTCTTTCGAGGTTTTGCCTATGGCATGTAATACTGGCCCTGGGATATCCGGCAAACGCTCTTACGAGGTTCTGCTTTGGAGGACATATAATCTTAGCCCTGGAAGGTTTGCAGATTCTCTTGCTAGGTTTTGCCGCTGGCATATAATAGCTCCCTGGGAGATCTGGCAAATGCTCTTTCAAGGTTTTGTCCTATGGCATGTAATCCTAGCCCTGGGAGATCCAATAGGTTGAGCTGTGTGCTCGTAATCAGTCCTGGGATGCTCTTTCGAGGTTTTGCCATGACCACATGTAATAAGTCCTGGAGATCTGGACAGAATGAAAATGGCCTCAGATGCTCTTTAGGGTTCTTGCTTGGCAAGACACTCTTTTAAGGTTTTGTGGTGGGGGTCACATGTAATAAGTCCTAGAGATTTGGACAGGATGAAAAAGGCCTCAAATGCTCTTTAGGGTTCTTGCTAGTCAAGAGACTCTTTTAAGGTTTTGTGACAGTCACATATAATACTAGCCCTGGGAGATCCGACAAGTAGAGATGTGTGCTCATAACGGCCTGGGATGCTCTTTCGAGGTTTTGTGACGCACGTAATAAGTCCTGAGGATTCCACAGTATGGCCAGTGATGATGAAGATCTGCAGGTGGTGGGCCTACATCCAGTATGAAAAAGGACTGGCTCTGTAGAACTTCCTATGACGAGTAGATTCAGAGATTGATTGAGATAGCAGCAGCAGTGATGATGACGATGATTCGAGGACGATAATTCGCTGATGATGATCCAGAGAAGAAGACTTGTGCTAGCAGATCTGTGTCGAGAAATACCTTCCTAGTTAAGAGGGAGTGTTGATGTTTATGTAACTTCGGAATGTATTTCACATATATGTATATTGTATTCCTATAGAGATGCTATTATTCCTCTATACGGAAGTGTCATCATTTATATTGTACGTGTCGTAACTTATACTTGATGGGTTATTAGACCACCTTGTTGGGGTCGGCCCTGTATAAGTCATGTGGGTCAAAGGGTTATTAGACCACCCTATTGGGGGTCGGCCCAATCAGCATTATGTTATGTGGTTAAGTTAAGGCGGACCTAGTAAAGATTATTAGGCAAGTCAAGTCAAGTATAAATAGAGTGCGGGAGGCACTCTATTTGATCATTCTATTCTCACACACACTCTTTGGAGAGTGGCGCACTTGTGGAGGAGGAGAAGCTACTGCTAGGAGATGTCTATCTCTTATGCTTGGGTTGTATCATTGCTCTATCTATCTCTGAGGAAGTTATTGGGGTTTTTCACCTTTATGGTTTTCCCCAAGTAAACTCTATGTCTCTTGTGTGCTTGCATTATTGTGTCCATGATTGATATGTTGTACATGTTGTTCTCTCAGTTAAGATCCTAGATCAGATTGAAGTAAATTCTAAAAAACTAACAATCCGCTGCAATTTCCTCTTCACTCTCTCACAGTCTCTCTTACACAATCATAGAGATCTTTACAATACTATAATACACAGCCATATTACAATGCCTTCCTTTTAAAGAGGTTACCATGGGAAAATACTATGGAACACCCAATACCATGGGCTCATAAATCACACATTATTGACCAAGTCATGACTATGAAATTACAACATTTTACAAGGCATTCTTTCCGAAATTTTAGCTACGGGGGCGCTGCCCCCGAACCCCCGCCAGGGGGGCTCCTAAAATGTAGTAGTTGCCCCCCCTAGACCCCCCATGGCAACTATATGGAGGGGAAAATCCCCCCCGTCAAGGCTGGGATCCAGACGCGGCTGAAACAAAACCTCTGAATAATGAAGATCGGGCTCCACAACCAACACTGCAACAATCAAATATTAAGTGATATCAATGTGTTAGATGGGTTTATCATTTTTCATGTTGTTTTAATTTATAATTGCATTCTCTGGTTCAGTATTTATTTGTATTCAAACTCCTAGAATAATTTCACTTTCTTTAACTTATAGCTTAAAAGCCATAGTTTGATTTTCATAAGGACCACCCCCCTTGGCTTCGCTAGGAGTTGGCCTAGACGGAGGAGTTGAGTGTTGAGTGACAGTATCTCAACTCTTTGCTTGCCCCCAAGGATGCACCCAGTGGCTTGAAGATTTCTGCCACGTTAACCCCCTTTCCCCGAGATGCGTATCCGAGCAACACCCTCCAATATTTGGCCTTGGCAAAAATGTCAATATTTGTGACTAACTTCAGTAAATCCGCAATCGCAGATTCAATATCCTTAGGTGCCTTGGGAGGGTCTATGTTTCGGTTCTCCATGTTTTCTCTATTGTGAGTGTCGACCATGGAACCACTTATGATCTAGAAAGTATTAGCACCAACTTATCTCAAAACGACCAATGGCTAAAGAGGATTCTTTCGAGATGTACCACCAAATGTTGCATTTTTGAGTCCAAACAAAAAACGTGGTTATAGATGTATACCAGCAGGATCAACACAAAGCAAGGATGCTTTTGAAATAGGTCTTCTCCGAGGGTTTTTTTTCTCTTTTTGAATGTTAGTGAGAGTATTACTCCCTGTTGAATATTACTGCACTGATCAAATTGCTAAATTCATTTTGGATGCAAAGGTGTAGGAATTTCACTATCTAGCCATATAGGCACATAAGATAGGGTTTATAGGGTCTCAAGGACAAGGGAGTGTGTTACTGGGCAAATTAGCAGGCTAATTCCCAGTAAGCATAAATAAGAATAGTGACCCAATGTCACCTCGGTCACCGTTCTAACTTCTTCGGAAGTCAAAACCTCCAAGGAGAAGTATGCTTGATGAACCCTGTAAGGACACTAGGACAACCACAAAATAATACTCTCTACATAATTTATAGTTAGACCCGTGCCTAATGGAGTCAATCATTTATTTAGATCATTCAAGGAAGTGTTTCAGTATGTATTACGTTACTCAATATTGGATCAAAAGACTATATTGACAAAACACTCGAACGAATAACCAAGGATGTATTAATTGTTAGTTGTCAATGTTATTCACAACTAATTGATAAAGAAACTAAGTAATCAATCATTAACTAAATCACAAATATATAGACCAATGTAGGATCAAAGACTATATTATCAATAAACCTTAACCAATATGTCTTAGAGTCATTTACCAATTTGTAGTATGATAATCTTGCAACCAAGAATTATTTGTCAACATAACCAATTCTCATAAATAATTCATCTATAGTAAGCAAGGATCGTGAATATATATTATACGTAACCAGCAATAGACATTCGCCGTTCAATGACCAAACCAAGTATGGAATTTCAGACTTACTACAAGCATATGATAAACGGAAATTAACCAATAAACAGATATGCAATAAGTGATTAATTGTTTGATAATTTAGAACTAATTACAACTATTATAACCTCATTCAAAGACTAACCACTCGTGAGTGTAAATTATTAATCAACTACGAATAATTAAAATGTCACATGGACTATCACTCATCAAACAAATATTATGAATATTGAAGTTAAGCTTTAAATATATAATATAATTATAATTGTATGAAAAATAAGCATTCAATAATAATGTTTTTTTAAAATACATTTAACATACGAATAATGATCGATTTAGTTTAGTTGGATGAAATACGAACTAATCTTAATTAATGTCTTGTATTTTCTGTGTGTGTTATAGGTGTGATTAGTGCGTACGGGGGCTGTAGCCGCAAGCTTGGGTGGATAGTTGCGGAGGAGTTGGGGTCCGAGGAAAGGGAGCTGGCGAGGGCTGCAACAGGATGGGCCGCGGATGTAGGCAGAAGGGAGGACACGGGATGAAGGGGAAGGCCGCGGGTTGGAGGAGGCCGAGGAGTTAGGAGCAGGAGCCAACCACGGGACAAGGGGAGGCTGCGGGTCGTGGCGAGAGCAGGTAGGGTAGCGAAGGGCAGAGCAGCAAAAGAAACGTGGGAGCTTGAAGGTGCTGCAAATAGGAAGCAGCGTTTGAAGGAGTCCACGAGAGGAGTGAAGGTGGCCGCGGGGTTGGTCTGTAGATAAAGGGAGTGGTCACCGCGAAGGGAAAGGGGAGCCACGAACAGTGGAGCAGCAACGTGAATGGACGCGGGTTAGAGGATGGTCGCGAAGGGAAGGGCTAGCAGTGAGGCCGAGCTAGCAGGGGAAGCCGTGGGAAAAGAAAAGGAAGGGTCGCGGGAGATTAAAGACCACAGGCCGTGTGGAAGAGATGGCAGGTGGACGGAGAGGTAAGCCGTGGAGTTGGCTAGAGCATCAGTGGCCGAAGATTGGAGGGCCACGAATGGTGCAGGCCGTAGTCAAGTGGTCTGCGGGCTAGCAAGGGCGCTGCAAGATGACCTCAGATGGTGAAGGAAACGTGGGCTGCGAAAGGAAGGAGGGTTATGGGGTTTTGAAAGGTGAGGAAAGAGGCCCGAAAATATGTAGCAGGAGCAGGTTTGGAAGGAGTTGCGGGTAGGGCAGCGAGCAGGCCAAAGGGTTTAGATTAATTTTTTAGGTTTCACTTAAAATTAACCACTAACTTAAGAAAAGTAACTAACAAGCCTTATTCAAATAATATTTACAAAGATAACACTCAGAAATTTAGGTTTTGTTAGCATAAAATTAAAAGACTAACTCAGAAAAATCAAGATAAAAGACTAATTAGCAAAAATACCTAGGTTAGGAAATAATATTTACAAATGTATAACTCAGAAATTAGGGTTTTATGAATAGATGAACAACTAGGGCATCAAAAGAAAGCTACCTACCAAACCCTAGGGCATCCATGAGAGGAGACTCTCCTTGAGATGGTACTTGGCAAGCTTGTCAACTAGGGCTAACCTCAATAATCTCTAGGATTCATTGAGGAAACCTAGTCTTAGCAAGACTTGAAGACCTAAAGCTCAAGCTTGTATGCTAGGGTGACCAATGCCAAAAATGAAGTGCAAATCAAGACAAAATGAAGCAACAATGGCTTGCATTCAACCGTAACAAGCATCACTTTCATACTAACTGACAAAGAGACATCAAACCAAAAGTATAGATACCTCCAAGTGCATGTGTCAAGCAAACAAATCTAGCTTCACCTTAGCAATGACATGAACAAAAGAAAAACTTCCAAGAGATGCTTCAAACTTGCAAAATAACCTTCATTAAGGAGTGCCTTCCTTCAAAGAGCCCTAGTTACAGCAAATAGCAGACATAATGATCTTATCCCAAAAGTTGATGTCTAAAAATTAAGTGAGGAGATCTTATTTATATGATCTCACACTCATTTTTACAAAAATAATTAAAATCCAGGTCGACATACCTTTTTAAAATGTCAATTTGAAATTAGAAATGAAATAATATAAAAAAATAATCTAAAAATGGCCTATTGTAGGCTACCTAGGGTATTTTACCCCCTAGGTGCTAAAATATGCTAAACAAGGCCAAATTTGATGAAACGAAAAGCCAGACTATACAAGGGAGGTCATCATGCCACAACTAACTCCAACAGTGATGAAAACCCTCAACGCCCCCCCTTTTAACAAGCAAACTATCTTCCAGGAGGATGACATCATCCTCTGAAGGAGGGCCCGAGGGAGGGCGCTGCTGAACTGGAGGACTAGGAGGGTGTTGGATGTGCTCCGGAAGATAAGAGTGAGTCTCAGTGCTAGAACAACTATCGTTGGAGTGTTGAAACAAGGTTGGGGTCATGTGACCCAGTGACCCACTCCTAGAAGACTCGGACACCAACCTCAGGGTTTCAAACCCTTTCATGAGGCAGTCAGCGATGCCATTAAGCGATAGTACTTCCAGAAGAGAAACTAGAGGGTCTGGCCATGCCCCTACCTCAAAATAAGTTGGCTAAACACTCCTCCTGGTCAGAAAAAAGACACCCTCTCCCTGGGGCACCTCTGCAGGTACGTTGGTGCTGGTACCATCATAACATTGGCTCCAACTGCGGGACGAGTACTCCTCCTAAGGGTGCTCGAGAATCCAAGAATCATATGGGTACCTGTAGACCTACACACACATCAAATGACCGAACACATCAAAATACCCAGAGGCAGACACTTTTGTCCTGCCTTGTTCATCGAATGAGACTAAATAAATGCAAAAACAAACGACTAACTATGACAACATGAAGAACGTCAAATGCAATGCATAGATAACAGTATATGCCTAATCTACCTACCTATGCTAACCTAAGAAGCAAAAAGGACTAGGTAAAATCATACCACCAATGCAACCACCTGAGTAAGCAATTCATACTTGTTTCCTTACCTTTGTCTTTAGATAGAAACCATGATAAAACCTGATTGATCACGAAGCAAACACGTACCGAGGTTCCCATCATGATGTAAAATGAGGATTGGCTGGCTACGGGAATCTGTGAGCTGAAATAATGCTGCCATGGCGAAGAATCTTTTTTCACAAGCCCCATTTATCCAAGCTTCCACCGGACTAATGTATGGACCATCGGGATGATGCATTGAAGAAAAATTTTTGCTTCAAGATTGCTTGGTTGTCCATTAGAGAAAGCACTTGTGAAGGTGGGCCTTGCGAATCTTCACGTATCAGCTGTAACCTGTTTAGACAATCCCTTGGAAATACATGCATATTGTTTTTCTTTATAATTATCGTGTTAGTATCCCTAGCGATCTTTATCATTTTAAAACCGTCAACTACATAATTCCAGCCATCACATTTCAAATGAAAAGATAAACAATATAAGTCATTATGATGTGAAAATGAAATCATACTTGTCCTCATACATGTATTGTCTTGATTGGAAAACATTGTTGACCACTTACCGATACTGGACAGAAAGGGATGAATACCTCTTGTAGAATGTAGTTGATTGGGGTTTATCATGAGTTGAGAGATTTGGAGAAGCTTTGCGTAAGAGCATTGTCAACAGGGACCACCTCTTGCACCACTACACCCTTTAGCAAGGAAAAGGGATTGATCCATTCTTCATCGTAGGCAGAGCAAACTTCTTCATCCATATATATACTCGGGGGACAGTCTATTATGATGCTAGCCTTGAAGAATCGTACATCGATGGACCAATGAACTTCCAATAATCATTGTTTTCCACATACCTGTAGCTTTCTTCCAAGAGAGCCAACATATCATAAGAAACTGTAACCTGAGGATATGGTGCACTTACCATTTCTGTATATTCTTCAGTTTCTTCAACTGAGGCCTCTTGTTCTTCATCTTCTGGAATCACTTCATTTTGATCTTCTTGCAAAGATTATGGGAATTGATCTTCATGGATTTCTTCTTTGAACAAGTTCCTTGCCTATTCAACACAAGGCATCCATTTGTCGCAGTGCTCAGAACCCCAATAGCTACATAAGACTTCCATCAATTGCGCAAACGATGATCTTGTTGTTTTTTCTAGGTCCATGAACCAAGCGAGAGCCTTTCCTTCCAGGTGATGAACGAATGATCTCATGTAAATGCTTTCTTCCTTTTCGACATGATTTTCTTCAGCCATCGTCATGAACCATTCAACATGGAGCCAAACGTAACCACGATCGCCATTAAATGGGCGCCAAAAAAGCTCTAGTAGCTCATCTGAATGTCTTGGAAACCTTGATAAATCAAGAGGAGCAAAAGCTATCTCCTTTTCTGCATTTGTAGGATATTCAGGCTTCTTAAATTCAAATGGAACATCTTCTTTGCAAGAAGAAGCCATGTCACCCAGTCCCCTTGCCTTTGTAAAGTACTTCTGTTATTTTCTTCAATCGAAGTCGCCCGGAGAGACCTACCAAGTTAGCTTAACAAATCTAACCAAAGTACCAAAAAAAAACAAGGGCGTACCTGAGATGATCGGGACTGAGTTCTAAATCGACCAATGGAGTTGCTTTAAATGAGTGGAGTCGCCAGGTAAGATCTGCAAGGTTAGTCTTCAACAATATGTTCAAAATACCAATCAAAGACTTACCTCAATCTTCTTACCAAATGTCGTTTTGCCAAGGATGTCAATGACTACGGATAAACCACTTTGATTTTCAAAACGTCCCAGGCAACGGCTCCAAAAATGTTACCGGGCAAATTAGCAGGCTAATTCCCAGTAAGCATAAATAAGAATAGTGACCCAATGTCACCTCGATCACCGTTCTAACTTTTTCGGAAGTCGAAACCTCCACGGAGAAGTATCCTTGATGAACCCTATAAGGACACTAGGACAACCACAGAATAATACTCTCTACATAATTTATAGTTAGACCAGTGCCTAATGGAGTCAATCATTTATTTAGATCATTCAAGGAAGTGTTTCAGTATGTATTACGTTACTCAATATTGGATCAAAAGACTATAGTGACAAAACACTCGAACCAATAACCAAGGATGTATTAATTGTTAGTTGTCAATGTCATTCACAACTAAGTGATAAAGAAACTAAGTAATCAATCATTAACTAAATCACAAATATATATATCGATGTAGGATCAAAGACTATATTATCAATAAACCTTAACCAATATGTCTTAGAGTCATTTACCAGTTTGTAGTATGATAATCTTGCAACCAAGAATTATTTGTCAACATAACCAATTCTCCTATATAATTCATCTATAGTAAGCAAGGATTGTGAATATATATTATATGTAACCAGCAATAGAAATTCGTCGTTCAATAACCAAACCAAGTATGGAATTTCAGACTTATTACAAGCATATGATAAACGGAAATTAACCAATAAACAGATATGCAATAAGTGATTAATTGTTTGATAATTTAGAACTAATTACAACTATTATAACCTCATTCAAAGACTAACCACTCGTGAGTGTAAATTATTAATCAACTACGAATAATTAAAATGTCACATGGACTATCACTCATCAAACAAATATTATGAATATCAAAGTTAGCTTTAAATATATAATATAATTATAATTGTATGAGAAATAAGCATTCAATAATAATGTTTTTTTAAAATACATTTAACATACGAATAATGATCGATTTAGTTCAGTTAGATGAAATACGAACTAATCTTAATTAATGTCTTGTATTTTTTGTGTGTGTTATAGGTGTGATTAGTGCGTACGGGGGCTGTAGCCGTGGGCTTGGGTGGATAGTTGCGAAGATGTTGGGGTCCGAGGAAAGGGAGTTGGCGAGGGCTACAACAGGATGGGTCGCGAATGTAGGCAGAAGGGAGGACACGGGATGAAGAGGAAGGCCGCAGAGTTGGGAGCAGGAGCAGCCACGGGACAAGGGGAGCCTGCGGGTCGTGGCGAGAGCAGGTAGGGCAGTGAAGGGCAGAGCAACAAAAGAAACGTGGGAGCTCGGAGGTGCTGCGAATAGGAAGCAGCGTTTGAAGGAGTCCACAAAGGGAGTGAAGGTGGTCGCGGGGTTGGTCTGTAGATAGAGGGAGTGGTCACCGCAAAGGGAAAGGGGAGCCACGAAAAGTGGAGCAGCAGCGTGAATGGACGCGGGTTGGAGGATGGTCGCGAAGGGAAGGGTTAGCAGTGAGGCCGAGCTAGCAGGGGAAGCCGCGGGAAAAGAAAAGGAAGGGTCGCGGGAGATTAAAGACCACATGCCGTGTGGAAGAGATGGCAAGTGGACGGAGAGGTAAGCCCCGGAGTTGGCTGGAGCATCGGTGGCCGAATATTGGAGGGCCGCGAATGGTGCAGGGCGTAGTCAAGTGGTCTGTGGGCTAGCAAGGGCACTGCAAGATGACCTCAGATGGTGAAGGAAACGTGGGTTGCGAAAGGAAGGAGGGTTCTGGGGTTTTGAAAGGTGAGGAAAGAGGCCCGAAAATATGTAGCAGGAGCAGGTTTGGAAGGAGTTGCGGGTAGGGCAGTGAGCAGGCCAAAGGGTTTAGATTAATTTTTTAGGTTTCACTTAAAATTAACCACTAACTTAAGAAAAGTAACTAACAAGCATTATTCAAATAATATTTACAAAGATAACACTCAGAAATTTAGGTTTTGTTAGCATAAAATTAAAAGACTAACTCAGAAAAATCAAGATAAAAGACTAATTAGCAAAAATACCTAGGTTAAGAAATAATATTTACAAATGTATAACTCAGAAATCAGGGTTTTATGAATAGATGAACAACTAGGGCATCAAAAGAAAGCTACCTACCAAACCCTAGGGCATCAATGAGAGGAGACTCTCCTTGAGATGGTACTTGGCAAGCTTGTCAACTAGGGCTAACCTTAATAATCTCTAGGATTCATTGAGGAAACCTAGTCTTAGCAAGACTTGAAGACCTAAAGCTCAAGCTTGTATGCTAGGGTGACCAATGACAAAAATGAAGTGCAAATCAAGACAAAATGAAGCAACAATGGCTTGCATTCAACTCTAACAAGTATCACTTTCATACTAATTGACAAAGAGACATCAAACCAAAAGTATAGATACCTTCAAGTGCATGTGTCAAGCAAACAAATCTAGCTTCACCTTAGCAATGACATGAACAAAAGAAAAACTTCCAAGAGATGCTTCAAACTTGCAAAATAACCTTCATCAAGGAGTGCCTTCCTTCAAAGAGCCCTAGTTACAGCAAATAGCAGACATAATGATCTTATCCCAAAAGTTGATGTCTAAAAATTAAGTGAGGAGATCTTATTTATATAATCTCACACTAATTTTTACAAAAATAATTAAAATCCAAGTCGACATACCTTTTTAAAATGTCAATTTGAAATTAGAAATGAAATAATCTAAAAATGTCCTATTGTAGGCTACTTAGGGTATTTTACCCCCTAGGTGCTTAAATATGCTAAACAAGGCCAAATTTGATGAAACGAAAAGCTAGACTGTACAAGGGGGGGTCGTCATGCCCCAACTAACCCCAACAGTGATGAAAACCCTCAACGCCCCCCCCCCTTTTAGCAAGCAAACTGTCTGCGAGGAGGATGACGTCATCCTCTGAAGGAGGGCCCAGAGGGAGGGCGTTGCTGAACTGGAGGACCAGGAGGGTGCTGGATGTGCTCTGAAAGATGAGAGTGAGTCTCAGTGCTGGAACAACTGCCGCTGGAGTGCTGAAACAAGGTTGGGATCATGTGACCCAGTGAACCACTCCTAGAAGACCCGGACACCAACCTCAGGGTTTCAAACCCTTTCATGAGGCAGTCAGCGATGCCATTAAGCCATAGTACTTCCAGAAGAGAAACCAGAGGGTCTGGCCATGCCCCTACCTCAGAATGAGTTGGCTAAACACTCCTCCTGGTCAAAAGAAATGTTAAGTTTAGCCTAATTTGACTAGCAAGATCACTGAAAGAAACACAATCACAAGATAGACAAAGATTTACCCTGGGAAACCCTCATGGGGTAGAAAACCTAGCAAAGCTTTCCTCAATATAGATAATCAACCAAATACAAAATGTAGTCCAAGACTAGAGCTCCTTCTCCTCCTATGCAGACCTCTCTCTCACTTGTGCGCTACTCCCAAGTGGATGAATAAATGAGATAAGTGAGGAACAACCTCCTCTACTTATACTTGTTTCCCGACTGACCTTTTTACCCTAATGGGGCCGACCTCTCCCAGGAGAGTCTAATAACCCCCAAATAGTAAACTCAGGGCCGACCTCACATGGGAGATCTAATAACCCTAGTTACCACATTCTCTCGGAGGAATAAACATCTCCGGATATACAATAGGGTCACCACGGAGGAATGTACCATCTCCGGAATAATAAAATACAAGTATAATATTCTTGGAAGTTACAATATTTCAACACTCCCCCTTAACGAGAAGGATATTATAACAACATCTGCAAGAGCAAGGAGTCATCAACTACATGATACATGATACATCTATAAATCATTGGAATCTTTTCTTAATACATCATCATCAATAACTCAAATAGTTACTGGAATACAATCAATACTGGAACATCAGCATCATCAGTATTGAGTCTTCATCTTCTGCAACACTTGATCATCTACAGCATCTGGATCATCTCGATCTACAGCATCTGGATCATCTCGATCAACAGTATCCTCATCTCGATCATCTCGATCATCATCATACCCTGCAATACACATGATCCTCCCTTTCGGGATTACGGGATCCTGGACAGTCCTTCCTTTTGGAATTACGGGACTCTAGTCCATCAACTCTGGTGATCCTTCCTTTCGGAATTACGGGATCATGGACAGTCCTTCCTTTCGGAATTACGGGACGCTAGTCCATCAACTCTGGTGATCCTTCCTTTCGGAATTACGGGATCATGGACAGTCCTTCCTTTCGGAATTACAGGACTCTAGTCCATCAACTCTAGTGATCCTTCCTTTCGGAATTACGGGATCATGGACAATCCTTCCTTTCGGAATTACGGGATTCCAGTCCATCACACATATCTTAGACAATCCTTCCTTTCAGAATTACGGGATTCTAATCTAAGGATCAATATTTAAGACTATCCTTCCTTTCGGAATTACGGGATCACTGTCTAAGGATGATCAATCCTACCACAAATCAGGGATCAGCTTTTAAGAACATCCTTCCTTTCGGAATTACGGGATCACTGTATTAGGATGATCAATACTTGATCCATTTAAGACACCTCTCATGTCTATGGACGATGCAGTCCAGATCTACTTACAGGATGATCAATCCTTGATCCATTTAAGACACCTCTCATGTCTATGGATGATGCAGTCCTCTTGTCCACTTAGATAAAATCTAAGGACCATACATCGACTTCATTGTCGGTATCACCAATACAGGTATTCACATCATCGACCTCACTGTCGGTATTACCAATACAGGTATCCACATCATCGACCTCACTGTCGATGCAGGCAATCTCATCATCAGTGACCACATCACTCCCCCTTTCGGGGAGGGTCCTTCTGAACTACACCAAGCTTGTCTCGAAAATACTCAAACTTCACTGGAGACAAAGGTTTGGTCAATATATCAGCAACTTGTTCGTCAGTGCTTACATACTCGAGCTTGATAGCTCCTTTCTGCACCATATCCCGTATATAAAAATATCGGATCTCTATGTGTTTTGACTTATCATGGAACACTGGATTTTCTGTCATCTTGATACAACTCTAGTTGTCGCACAGGATCTCAATGGGTTCCATCTCTAAGTCAAATAAACCAGATAACAACTTCCGAAGCCATATTACTTCACAACTAACAGAGCAAGCAGCAATATATTCCGCTTCAACTGTACTGAGAGCCACACTAGACTGTTTCCTGCTAAACCACGTGATCATGGTAGATCCCAAGCAATAACATCCTCCCGATGTGCTCTTCCTGTCTAATACACTTCCTGCCCAATCAGCATCTGTGTAGCCATACAATCTGAAACCATGATCTCCAAGATAACATAGACCAAAGTCTATTGTACCCTTTAGGTACCTCATCACATGCTTTGCAGCTATGAGGTGAACTCGTCTAGGTTCCACTAGATACTGACTCAAGGTATTCACGGCAAAGCATATGTCTGGTCTGGTATTTGTTAAATACATCAATGACCCAATAATCTGTCTGTACAGAGTCATATCCACTAATTCTGATGAGTCATCTGCTAACAGTTTCAAGTTGGAATCCATGGGAGTGGCCATGGCCTTACATTCCAACATATCAAATCTTTTCAAGATTTCCACAGCATACTTTCCCTGGTTGAGAAAGATTATGTCTGGGCCTTGCCATACTTCTAGACCTAAGAAGTAGTGCATCAATCCAAGATCTTTCATCTCAAACTCTGAAGAGAGTTTCTTCTTGCATTCGATAATCTGTTTCTCATTTCCTGTTAGAAATAGATCATCCACATATAGCAGTAATATGACAGGTTCATCATCCATAACCTTGAGATAAAGATTAGGATCAGCTTTACTTTTGGTAAATCCTAAGTTGGTCAAGAAACTGTCAATTCTTCCATACCAAGCTCTGGGAGCTTGCTTCAACCCATACAAAGCCTTCTTTAATTTGCACACATAGGTTTTTCCATCTTCCACCTCAAATCCTTGAGGTTGTTCTATATACACTTCCTCCTCAATTACACCATTCAGGAAGGCTGTCTTTACATCCATCTGGTGTAATTTCCACTTCATCATGGATGCAAGTGCCATGATAGTTCTAATGGAAGTGTACCTTGCAACTGGTGCAAATGTTTCTTCATAGTCAATTCCCTCTTTCTGAGAGAACCCTTTGGCAAACCTTGCCTTATATTTTTCAATGCTGCCATCTACAGCATGCTTTATCTTGTATATCCATTTGGAGGATACCACACTCTTGTCCTTTGGCTCGGGAACTATATCCCAAACATCATTCTTCATTATTGACTGGTACTCCTCTGTCATTGCCTCAACCCACTCTTTCTTATGGGATGCTTCTTCATAACTAGTGGGTTCTTGATCTACAAGGTTACACATTAAGGCCACATAGTTGGAGAATGTCTTTGGTTTCTTGCTCACCCTAGTGGAGCCTTCAGGAGCTCCATATTTTTCTGCTCCTAGTATAATGTCTCTTGCCCATGCTGGCTTTCTCTTCCTTGAAATTTCCATGACAGGGGGTTCTTGTGGTTCCATCATGTCATGGACTTCAGGAGTTGTCTCTTCAGAGGTTGGTGCAGCCTCTGTGATTCTGGAGGGTGTATCTTCCTCATATACTTCTTCATACTGGCACTTCCTGGATCTCTTGAGAGCTGCCTCTTCATTAAATGTCACATCTCTACTTATTTCCATATGATGGAACCCTAGGATGTATATTCTGAATGCTTTGGATGCATCACAATATCCAACAAATATTCCCTTCTTCCCAGAGGGATCTAGCTTGGTTCTCTTTTCTTTTGGAATGTGAATGTATACTGGGCATCCAAATATCTTGAGGTGACTTACTTCAGGCTTCTTCCCTGTGAATATTTCTTCTGGGGTCTTGAAATCAAGAGCACTATGAGATAGTCTATTTTGCACATAGACTGTTGTCCTAGCTGCTTAAGCCCATAAATACATGGGAAGGTCTTGACCATGTATCATTGTCTTTACTGCCTCCATAATGGTTCTATTCTTTCTTTCCGCAACACCATTCTGTTGGGGATTGTAGGGAGTGGTTAGTTCCCTCTTGATTCTGGCTTCCTTACAAAAGACTTCAAAATCTTTTGAAGTATATTCTCCACCATTATCTGTCCTGAGTATCTTAATCTTCTTTTCTGAATGGTTTTCTATCGAGGCTTTGAACTCCTTGAACTTTCCAAAAACTTCATCTTTTCCCTTTAGAAAATAGATCCAAGTCTTCCTTGAGTAATCATCAATGAATGTGAGGTAGTATTCATATCCACTCAAGGATGTGGATGGCATTGGTCCACATACATCTGAATGAATCAATTCCAAAGTACCCTTGGTCTTTGTCTCACTCTTTGGAAATGGGTTCTTGATATTCTTTCCTTTTGCACATCCTTTGCATGTGCCATCATGATCAATCTTTAAGTCTGGTAGTCCTATAACTACTTTGCTTACATGAGGTAGTGCTTTGTAGTTAATGTGAGCAAGCCTTCTATGCCATAGCTCACTTGGGCTAGTGGCTTCATGAACAAGGGCAGCTTCAGGATGAACCTTGAGTTTATATAGCCCACCTTCCTCTTCACCAATAACAATTGCATCCTCAATTGATTTTCCTTTGGACCACATGAGTACTTGTCCATCTATGAATGCAACCCTATAACCTTTCTTATTTAATGCAGAGATAGAAAGTAAGTTCTTCTTCAAACCTGGTACATATAGGATTTCTTTCATCTTTAGTGGAGTTCCAGAATCAAGCTTGTAGCTTGCTTCACCAATTCCCTTGATCGGATATTGATAGTCATCTCCCAAGGATACCTTCTGAGGAGAGGACTTTTCTTCTAGATTTGAGAGAGTTTTCTTTTGACCTGTCATGTGCTTTGAAGCACCACTATCAATGAGCCATGTATCTTCTCTCCAGGTGTTACTGTCCCAGAGAGTACAGAGAATAGAACATACTCTTCTGCATCTTCTTCTACTACTTTAGCTTTCTTTCTTTTAGGCCTTTCCTCTTCTTCTTCTTCACTATTATTTTCTGCAAGATGTGCATGATGTCTTTTGTGAAAATTCTTCTTCTTTCTTGAGGGACAATTTCTGGCAAAGTGTCCAGGTTTGTGACAACTATAACATTTAACTGAGGAGAGATCTCTTTTTAAGCTTACTCCTTCTTTCTTTTGAAATCTATGTGGAGGATGAGAATTCTTATGGCCATTCTTCATGGAGTTGAAATGACTCCTTCTTCTAGTGTGAGTGGCCAAGGCTTGGTCATCTTCTTTGAGTAGGGCTTCCCTATTGGCTACCCTAGCCTCTTCTTGAATGCAATCCTCCCATACCACATCAAACTTCATACTTTCTTTTCTTGCACACATAGTTTGGATGAATGACTCCCAAGGTCTAGTGAGACCATTTAAAGCAGTCATGACTAGTTCATCTTCATCAAGGGTGTCTCCAATGGCATCTAGTTGTTCCTTGAACTGGGAGACCCTTGCGAAATAGTCTTGAATGGATTCTCCTTTATTCATTTTGGTACTCTTCAATTGAGTTCTTAGATTCATCCTTCTATTGATGTTCCTCCCTTCATACATTCTGCCTAGGGCATCATACATTTCTTTTGGGGTCTTCTTGGATGCCACTTGGGGAATCAAGTGGTCTTTTATAGAATCAGCAATGATTCTCTTTTCCCTAATCAAGTCCTTCCTATACTTCTCTTTGGCTTCATCTTCTTCAGGTTCTGCAATTTCATCTTTGATATATTGGACAAGATCATTCTCTTCAAGAATGAGACCAATCTTGTATTTCCATGCCTGGAAATTCTCTATACCCTCTAACTTGTCTTCAAGCTTAGTGCTTGGAGCCATCTTATCCAGGGGTCAAAGAGATTGAAGTTTCTCAAGAAATAGAATAACACTTACTAGGAGATGTGCTTGATTGAGTTGAAAGTTCTGGTGTGTTCTGCTTCTGGAAACTTCAACTTTTCACCTTTCGGATCTGCAACAGAATTTTTGGTTTTCTGGTCTTCTCTTTTCTGGTTTTCTGGTGCACATGTTCGCAGCTTTTCTGGTTCACTGGTGCACAGGTTCGCAGCTTTTCTGGTTCTCTGGTTTTTTGGTTTTCTGCACTTTTGGTCAAACTAGGGTTTGACTTTCCCGGAGTTCTACCCAACCAAAAATCTCGATCTAGGGCTCAAAACTTCGATTTTGGGAGGGCTATCCAGCCATGCAATCAGAATCCAAAAATTCCAACTTTTGCAGATACCCTAATTTTCGCCGAAGGAGGAAAGAGAGGTATTTTCACCTTGTGAAAGATGTCCTATTCAGGCTAGCTCTGATACCATGTTAAGTTTAGCCTAATTTGACTAGCAAGATCACTGAAAGAAACACAATCACAAGATAGACAAAGATTTACCCTAGGAAACCCTCATGGGGTAGAAAACCCAGCAAAGCTTTCCTCAATATAGATAATCAACCAAATACAAAATGTAGTCCAAGACTAGAGCTCCTTCTCCTCCTATGCAGACCTCTCTCTCACTTGTGTGCTACTCCCAAGTGGATGAATGAATGAGATAAGTGAGGAACAACCTCCTCTACTTATACCTGTTTCCCGACTGACCTTTTTACCCTAATGGGGCCGACCTCTCCCAGGAGAGTCTAATAACCCCCAAATAGTAAACTCAGGGCCGACCTCACATGGGAGATCTAAGAACCCTAGTTATCACATTCTCTTGGAGGAATAAACATCTCCGGATATACAATAGGGTCACCACGGAGGAATGTACCATCTCTGGAATAATAAAATACAAGTATAATATTCTTGGAAGTTACAATATTTCAACAAGAAAGACACCCTCTCCCTGGGGCAACTCTACAGGTACGCTGGTGCTAGTACCATCGTAACAAGGTGTCAGGTGTTATAGCTCACTAATATACTTGCAAGGTCCAACAATAATACTCTAGCCAATCTCTCAAGGCACTAACTAAGGAGGCTCAACCATGCCCTTAGCCATACTACCCGACTACCCAAGTACTAGAGAGTAAGCTTCCCAAGTGTTGTGCTCGGTGCCAATATAGCAACAAGACAGTCGATTGGATTATCTAAAGCTAGTTTCAGGTTGCCTAGGGGACTTCTGATATGCCCAAGGGTACGTGGAAGTGAAATTCCATATACAGGTGTTGTCTGATGTGATACTACTTGAAGAATTACCAAAAGGGGTTACAAAGGTGTCCAATCAAGTGAAACCTCTTGTATTTATTGCGTGTATTCTTTCCCAACCACAGTCTTACCCACTAAACAAAAAATCTCTTTATTTAAAGTTGTTGGAACACATCTCTAACCTAAAAAAAATCTGCAAAATTTATGGAGGCATGCAAGTTCAGGAAAATGCTCTAATACCACTGGTAGTGTTCTTTAACCCTTAAACTTAGAAGGCAACTAGGTATACAACTTCTAAATTTATAATGCAAGAATAAACCCTTGTATTATGATAATCCAATAGAAAGCAATGATCACTTGGCTCTTAAGTTTGGGCGACCTTTCACTTGAGCCAAGCTCCAATTACAACAATACTCAACAAAACAAACCATATCCTCCTAGCTCTTTAAATAGGCTTCCAATAGCCAAATCCCTAACTACTTGTGGTCCCATAATTAATGAGTACCAACTACCTAGTGGGCCTTAACTAACAGAGAGACCATTTTTACAATAATTAATTATCCACTACTATTTACTTGGCCTTAATCAAAGAAGATGGCCACATACATTACTTGACTGACTCCTATATAGCCTAAAGCAGGGGGGTTAGAATAGGACCCTAACAGTTTCCAGGTATGCTTGGGAAATTATAGTATGCCTATGTGACAAACACAAACACAGGTTAAACCTAACTTGGCATATTTAGTTATGGATGGGATCGTCAAATCCCCTAATGTGGGATTCAACTACCCAATACCTCACCATCAACAAGTCTCTAATCCAGTTGTTAAACCTTGCAATCACATACATATGCATATTCAAGTCAACTACAAAAGACTAAAACTACAAAATATTCTCTTTCTTGGAAAGTTTCAATCAGTTTTATCATATCTAATTGCAAAGTGAGACAAGAAGAGACTGCATCAATTGTGTCAAATATGTATTCCGGGCTGGACCATATAGTGCCCCCATTGATCTTAGAAAGTTAACTGCACACTTTGGATAACTTGTTGGGAAACATACGGATAATTTCATAATGTATGTACATTGTAGACCCTTTATATCAACCAAGATTCCCCCATTCAAAATAGAAATGCATGAAGTTTCAACAAAATAAAATATGAATTTTATGCTTACCTTTGTTCTGGCCAGACAGCTCCCCATCGAATCAATGTTAGGTTGCCTTCCAGAGCACGAGTTAAGAGTGCCTGTGGAAATGGGGACAATCCTGTGCAGCCACTGACATCCAGATACTTTAGAGAATTCAACTCAACCATTTCCTCCATGGCCATGGATGTAAGACTAGTGCAGTTTCTTAGGCTCAGCCATGTTAGCTTGTCAAGCTTGCCCAACCCAATGCGGTCCAGGGAAGTCAGAGCATGGCAACCTTCCAAATCAATCTTCTTAAGTGAAGTTAGCTGTTCAAATGTGGAAGGAAGGGAAATAAGGCTGTCACATCCAACAAGCTTCAAGTACTGTAGCTTTGGAAGAGCATGCAAAGAAAAGGATGGCAGTGATTTGAAACTGCAACATGTTAAATTAAGCTCCACAAGTTCACATAATGAATATGAATTTCCTATGGAACTCGGAAGAAGAACAAGATCCCAGCACTCAGACATGTCCAAGCATCTCAGTTTTGGTAGTGAACTTATTGAACGTGGTATACATAATAACCTGGAGCAACCTTGCAGGCAAAGACGGAGCAAGTTCCTCAGCTGTCCTACTGAATCAGGCAGTTTTCTTATGGCAGTGTGGCTCAAATCAAGTTCCTGTAACAGCCACAGGTTACCTATACCCTCTGGTAAATGCTCCAATCTCCGGCAGTTGGAAAGATCAAGCTTTCGTATGTGCTGCATTTTGCCCACTGCATGAGGCAAATAAGTCATGTTCTTGAGGTATGCTAGCCGAAGGACCTCAACCTGATCAATATTCCACAGACCAGCTGGAACCGCCATGCTTTCTGTTTTACAGCTTCCTATAGCAAGCAGTAACAACTGTAAATGGTATGGAAGAGTGTAAGAGAGATTGCTGCATTTGCTCAAATCTAGAAAACGAAGTTCTCTGAGCAAACCCACAGACGGAGGCAATGAACATAAAGAGAAGCAACCTTTCAAATCAAGTATCTTGAGAAGAGACAACTGCCCTATTGTAGATGGCAGAGTTTTGAGCTTCACACACCCACTGAGCTGCAAAACCTCCAGTTTAGTTAGCATGCCTGTTGTTTGTGGAAGATGTGTCAAAGATGTACAGCCAGAGATCCTAAGAAACTTCAAATTTTTCAGGCAGCCAAAAGAAGATGGCAGTGATTTAAGTGAAGTACAAAAGCTCAGATCAAGCAGTTGGAGGGATTTAAGGGCGGAGATTGCTTTGGGAAGGTGTGTACAAGATGTGCACCCCCTCAAATCAAGAACTAAAAGCTGGGTCATTTTCGTCAAAACAGCTGAGGAAGGAAGTGACAATCTTGCGTTCCCGCCCAATAATCCAACACGGAGAAATGGACAGCCAAAGGTGGGAAGAAGTTGGTCGATGTCACTATTGTAAATTGAGAATTTCGTTGCCCTGTATAATGTCTCATCTAATGAGACCCCTTGAAAGGAATTATTATTGCAGTCAGTCCCAAACAGACGACATTCCTTTTGGAAACGAGTCACTTGACAATTCCTATCTGTGTTGTTTACTGAATTTTTCCCTTGATATACCTCAGTTACTAAAAAGCTTTCAGACTTTATGTGATTCAAACGAGATGTTGAATCGTTATGTTTGGAATATGTAACCAACTCACCTGAATTGACTTCCTCGTCTTCAGTACAGTTCATGTATACATTACCAGAACCAAAAAACTTAGTCATGACTCCCATGCTTTTTGATGAAATCTTTTTGTTTTCTATCTCCTTTCTCCTGTTGAGAAGCTCAAAGGGAATTTTATAAACATTGGAATCTTTCTTCTTCGAATATTCTTTGATATCTTGGCAAATAATATTTGAAGCCAGATTGTAAAATGGTTCAGAAAGTTTGAACTCTAACTCACTATCTAAGCCACAGGTATCAAGTACATTCAGCCGCCAGTCTACCATCGATCTGAAGACTAAAATACTAAGAATGACAACAATCTCTTCCTGGCTGAGCCCATTGCTGAAAGCCAACCATAATGTTTCCAGAGTTGACAAGTTCACCCATTCTCCTTCTGGAAAAGCAGCCAGGTCCAGAAAACACTCCTGCAACAGAGGATGAATGAATCCCAAAGCACTGAAGCAGGCGTACAGTACAGAATACGAGCAGTTCGCTGTTCTGTCAAAGTTTTGTTTACCGCTTACAGAACTTTCAGCCAGGTCCATGCATGCCTCTCCTGACGGTTGATTTGTGGTGATTTGATCAACTGTGTTCATCTGTTCCCCTGCAACTTCACCACCCTCATTCAGCAATAATTCCAGAACCAACTTTTGATGGGCCCCTGCTCCATACAATGCACTTGAAAGGGCCTGAATGAATAAGGGCGAACCATTGCACTTCCTTGCCAATTTAGTGGCCAAATCATGTTGTTCCAAGGTCAAAGGGCCATCCCATTCTACGACCCATTGGAATAGGTGTACTGCATCTTCTTCTTTCAGACAGCCGAGTGCATAAATGCATGCCTCTGCGGATGAAAGAATTTGTGAGTTGTTCGTGACAACAAGAATTCTTCCACGCTCCTTACCATCAAAACAGAGGAGCCCTTCCACTTGAGAAGCTTCCCACACATCATCAACAATCAAGAGGGATGGCAGAAGACACTCTGAGAATTTCCTCTTGAGTGCAGTGAGGCCTTCCTCCACAGATGTGAAGACAGCTTGGGAACCAGATATGGCCTTCCATAGGCAACATTGAAGGGATTTGGCATCTGTTTTGCGGCCAGCAGTTATCCAATACACTCCTCCAATGAAACGCCTCTTGACTTTGCAGTTGGAGGCCACACAAGATGCAAGAGAGGTTTTTCCCAGGCCTCTAGGACAACATATGCCTACTACAAGAGATCCACCTGAGTCCAAAAGCTCTGAAACAAGCTTCTCTGCCACTGGTATAGCTGTCCGACTTCCAATTGGGCAATGAATTTGATGACAATGACAAAAATCATGGAGAGGATCTTCATCTTCAACTGAGTCATCAGAGGGCTCCTCATAGTAATCTGAGACCAATGCCAAATTCAATTCCTCAAGTTAGTATTATGTCTCTTCAAAAAAATGCGATGAATAAAACTAGTGCTATGAGATGATTGTGGAGCGCTCACTTTCAAAGGTAAGGAAGGAGTGCACAAGTCTTTTCAGGCGGTCTCTCACCAAAAAATTAGGAAATCCAGACTCTGTGGAGAAGAAGATGGCCTTGAGAGATTCTGCTGCTCTGCAAAGCTGGTTTTTCAAATCCATTATCGCCAACCTCAGCTGTTTCATGTTATCATCTCCAATCTGAAGAGCTTCCTGCACCAACATTTTCTTATCTGCTGCTTCAACCTCTGCACCTTGGATTGGGATTCTCAAGGCTTCATCCGAAGGAGGAGAAGGACGTGATTTTCTAGAGAAATTCCAACTGGACAGACAAAAGGATAAGGATGGAACCCTCCAATTGAATCTACTGAATTGGGTATTCGGCGTTGCATTGCCTTCGTTGTCCCGAAGAACATAAAATGCAGAAACAAAGCTCCTTCTTTTGAACATCAGATACCCATCAAACTTACCTTCTGTAGAAGAATGATGGGCCTCCAAATTAAGAGACCATTCCTGTAAGGATGACACTATCTGTTGTGTAAGATCAAACAGAATACACAGAATTTCGAGGTCTTGGAAGAAACCCGTTTGCAAAGAATCGGCTGCCGTGATAAGAAAGCTGCGGCCATCGACACAATTCGAATCGGAAGCCGAATTAACCCTTTCACAACAAGAATTAGAGTCAGTTATATAAAGAGGTTGGAGAGTCTTCAAAAGCCTCACAAAGCTGGCACAGCATTTATTGATATTGGGGCGTTCTCGTACACAAGTACGAGCCAGCAACACCTGAGCCTCCTCCAATAGCTTGTCCAACACTACTTTCAAAGAATCGACCTGCATGTTTGACTACAAAATGTGAAGCAGAACGAGAGCAATAAGTTTGTATACAATTGAAACCATTATTCCAGGATTGCAGATCTATCCTGAGTAAGGAGGAAGAAAAGTTGACATCGCTTCCATCTGAATTTTTTTCAATTTAGCAGAATCTTTGGGCCGAGCAAGGATCGAAACTCTTCAACCTTCCTTTGGGATTTTACAGTGAAGCGTTGACAATCAAATATCATAAGATAGTTGTCATAAAACTGCAAGTACCAACAACCACAGCCCAGTCAACTTATTTTACTATGATATTCACAGCCTACAGGTTCATAATGCTTGTGAACTGTCCAAATCTCTCCTTTAATAAAGCAATTTGCTTGCGTGCCCACTACTACTTGTACCGCATGTGTTGCCACTACCACCTTTTCCTCGAAACCATAATTATTGGAAAAATGAAACGACGATGACGTGGCTAAACCATAATTATTGGAAAAATGAAACGATGAAGTGGTTAATTTCAAAAAATATTAACCAAAGTTAAAAAAAAAAAAAAAAACACATTACATAAAATAAAAAGGTTTTATGTAGAAATTGATCATGTAGGCATTGATTGTATATGGAGCTAGGTACTCATAAAATAAAAAAATTATTAAAGGTAATTAAAAAAAATCATGTTTAAAATAGAAAATTAAAACTTAAAAAAATACACTATTCTTAAAAACATTCATATTATTAAAATATTATTTTTTAAAATAAAATTCTTAAAAACACCTCATTAAAATATTGTTTTTTAAATAAATTACAAATAATTGAGATGATTTCAATTCTTTGACTTACTTTAAAGCAAGGGAATTACGCATTAGCAATCATTTTAATAAATTAAAAGTTTTAAATATATTTTTATTATTAAGCAAAGTTATATTTTTTTAATTCTCGATCAAAGTGACATAAGAGTGAAGGTGATATGATAATAAAACAAGTGAAAATAGCAGCAAAGCTATTTATACCTACCGGTTGAGAATAATTTATAAATAATTTAATTAATAATTACATAATTTCATAAACCAATTTAATTAGGAAGAAAATACATTTATTCAATTAAAATGGGAGGATTAAAAACATGTTTAATAATTTATTAATTATTTTATAAAAACTAAATAATTAATATTAAAACAAATGACTCCTGGGTATTAGATTATATGAAGTTTTACAAGTATTAAAAAAAAAATATTTATGTTTTTAATCATTATTTATTTATATATAAAAAAATAGATTTAAGGAAAATACATACTAAAAAATAATATTTATGTTTTTAATCATTATTTATATATATATATAAATAGATTTAAGGAAAATACATGCTAAGTTGTTAAGACAAAGAGTTATAAGTTGTTATGAGAAAGGGTTATGATATTATGATTATTTTTTTAGAAATCAATAATGCATTAGTTGATTATAACATAAAGTTAAAATAATTATGAAATGTATAATTTAATAAACACTATTGTTATTGTTATTGAATATTGTTTAAAAGTAAAAAGAAAATTACATAATATTATTATTATATTAAAGAGATTTATCAATTAATAACTATTAATAAAGTGTTAAAACTTAACAATGTGATTGAAAAACAATACAATATATATTTAATTATAAAAACTTAAATATATTTTTTTATATGTTTAATTATAAAAACTTAATATTTAAAATGTTTTTAAAATAAATTAATCTTTTACATATATATATGTTTGTTTTTTTTTAAATATCTTTTCTTAATATTTAAAATAAATTGATCTTTTACATATGGTTTATTTTTAAATATCTTTTTTTATTGTAAATTTTTATATAATAAACTAAATAATAATTAAATATAGTTTTATAGCAATTTGGAATTTGTATATTTTTATAAGTTTACAATATTTCAAAGTTATTTAAAAATATTAAATTGTTAAACATGATGTAAATAAAGCAATTTAATAGTATGTATCAACTGGACAGATAAAGGGAATTAAGATTACAAAGGAATGTGTAATCTCACATATATTATTTGCAGATGATGTCCTAGTGGCTCGGGCAGATACCTTGGAGGAATGGGTAATATATAATGATGTTTTTCAGACATTTTGCAGGGCTACAGGTATGAAAATCAGTTCTGTTAAATCCAATTTTTTTCATTATTCTGTTGATGAAGATAAGCTCAGAGACATTAAATCGATCCTCCCATATGAATGTTGCTCCATTGAAGAAGGATTTAAATATCTTGGCTTTTACCTTAAGCCAAATAACTACCAAATCAAGGACTGGTTCTGGCTCTTGAGAAAAATGGAGACTCGCATTGCACATTGGTCTTACAGGCTCTTATCGATGGGGGGAAAACTTATTCTTATTAAGTCCATTCTCTCCAGCATTCCAGTGTATTGGTTTTCTTTACTTGAAGTCCCTTCTTCTATTATCAAGAACATAAAAAGTCTTATATTTAACTATCTATGGTCTGGGAAGGCACTTTGTGAAAAACTCCCAATGGTTGCTGCTGACTCCCTTTCGAGACCATATCGTTTTGGAGGATGGGGTATAAAAGACTTGAAATGCTTCAATACAGCCCTCAGATTAAAAAGTGCATGGAGAGGAATTTTTGGGACTTCTCTATGGTCTAGGATGTTACACAGCAAATATATAAAATCTGACTTTCTCTGTTGGATTAGAATGCCACAACTTGAAGGTTGGAATTTCTCGCCCATTTGGAGGGGATTTATGAAGATTTTCCATTGGATCAAGAATGATCTTGTCTGGCAGGTGGGTTCGGGTCACAGGATCAGAGTTGGGGTTGATCCAATTATTGGTTTTGACCATGAACATACGCTCCCTCCTAATATTATTCAGTATCTGAAGATTATTGGCTTTTCTACGTTAAATAGCATTAATCACCACAGATGGGGGAACGAGAACTCTGAGAAATGGTATTCGGCACATGAGATTGGTCTATCAGGTTACTTAGCTCGAGTTTGGGACGCATATATCAAAAACTTAAAGTCTGCAGGTGTATCTTTGAGCAATGCTACCGATAGATTGGTCTGGGGTGGAAACCCATCTGCTGGCACAGTGACTGCACGGACAGCATACTCTAGAATCATCCAGGAAAAATTTATTTTTCCACAGGATTGGTGGTACAAAAGATTATGGTCCTGGAATGTGCCTCTGAAATTGAAATGTTTCATCTGGCTATTGATACAGAACAAACTAAAGACTTGGGAGAACTTATGCAAAAAAGGTTGGTATGGTCCCAGCTTATGTGTTCTTTGTAAATCTGATGCAGAAACGAAACAACATTTGTTTGTTCAGTGCTCTTTTACTCAAAAAGTATGGGAGGATCTGTGTAAAAATCTTAACATCACTCAATGTTGGAATATTGGTTACTTTAATATGTGTCTTTTAAATTGGCACAGACATTGTAAGGAACATTTTCACATTGCAATCTGTATCCCGTGGGCCATTTGGTTTTCAAGAAATAGTGCTATATTCAGGAATTCTTCTCCTGATGTTAGACAATGCAGTTTAATTGCTCTTAAGATGTACTCTTCATGCCCGATGGAAAAAGCTAAATTGAAGACTGGCAGAATTTCATTGTTCAAGCTCATTGTAGACCAGCCAGTTATTTTCTTTGATGGCGCGTCACAATTTGGTCTCTGTGCAGCAGGAGGGGTCATTTTTCTTAATGAGTTGCATTTCTTCACTTTCAAACTCAACTGTGGATCTGGTTCAAATATGAAAGCAGAGCTCTTGGCTCTCTGGTGTGTTTTAAAGGTGGCTAATATCTTCGGTCTGGCTAATATTAAAGTATATGGTGATTCCCGGGTCACCATAAAATGGGCAGTAGGTGACTTCAAGTTCAAAATTTTGCATCTTAGACATTGGGCCATCAGAACACTTTATGAAATGTCAAAGATTCCAGATATTAAATTTGAGCATATTTATTGAGAACACAATTCGCAAGCTGACAAGCTTTCCAAGCAAGCTCTAAGTGGTAGGGAAGGGTATCTAATATGGGAGGAATGGTGTGATAATCAATTACAGGATGGTGGATCTCTTTTCTTTCTTGATTGATTCTTAGCTGGGACAGATTCTGGAATTTAGCATTCTAGTTTTTATACTTAGGTTTTTTGGTCTCTTGTGAAGATTTCAGCTATATTACAGTGATGTTGGATCTGCTGATAGACATGATGTCTTCTTGTACTCTCTGATACTTCTTATAATCATGTTCTCCAGACTGAACAGTTAAATGATTCATTTTTTTATGAATCATGCTCTTTTTTGTACTATTTGATTCGTTATGAATATCAATAGTAGTTTTTTTCGCTGGAAAAAAAAAAGCAATTTAATAGTAGATAAGCAAAATATATATTTTTAATAATATAATATATAAAAAAACATTTATTTTATGCTTTTTTCTTTTGAAAAAAAAAAATATAAAAAACATTTATTTGTAAAATTTTAAAACAAAAATGATTGCATTAATGTCACTAATAATACAACAATTTAAACAAATACCCTTTTAAATTACATGGATAAGGATGAGTTAATTAGCATTCGCAAACTATTTTTAAATAAATATTTTATTATCTAGAATAGTTCAATCTTAAAAGTAAGGTGAAAATGCAGTGAATTACTGTTGGTGCTCATTACATGTTCACAATCAAATGCTTGTGAGAAAAGTTCAAAGGCACGGTAGCATTCAATAGTGTGGTGAGTTGGCAAGTAAACATGCAATGATGCCATATAAGCCAAGCGTACAAAGCGTACAATCCACATTCAAGTATCTTTATGAATCATATATATGTGTTGTAATATACCAATATCCACCAATTACATATATTTATTTTTAAATTTTTAATATATTTTAAAATTTGACAAATAAATCTTATGCATTAGGCAAATTAGTCTTGTCATGGTTTTTATCCAATCAGAAATTATTAATATATTATTTTAATAGTTTTTATCTAATTAAAAATTATTAATATAATATTTTAAAATTATAAAAAATATTTTTTGATTTTCAAATATTAAGAAAAAAAAATGAAAATTAAAAAAAATTTAAATCCTAAAAAATTGCTATATGATATAATAATATCGAAAATGACATAATAATAAACAATATGATGTAGTTTGGGAAAATCTAAAGTGGTGGAGGGAATATAATTTAAAAATAGTATTGAAAAGAAATAAAATGAAGAATAAAAAGCGGTAGAGAAGACATAATAATAAAATAATATTTAGAAGAAAAAAATAGTATTTAGAAGACTTAAAATAAAGAATAAAGGAGATTAATATAATTTTAAAATAAAATAAAAAATAGTATTTAGAATAAATAAAATGAAGAATAAAAGGTGGTGGAAGGGACATAATAATAAAATAATATTTACAAGAAATATAAGACCCAAAATGAAGAATAAAGGAGATTGATATAATTATAATAAATAATGGAAGTTGTATATATAAACTAAATTAAGTAGACTTTTTAAAGAGATTATAGAACAGAGTTAATCCCATTAAATATTAATAAGGTAATCACCGTCATCCATCATAAAAATACATTTTATTATTTATTAAAGCTTATCCTGTGATGTTTCATAAACATCCATGTATTTTATAATTTATTAAAGCTTATCATGTGATATTTCTCTCTAAATATAAATATCGTGTATTAATAAATTATCAATCACTTATTTAACAATTTTATTAAAAAATAATCATTTTATATATTATTAAAAATTTTAAAAAAAATTATTATCTAATTTTTTTTAAATAATAATTCATTAAACATTTACATTGTATATTTGTCAATTTACTTTATAAATAATTTGCTATGGGTTGAGATAGAAACCAAAATACAAAAATTGCTTGAAAAATGAAATCAAAAATACAAAATAGTTGGAATACAAATATAATATGCATTTTAGATTAAGTTTATTAAAAATTATAATTAAGTATTGAGAATGTTTGTGCTATGGGATAGGACCTCAATAAGTTATTTCATGAATTGCATACATCTTAGCACACATAAATACCAAAACATCAACACATCTATGTGTTAAGCTAAGCAGGAAATTAAACTGTCATTCTAACTAAAGAAGCATGAAAACATCACATTAATTCAACACATATATCATGTTGATTGTAAATAGTAAAAAATATAATTGTAATCTAAATTATATTTATATGATATAAACTCTCATGTAATCACGTATACAATTGTAAGGTATTTATACATCTCAATTACTTAGTTTTCACCTGTTGCCAACCCCTAAATATGTGCATCTTACATTTTGACAATCAAGTCAACACGAAGAATGCACACATACATTAGAAAAGAGTACAATAGAAGGGGCACAAAAGGTATTCAACCCTAGCTTGAGACTATTTGGAGCAAAAAATATGTTTCTTTCTAAAGCATGTGTGGCTTAATTTTTCTAGTCTAGGTGAACTAAAGTTGAAGTGGTGCTACTAACATGTAAAGTGGTGCTAGTAACATGTTAATGCTTGTGGGGAGGACGTTGGATTACCTAAAGAGTTGGTTAAAAAAATCCATACGAAATTTACCACCCAAAAATGTATCTTAAATAAGATTAGGATTGATAATTGTATTAAGATATAATTAGCAATGTTAATGACATAAAAGATGATTAGGATTGATTATTAAAAATCATTTATCAGTAAAAATTATTAGAGACTTTTAACTTTGTAGATGAAAAACTAAAACCTTGATTGGGAAGAATAAAAAAAACATTTTATTACATTAATAAAGATGTAGATATTATATAGCATTGTCATCGTACCTATAGACCGATAGTGTTAGATTGGTTTTGTCATTGTTGTTGCATAATCGTATTGCTCCAAGGTCAAAGGGCCATCCCATTTTACAACCCATTGGAACAGGTGCACTCTGTCTTCTTCCTTCCATATACAATTTAGTGTATAAATGCATGCATATGTGGATGAAAGAATCTGATTTATTCATGGAAACAAAAAATCTCTCACAATTGTCACCATCATAATAGAAGATCCCTTGTGCTTGAGATGCTTCCACACATCATCAACAACCTCTTAAGTGGAGTGAGGCCTTCCTCCACATATGTGAGGACAGCTTGGAAATCCAATATGGCCTTACATAGGCAACATTGAAGGCCACATATGTGAGGACAACTTGGAAATCCAATATGGCCTTACATAGGCAACATTGAAGGGATTTGACATCCGTTTTGCAGCTAGCAGTGATCCAATACACTCTGACTTTGCAGTTGGAGACCACAGAAGATGAAAGAGAGGTCTTTCTTAGGCCTCTAAGATCACATATACCCACTACAAGAGATCTACTAAAACAAGCTTCTATGCCATTGGTATAGTTGTTTGATTTTTCAATTTGACAGTAAATTTGATGACAATGACAATAACCATAGAGAGAATCTTGCTCTTCAACTGAGCCATTAGAGGGATCCTCAGATGTATGCCAAATTTGATTCCTCAAGTTAGTATTATTCATTCTACTATTCATCTTCAAAAAAAATGTGATGAATAAAAGTAGTACTATGAGATGATTGTGGAAACCTCGCTTTCAAAGGTGAGGAAGGACTATGCTAGTCTTTTCAGGCAGTCTCTCACCAAAAAATTAGGATATCCAGACTCTATGGAGAAGAAGATAGGCTTGAGGGATTATGCTACTCTGCAAACATGGCCTTTCAATTCCATTATTTCCAACCTCATCTATTTTAGGTTATCATCTTCAATCTAGCTTTCTGCACCAATATTTTCTTCTCTACTGCTTCAACCTCTACACCTTGGATTGGGATTTTCAAGGCTTCATATAAAGAAAAAAGAGGAGAAGGACCTGGATTTATAGAGAAGTTTCAACTGGACATCTAAAAAGATAAGGATGGAACCCTGTAATTGAATCTAGTAAATTGGGTACTCGCCATTGCATTGCATTCTCTGTCATGAAGAACATAAAATGTAGAAACAAAGATCCTTCTTTTGAACACTAGATACCCATCAAAATTACCTCTTGCAAATGAATGATGGCCTCCAAATCAAGACACCATCCATGCAAGTATGACATTATCCATTACGTGAGATCAAACAAAATACATATAATCTGGAGTTCTTGGAAGAAGCCCATCAACAAAGCATCAACTATTGTGGTATGAAAGATGCAAACGTCGAACCAATCCAAATCTGAAGCTAAATTAACCCTTTGACAACTGCAATTAGATTTGGTTATATACAGACGTTGGAGAGGCTCCAGAAGCTTCACAAAATTGGCATGACATTCAATGATATTGGAGAGTTCTCATACTCAAGTACCAGCCAGCAACAACTAGGCCTCCTCTAATAACTTGTTCAACACTAACTTCAAAGGATCAACCTGCATGATTGATTGTACAATATGAAGCAGAATGAGATGGTAGAAAATTGCAATCATTATTTGGGGATTCTAGATCTATCTTGAGATATTGAGGTAGGGGGAGGAAGAAAAGTTGACACCGTTTCCATCTGAATTTTTTCTATTTCTCAAAATATTTGAGCTGAGCAAGGATCTCAACTCTATAAACTAAATATTTAAAGTCTTCAAACTTCCATTGGGATTCTTAAAGTAAAACGTTGACAATCACATATTAACCAATTGCGATAGAATTCCCAACAACCACAACCCACTCAACTTGTTTCAATATGATATTCACAAGCACATTTTTTTCATGTTGATTAACTATGTCAATTGCATATGATAATAAAATATGAGCTAGTTGTGATAGAACTCCCAACAACCACAACCCACTCAACTTGTTTAAATTAAATATTGCATAGGATATGGTGTCAATCTCTCCTTTCATAAAGCAATTTGCTTGCGTCCCACTACTCTTACTTGTGTAGCGTATGTAGTGTGCCACTACCAAATTTCTTTTGAGAACATAATTATGGGAAAAAGGAAAGTATGAAATGATTAATTTAAAAAATAATATAATTAGCACACCCTCTAAACGAGTTGATGGAATTTAAAAGTAATTTAAAGGAGGTTTTAATATTATTATGGTTAATTCAAACTATAAAGATATTGAAATTTAAGTTATATTATTTGAGAATTGGATCATTAATTTGATGATGACTTTATATTGCAATTGAAGTTATCTTATTTGAGAATTGGATCATTATTTTGATGATGACTTTTTATCATGATCGAATGTCATTATCAAAATAGTGATCCAATTTTCAAAGGTTTGATAATATCTTTGTAAATGCTCATAAATTTGTGTTGAATATTATTGGGGCGCTTAAGGAGTAGTCTGTGGACCCCAGGTCACAAAAAGCTAGATCAATTTCTACTCATGTTTGCTTGAATAACATCTCTATAGGTTATTTTGATGGAGATTCTCAAGATAATTATGAGAGAGAAGGTCTTGGGATGGTTTTGATTATGGAAGAGGCTCATATATGTAAGTTGTGGATGGGTTGTGGCCTGAGTTCTAATACAAGGGGAGAATTGTTAGTGCTTTGGGGACTATTTTATGTTGCTCATCTAAAACATGTCTCCCATTTGCAGGTTAGAGGGGATTCAAAGGTGATTATAGATTGGGCCCTAAACAAGTGTAGCCTTTAGGTAAATCTATTGGAGGGGTGGAAAGTCTAGATCAGATTGCTTCAAGAGGCTTTTTTCATAAGAAAAAAATTCAACACATCTACAGAGAATTTAATATGGAAGCTGATATTTTTTCAAAGAAGGTTTTGGATTGTCCAAAAGGCTTAATTTTCATTGAAGAGTCGGTGTAGGTTAGAGTATCTTATCTTATTTCTCTGTCTGTTTTTTAATGGTTGTTTGGGAGTCCTATAGCTCTTGGGCTCTTTGGACATTTTGATTTTGGATGACTATATATTGGAGTAGATGTTTTGATGAGTCTTTTATGTTACTTATGTAGACAAAGATAGGTTGTTAGCACACTCAAGTAGGGTTTTTTTCAGGTGAAGTTTCGTTTTATATGCAGTAAGTTTTGATTCTTGTAAGAAAAAAAAGTCAAAAGATTAGAACAATGAAGTGATGATGTATGCATACTTTGATCCCAATGAATATCAAGTATTTTTTTTTCCATGTGAAAAAATACTTTCTATCATGATTCTTGAGTTGTTGAAAGGGTTGTGTTTTTTGAAAAGAGAGGAGTAGTTCCACATAGAATCAAGGACGCCAAACAATTTAGTAACACAATTATACATATTGATATATATATATATATATATATATATATATTTTTTTTTAAATTACAATCCATATGTATATATGAAGAAAAAAACATAGAAGTAAGTGTTAATAGCAAAGAATGAAGGTTCCAAGAGATGATTTTTATAGTCTTTTTTTTACAAATATACATAACATCATGTTATGATACCAACATAAACAAATGAATTTGATATGATGCCTACATTGATGAAATCAAAGAGCTTGTCAAAATTACGCCCTATACCCTTCACAGTCATCTAACAACCTTATATTGTGGACATTCATATTCTCTGTTAAATCAAGCAAAACAAGCATTGCCTCCGTGCAAGATTCACACCAATGACCAAACAACATATCTCAATTAGGTAAACCATCAATATCCTTATCCTTTGTATGCTATTGGGTCATCAAAATGGAAAAAGTGATCGATGTATATGTAACACTATCAACAACACAATGCCATGATAAGTAGTATCACATATAGAGAAAAAAATGTTTGATTTTAGTACTATGAAATCAAAATTAATTTAGTGTTGTGAACTCATTTGAAGTGAAAAGTGGCTCCATAAACTTTTAAATACAACACCTACATTACCTTTGGAAATCACATGACAACTCATTTATTTGTTTACCTTTCAAAAACAGCACCTACATTCCCTTTGGAAATTAGATGACAACTCATTTCATGGTTTAACTTTTAAATACAACACCTACATTCCCTTTGAAAAATAGACGACAACTCATTTCTTTGTTTTATAAGAAAAATGTTCCATTAACTTTTAAATACAACACATATGCACAAGGTTTTGTATACAAATACATTATTAAGCTCCTTACATAACAAGACTATACCTAAGGATAGATTCATCCCTCATGCCTTCCAATTTATAATTTTTTATGCACTAGACATCCTGAAGAGATCATACATCTAGGCTAAGGTAGGGGGGACTCAAGGAAAGTGGTCCAACATAAAAGGACGATAGAGACATATCATGTCATCACTAGGCAAGTCACGCATGCACATAACACGGAAGAGGGTCGCGTTGGGACCTCCTTCGTGGGTAGGTGTATGTGAGTGCTAAGGTGTGAAATCCATACGCTACATATTGCCATTGTTGTAGGAGCTTGTATCCATGAGATGGGAATAGTGGCAAGTTGTAAGGAAGGAGAGAAGCATGCAAAGCGAAAATAGTGTCATCATTAGGCAGGTCATGCATGGACATGGCATGGCAGAGGGTCATGTTGCGGCCTCCCTGTTGTATATATGTTGTACAATTGTGGGGTGTACCTTCTCATGTATAGGTTGGGCTATACCGCCAATGTGACATATTAATTCCATTTGTATTGTCATTATGGTTTTATAGTGCTTATACACACCAACATACAACTTTGACATAGTCGATCTTACCCAATTGCTTAATTCCCTACATGCTCAATGGTATGACGAACAAGATTTATCCTCACCCCAAGAATATGAAACAATAAAGTAAATAATGATGGTAGAATTGGACATACAAGATGAACCATTGGATAAGTACTAATTGCTAATTAATGGCTTAATTACTATATTAATCATAGAGGTCATAGGGGTTCACCAATTAGCCCATTCGCTTGTAGAGGGTTGAATAGGGGAATAGGTAGAACATGATAAGGAAGTGGTTATAGAGCCAATGATAAGCACTTAGGCACATAGTTATCAATTTTTATTTAATTAATCTAGATTGGGTAGACCTTATTTTCTACTAGACGATTACCTATGTTAATCTATGTGTCTCTCTATGCAATAGCAAGAAGAAATTATCTATATCAAGGCCCTTACATTTGCATTGTGTCAACCATCATTTCATACAAGTCATATTCATATCAAGGATTGAAATAAATATAATCAATGGAATTGGGACATGTATATCAAAGATATTTTTTACATAGATCTTCCTTTTGACAAGAACATCATCTCCAAAGTGAAAAATGTTCATTGTTGTTAGAGATAATTGGATGCATCTCCCATCCTCCCTTATGCCATCCACAAGGCAATCCTTGTAAATCCACGAGCAAATCCTCCACATATTGTGTTTCATTGACAATTATTCAAGTTGTGATTCCATGCCCATGCCCATGCCCTTGGAGATTAAAATTTGGAATTATGGGGACATCATTTCAACTTGTAGGCATTACTAAAGATGGTAAGAAGTCTAGGTGCAACATTATCGGTGGAACGGGAAATCCTTGAGGTGCCAACTTAATGTGAAGACTCCTTCTACTATGGAATTGAAAACAATGATTGAGCATGATGACATGAAGTTAGATATTTCTAGGGTTATTAATGGGATGTTTAGTTGATATACCAATTGAACCTAGGTTTATGCTATAAAATGGTATATGGGTAAGATCCCCACCTCCATGTTTGTGGCTTCTTACAAAACCACCATATCTTGAAATTGAAGATGGAGTTGAGATTGTCCTTAAAGAGAGCAAGGGGCTTGAAGATTGAGGGAGCACAGATGAAGGTCCAATAAACCTCAATCTTTTTATAGAATTGACTCAAATTCAAATCCCAGTGCATTATGTATAAGAAGGGAAACAACTTCATCAATTCCATTGCATTTGTATTGGGTGTGATAAACCTTCAAAATATTTTCTCATTGAACAAAAATTATATATATTATATCCTCACAACCAACTATGCTAGATCCAATTATATATATATATATATATATATATATATATATATATATATATATATATATATACAATCTAGCCCAGTTGGCTGCGAGGATATATATTACAACCTCACAACCAACTCAGTTGTGTTTGTGTGTGTGTGAATTGCATTTGGAAAACAACCAATCGCACTATGTCAATTGGGTCTAGCCTGGTTTGTTGTGAGGACTAGCTCGATTTGTTGTGAGGACTAGCATGATTTGTTGTGAGGATGGCCAGTCCTTACAACAAACCGGGCTAGACCCAATTATGCCCCACATACACACATATTAACAAAAATTAAAATAATAGTAATCTGAATCCTTTAATCCTCGATTTATTACACTTTCAAAGATTTAATTATTTTCAGCGTTTAATAAATCTACAAATTAAGTAAAAATTTAAAAAACACATAGACTAACTAGAAGTTTTATTTCTAATTATACAATGATGAAAATGACATTTACCAAGATAAATAAATACTAAATCATAACTTAAAATTGCTTCTAATAGATTAAAATTCTATCTCAATCTAATAAATACTCATTGTTTAAATAGCTAAAGTTGGATTTCTATACCCCTTCTTGAAAATGTGCATAGTTATTAAAGTTACCAAGCTTCCTTCTTGAAAATGTGCATAGTTATTAAAGTTACCAAGGTTTTGTCATTGGTAACATTTGTAAAGGAATAATCAAAACACCAAATGATCCAAATGCTTATGCTTACTTTAGATCAAGGTGGTTACATGTTCACAATAGTCGCTAATGATAATAAAAACCTCAAAAATGAAATATCATATTTAACGAAAGTGGCAACGTGGAGGACGTGAATTTACATACTGCAGTTAGGAAAAACCTAAAGTGACAAGGTGATGGAGGGGACACAATATTAAAATAAAATAATAAA
Organism: Larix kaempferi; assembly: GCA_027924585.1. Taxonomy (NCBI): domain Eukaryota; kingdom Viridiplantae; phylum Streptophyta; class Pinopsida; order Pinales; family Pinaceae; genus Larix; species Larix kaempferi. The sequence continues at coordinate 305,111 of BSBM01000357.1, forward strand.
GTTGTTTATTGATATGGTTAGGTATGGATGCAAATATTTGTGTGGAAGGAAATAAATGAGGATATAAATAAAAATAAGGATATATATATATATGAAAAGTTGTAATTTGTTATTAAAAGAATGAAAGTTACACATAACCTTTTTTTTTTTTTGACAAACAAACATATAAACTGCATTGTTCTATAAGCAAATAATTTTGGGATTAACTGACTTCAATCATTCTTCTAAAATGCATACTCTGAAATAGATGATTAAAATAACTTGGATTTCAAGACTAATTATAACATGCTTTAATTTAGCAGAATTAATGTCAAAATTACTACATGCTTAAATACATCTGCAAGCTAGAAGAAATATATAGATCCCAAATCCACTACCTACTCATCAATGAATTCCTCGTAGTGCAAGTAGCCATCCATAGCTTCAACAACCCTTTTCAAAAAATTGTCATCCAAACCATTGAATTCCTGATAAATATGAGTAAAAGATATATTGGAGAAGTTGTCATGATCAGATCAAGAGTTCTGGTAGCCCACTGATCAAGTTGAATAACCTGCAAGCAAGAGGCCCCAACAACCCAATCAATCACGACAAGCAAATCACCAACAATCTAGATATTGAAGATACCTCTTTTTTGTGAGAACCATAAAATACCCCAAAGTGAAAGAAGTTTTTCCTTTGTGTTGGTACCATAACCAACACCCATACTCAAATAAACTTGATGATCTCGCTTAATATTTAGAACCATACCAGCCCCACATAATATTATCCAAATAAGGCAACTTTGGAGATCTAATCTTATGTTTGTACCTTCCTTTAAAGTACTCATAAAAGTAACTGATCATTTTAGTACATACATGGAAATTTGAAGGCTTGGTATCCTAAAAAATATACATGTTTCTGGCTTTCCAAACCTCCCATACAACAAATAAGGGGAGCTCCTTAAATTTGATTTTTTTGTGAAACCATGTGAACATACAGTCCTGAAAATTTGATGGTTCCCAAACATCTTGAAGATGAAGGAGACCACATAAGTCTAACCAAACAGATCTAAAGAAGAAGCACTAGTTAAAAATATGTGAAACTAATTCTTCTTCCACCCTACATAAGAGACAAATTCTAGGTCCATTAAATCCCCTCTTAAGGAGATTGTCCCATGTGAGAATCTTATTCTCAAGATAAAGCCATAGACAACATCTAACTTTTAGAGGTATTTGCCACTTTGAGATACGATTTTCCCACCACTTTGGATTATAAATCACTTGATTTACAATAATCACCTCATATGCCTTTTTTGTTGTGAGTACATCATTTGCACCAACCCAATCCCAAACTAGCAAATCATCTTGATCTGATAATCTTATTCCATCTTTCAAATTCATGACATAATGGTTCCATTCATCAGCAACCTCCTCAGATAGGCCTAATTCACTGGCCAAGTACCAATAGGAAGAAGAAACTTCAGTTCCAACCATACTTCTCACCTGTGCAAGCACCTGAATATTTAAATTATGAAGTTGGGATAGAAAGGATTTGATAACTTATAATTTCCCACATATCCAATAAAGGGGTCAATACCAATAAATACTTGAGTGCCTCTGCCAATTTTCCAACTCAACCATTCTCCCAGATTTGAATATGTTCGAAGTAAACCCCTCCATATGATAGAAGCATTAACAACATACTTTTGAGGATTTTGAATCCATTGTACCACATAGAAGGATTTTATGTATTTTGCTTTAACAACTTGGTTCCACAATCCATCCCCAAAGATCCCTCCCCACAGACTTTTGGCACTCAAGGAAAAACTGAACCAATCCAAATGCTTAAGTCCCCATCCTCCCAAGTTTTTTGGCATAAAAATACTTTCCCATGAAGTTAAATGAAATTTTGAAACTTCCAAATTACTTGCCCATAGAAAGTGGAAAATCCTTTTTCTGATGTTGTTGATAATAGTAGTTGCAACCATAGCAAGGGAAAACTAATAAATAGGAATACCTTTGATAATAGACTTAGCTAAAATAAGTCTACCTCCAATAGAAAACCACCTAAAAGTCCAATTACTAATCCTCTTTTCCACTTTCTGAATGAGCCAATTCCATTCCTCAATTCTATAGCAGTATAGTTTTAAAGAAAATCCAAGGTATTTGAAACCAACATCCAACTTTTCCATATGATATGGGAACAAGAGAGAAATTTGTTCACAAATCCTAGCATCAAAACAATTATACAAAAACATAGACTTCTCAGTGTTGATAGCCATCCCAGAAGCTACACAAAAGGTATTAATTAAAGACCGATAGGAGTCTCATTCAGCCACAAACCCACTCCGAAATAATCGAACATCATCAACAAACAATAAATGAGTGATATAGAGGGAATGAGAGACTCTGATACTTTTTATCTTCTTCTCCCGTTTGGCTGAATAAATAAGTTTGTTGATCCCTTAAATGATAAGAAGGAATAGCAAAGGGGATAAGGGGAATCACTGCCGAAGACCCCTACTGCATGAGAAGAAAGAAGTAGGGGATCCATTTACCAAAATGGAAAAAGCAACTGAGGAGATACAAACCATAATCCAATTTGTCATTTCCACGAGTAGACCAATATGGATGAGAACAAACCTAAGAAAAGACCAATCCACTCGATCATATGCTTTTATCAAATCCATTTTGAGAATGAAAGCTTGAATATTCCTGGATTTAATAGAATGAATATATTATTGAGCCACACTAACAACATCCAGAATTTGTTAATTTGATAGGAAACCAAACTGCTCCTCTGAGATGAAATTTGCTAAGATGGGCTTGATTCTATTGGAGATAATCTTTGTGATAACTTTATAAATCAAATTAAATAAATAAATAGGTATGTATTCATTGAAAGTCTCAGGATGATCCATTTTAGGAATCAAAGCAATGTAGGTAGCATTCATATTACCTAGAACATACCCCTTCCTCCTAGAATCTTCCACAACCTCCAATAAATCATGTCCAACCAGATCAAAAAAATGGATAAAAAACTCAATAGTACATCCACTTGGACCAAGACTTGTATCCTTGGAAAAATTGTTTAAGACATTTTTAATCTCCTCCAATCTAACTTCCATTCCAATTTCTTGACCCTCGTCATAGCTGAAGAATCTAGTATAATGACTCAAAACCTTTAGTTGATCCTCAAGATTAGAGGTATTGCCTTGCATATAAATATCTTTGAAGTGCTTAACAAACGCATATGTTAATGACTTCTGACCAGTAAAATGATCACCATTAGAATCCTTCAACTCCCATATTGAATTGTTGTTTCTTCTCTGGTTGGCATATCAATGAAAAAATTTAGTGTTATTGTCACCTAGAGCAACCCATACAGCTCGACTTTTAATCCTCCATGTACCTTCCTCCTGATTCAGGATATTAGCCATCTTTGATTCCAATCTGATCAATTTTTCTTTTCTATAAGAAAAAAAATCTCCATCCACCGAACCTACCAAAGCTCCAATTTCATTTTCAATTATAACCAAATTTTTAGAATTAGCCTCCTTCTTCTCTCTATCCCATTTAGACACCTCATATTTGAGAAGCATAAGTTTTTTCACCAACCTCTGCATTGGTGGTAAAGAAACTGACTAAGAATAAGATGTCCATTTCCTCTTAACCAATTCACAAAAATCAAGATCCTCAAGCCATGTATGGTTAAATTTGAAAGAATAATACATAAATATATTCTCAAAATCTAGTTGAAGGACAATAGATTTATGATCAGAAACTCCTATAGAAATAGACCAAGATCTAAATCTTCCCAAAATGTCATAGACCCATGTATCCATAAGGAACCTATCAATCCTCTTTGCAACACTAGATTTCCCAGTTCGGCCATTTGATCAAGTAGGAACCACATCAATTAACCTTGCATTTTCAAAATTTTCCCTAAAGAAATCAGCTAAAAGATCGATCACATTGCCAAAACCCCATATCTCTGCTAAGGACAAGGTTAAGTTAAGATCTCTTACTACAATTAAGGAAGGGTCATTGAGTAGTCCAGAAAGAACATCATTATCCCAAAAAACCTTCATGTGATTGTATGGCCCATAAATATTCAAGATTCTGAGAGTTTTGTTTAGACCCCTAACCTACCCTTCAACAAGAATACCTGCAATAGCATAAAATGGCCTGAAATCAATCTTATCACGATTCCAAGCCATCAACAACCCACCAGATAGGCCACAAGCATCAATTCCACAACACTTCCAAGAAGGCATGATCTTAAGGAAAATTTCAGAAGCCTTGACTGAGGATGACATAGTTTCTTGAAGTAACACAATATCCAGTTTAACAGACTCTAACAAACGTTTGAGAGTAGTTCTTTTGGGAGAACTACCAATCCCTCTATTATTAAAAGACAAAATATTCATTAGGGAACCTAATTCTGGGTGACACCTACTCTAAGAGCCTCAAAATTAGATGAGGAAGGAGAAGCAAAATCCAATGCAAAAATCAGTGAAGATAAAGAAGTCACTTTAGGATTAATACACTTTGGTTGTCCCCCTAATAGGTCATCGAAAATCTCATTCTTATTAACAGGTTTCCTTCTATTTTTTTTTCTAGTGGTGACATTCAGATGTCTAATATAGGAAATAAGAATGGAATCACAATCCACAGAATTCCCGACATAAATCGGGATCGGGTCCTTCACCATCACTTCTTTAAAGCCTGGAGAATTACCATACTCATTAGAAGGAGAACAAATGGGAGTCAAATCCAAATGATCAGAAAGAGGGGAATATGACAGAACAATAGGCAAGGAAGTAGGAGCTGAAGGAGGGAAAACAACAAAATCTCTAAAGGGTTGACCAAACACAACCCCTACACCACCAACCAAAGGATATTCAACCCGGTTCGATATCAGTGGCAAAACATCCTTTACAAATTCAACAGAGTTAAAGTCCCGAGATCCATCCCCAATAATATCATTGTTAGAAGCAAAAACCTCCACTAAACTCTCCATATTCCTAGGCTCATGAATGGAAGTGGAAAGTCCACCCGAATCTTTAATACCCTGCTCTGGATGAAGAATAGGAAGCATAATAGGTCTTTCAAAGTTATTAATCCCCAAATGTGGAGAAACATTACCCACCCCCCCAACAAGAGGAGAAGATAATTTCATAGCACCTATGATTTCATCCATTGAAAGAAATTTTAAGAGAAAAGGGAGAGAACTATGAAACTTACTCATAAATAAGGAGGGAAAATCCACATCCAGTGGCAAAGAAAAAAACAAGTTAGGATCTAAGTCTTTAGGTTCCCCCCCAAGAAGAAGAGAAATCTTAAAGGACATTAGATCCATCCAAGAATCCTTTGGACACTCATATCAAAGGCGATCGGTTTTATGACAACGGAAATAATGGAATAGGATTCGCCAGTAATGAAGGCGTTGAATGAAAGAGCCTCCATCCCACTTAACTTCAATCTTCTCCACAAACCCTCTTAAACGTCAAATTCCACCAAAACCCTCGGCACCCTTTGGTCTGAGGACATTAGGGTATCTTCTTCACCCAGTATAAATCGAGCAATAGAATTTTCCACCTCCATAAAAGCTCTTAAATTCCAGCACTGAAGAGGAAACTCCAGTAAAAGGACCCAAAGATGACGCTTTATCAATTTTTCCTTCCACGGGTCAAAGCCCGAATGCCATTTGCAGAAGGCTAGGGAACCAGTACCAATGACCCAATACTTGGAAGAAATTATCTGGAGACTCTCCTCAAAAAGAAAAAATGGAAGCAGACCCAACCATTCATAAGCATGATAACCCTAGGACTGCAATTATAAGCGGATTCCAAGTTCGCGAGATCCACTCCATAATTTTGAAACGGTTCAATTTAATGTACTCAAACTTACCTAGCAAATCCCAAGAGGATAAGCACTACACTGTATCAAAGGTAACGTCTTTTCCCAGGACACAAAGGGATCTACCTTTTTCAACCTTCTCAAGCTTGATCTTCCTACGATTTCTAGCTGCCACACCATTCAGAACCCTCTTAGACTGTATGGTAATTCCCTTAATATCAGAAGTCAACTAGGAAACCCTACAACCCGATTTCAAGGACTTACACTGAAAGTGAAGGCTCTACAACACCAGATCCACTAAACAAAGCAGGCGAAGGCACCAAAGAATACATTTCCTTCATATTTAGAACCTTGGAAAAGCCCAAATCTTCCTAGGGATACACCTTCCGACTAGAGGCATTCCCTTCTCCAATGTTAGTGAAAACCACATGGGAGCTAGGATTTAACCAAACTTGAAACCCTATGTGAGGAGAAGAGTAAGATCCTCCCCCCCAAACACTACAACACTTATCCCATTCTAGCCTAGTCATCGTATCAATGTCATAATTGACACCATCCAAAGTCTGTGGCATCTACAAAACACCAGGTGGAAAACTACGTGGCTGAGTAGGCCCCAAAGAAATATCGCCATCCTCCATTACAAAATAAAAAAATTCCATAAAGAAACGATAAAACAATGCCAAAAAAAAAGAAAACAAGATTCCCATTTTTTATGACTAGCTTGGTACTAAGCCTCCCTCGAGGGAGACAACTCATTGTATAAATCAAAGCGACATATTATGTTGGTTAACTAATTGTTATTATATATATATATATACAAAGAGAGAGAGCGGGGGGGTTGTATTATGATTATTTTTATTAAGTTGTTAATATTATGGAGTAAGATAATAAGTTAGATAAATTTAATTTTTTTATAATGGAAAAGTCTTTTTCAAATTTGATAGGATTTTTACATATTATCATAATTAAAAATAAAAATTAAAGATTATTGTAAAATTTTCTGGTTGAAAAATAATAAGCCTCCATAAATTGAATTTGCCCGTTTATTTACTCACTTCATAAATTATTTGCATTGAGTTTAGACACAAAATGCTTGGAATACAAATGTAATATATTTTTGGACTATGTACATTAGGAGCTACATTATGTGTCATATTTTCCTCCATGTTGAGATCTTTTGTGCTATGGAGTAGGACCTTACTACGTTATTCCAGGAATTGTAACATCTTAACACACATAAAGACCAAAATAATACTAAACAACACAAAGGCATAAAGCACAAACCTACACCCATCTACGCCCTAAGCTAAACATGAGAATAAACCATTGTGCTAACTAAAGACACACGAAAACATCCCATTAACTTAACACACATCATGTTGGTTGTAAATAGTTGAAAGATATTATTGCAATATAGATTATTTTACATATACTACAAACTTTTACACAATGACCTTTACCTATAGAATTATTTTCTATATAGACATCTCAATGACTTAGCACTAACTATTTGGATCCACAAGCCAACCCCCAAATATATGTGTGCCTTACATTTAGTCAACCAAGTTAATACATAGAATACACACATACATTACAAAACAATATATTAAAAAAAAACTAAACAACACATTAGAAGGGGTACAAAAAATTTCAACCCTAGCTCAACACTATTTGATGCTAAAAATATGCTTTGTTCCTAAGCCTGTGCAGCTAAATAACATTGGCTCTAAAGGAAGGAAAGTTGAAGTTGTGCTAGTAACATGTTAATGCTTGTGGTGAGGATGTTAGATGATCTAGAGAGTTGGTGAAAAACCCATAGCAAATTACGACCCCCAAAAATGTATTCTAAATAAAATCAGTATCGTTGATCATATTAAAACATAATTAGCAATGTTAATTAGATAATGAGTCAAACATTCTCCCTTAATAAAAAATTCTAGCTATAGTGTTTTTAATGATAAACAATGTGGGGTTAACTTATGTTTTGAAATTTCCGAAAAAGTGTGTTAATAAGATATTTGAACATTTGAAAGTTCCTGCTCTATCTTTTTTGAATTTATTGCAATTAAACCAAGGCATATTCCTTGCTTGAACAAACCATGTGAGACAACCTCATAAATAGACCAAGATGGAAACCATTATTGAATGAACCCTTATAAAGAACCCCATAAACAAACTAAATATGTTGCATGATTGAACAAACCATGTAAGAGAACTATTTGAAGAAACCAAGTCAGATGACCTACCTGACCTACCTAAACGAACCTTGTGATCAAATCAAATGATAGCAAGCTTCTAGTATAATGATTTACTTTGGTCATTCATAATGTATTTATCTTTTTGGTCTAAAACATGTTGATATTTATGTTTTCGTTCTATCATTTTTTGTAGGTATATGACATCAATATTTTCTTAATAGATAAAGATACATGTTATTGTGGAAAAAAATTACAGGTTTAAAAACATTTTCAAGTCGATTCTTTGCTGAGGATTGCTGCTTATTGAAGTTGAAGCTACATGAGATAAACAATCACTTGATGGGCAAAACATGTTGTGATTTGTTCAAGAACCCCTGCATATATTTAGTCATGTCTTGGAAGGATGAGCGAGCTAGGGTTTGACGGCGGTGGAGAGGTGGATGGGCTAGGGTTTGACGGGATGGCGGCTGGGGACTGAACGCCACTGTGGCGTCAGCCAGGCCCTCGGCGGATGGCTGCAGGCCGTCAGAGTTGGCAGGAGTGGGCACGGATTTCCTTGGTCGTTAAGCCGCGTATCCTGGTTAAGGTTAGGGGAGTTTTAACACTGGTAAGTTTTTTTTACTGCCTTTTCTTACCTTTCCCTGTGGTTTCCTCTCGTTCCCTGTGGAGATGGAGCCTATTGACCTCGTGGACTACAGTAGCGACACCCTGCACCCCAGCGATATTTGGAGCTCGCCACCTGGCGATGCCCGGTTTTCGAAAAGTTTAGGTGGTTTTGACGGGGGTTGCTCAGCAGGCTCTCCTCTGAACGTCAGCTTGTTTACCTCCGCCGCTCCGGCTCCTCTGGTTTACTCTCTGGCACTTTCCGTTTTGGACTCCCCTCTTTGGGCTGGAAACGGTGAAGACACTGCAACGTCGAACAGGGCAGCCTCTATTTGGGGAGTATCGGTCCCGCAGCAGCCCTCTCCGGAACCGATTAGCGAAGGTATTGGGGATCTCCCTGAATTTTTGCTCTCATCGGAGGGCTCTTTGGATTCTTCGGTGAGGGGTTTTTGTGGGGTGTCGAACAAACTTGCAGAGTCATAGGGTTTGAATGAGCTTGGGGAACGGCAAGGTGGTGATTGCACTACGGCGCTGGACTGGGCCGAACACAGAGGCTTCCCTAGCCCGGGTGGTGCGTTGTTTGGGAAGGTTCCCGGCTCTGGTGTTGATTCTGTGCGTGCTCTAAACCCTCGGGCAAAGACGCGGAGGAAGTGGATAAAGAACTCTGGTAGAGCACCAAATTACGCCCTGGGGGAGGATATCGGTTTCCAACAGATTCAAGAAATGGCAAACTCTGTTTTGGTGGGCAGGATCTATGGCAGGGCAGTAAGTCTTCAATCGCTGATCCAGTGGGCCTCTAGTGTCTGGTTGGACCACTGTGGATACGTTCCAAGGATTGTTGGACTCTCTGGAGGATGGTTCGCTTTTCACTTCAATTCGGAAGCGCATGCAGCTTGGGCGCTCAGCCTGAACTGGTCTATCTTCAAAGCACCACTACTTCTCAAGCCATGGACCCCGCTTTTTGATGCTAGTCGTGAGAGAATGGATACAATCCCACTCTGGGTTCGGCTTCCTGGGTTACCTCTGCACTACTGGACAGAAGACCACTTTAGGAGCATTGGAAACATTCTAGGAAACTATTTGGAAGCCGACCTCTCGTTCCAATCAACTGCTGTTCAGAAGGTGGCTCGGATCCTGGTTAGCATAAATGTTCGAGATGGGTTATTTGAGTGTATAAATCTGAACTGGGGACCTTACTGTTTCACTCAAACTCTGGACTATGAAAATGTGCCGTTTCGTTGCAGAAGATGTCATGCGTATGGACATCCGGCAGTCGAATGCTCTATGCCTGTTCGTATGAGGTTAGGCAAGAATTTGAAGAGGAGGCCAGCTGGGGAGGAGGTAGGGGATTTAGGGAACATTGAGGAGCAGGAGGGGAAGGACTTGGGACGCACTGCTGATAAGACTCCCACATCCCTTGAGAAGGATGAGGACACCAAGGCGACGGAACTGGAAGTGGTGAACATTCAGGAGACGGACAGCATTGTTCCGGAGATGCATCTTCCTCCTGGAGGAGCAGCGACTGAACAGGTCTTAACGTCCGTTTCGGCTCCGGAAGCCTCCTCGCTGGCTCTGGCAATTGTCCCTGACACGGCTGCTGGTACATTTTCCGCTCCTTCCCTAAACCCTTCCTTCATTCTTTTTTTTAATAACTTTGTTCATTCTGGCTTCGATTGGGTGGATGGTCTTAAGAACTTGAACATTTCTACAAAACCTCTAGCTATTCTACCCCCTCCTTCGAATGAGGTTGGTTCTTCACCTGTGACGGAAATCATCCGGGTTCCCTGTCCTACCACTAGTAGTGTTGAGGACTCTCCCGTCTTAGTTCAATTGCTGGATGAAGACCCCTCAAATTCTGGTTCCTCGGAGTCTGGGTATTACCTTCGCTCTATGAACAAAGCTAAGGGAGGAGGATTAGGGCTGGATAAACCAAAAAAACCCAAATCCAGGGGAAGGAAGTCTTTCATCTCACAGGCCAAAACCAGGGCACGGTCGGATCTTCGGAATGGTACTCAACTTTCAATTGAAAGGGCACTTAGAGCAGCGAATGCCCACTTGGTTGGGTTGTGATGAAGTTTATGTCTTTTAATTGTCGAGGTCTGGATGGTCCCTCCAAAAGACCATCTCTGCGACGGATGCTGCAACTGGAGCATCCAGATGTTCTTCTTTTACAAGAAACTATGTGTGGTGGTACTGAGGCTATTGACAGGCTTAAGGCCTAGTTTCCTGGATGGTGTTTTGAAGCCTTGGATGCTAGGGGCCGTTCTGGTGGTGTGGCAATCGGCTGGAATGAAGCTAGGGTTTGTGTTACTTCCAGCTGGGGGATGCAGTCGGTTCTGGGAATCTCCTGCAAATTCCTGGAGTCGGCTCGTACCTTTACCATTGTCAACATTTATGGACCTTATTGTGAGAGGGAGTTGTTCTGGAATTCACTTCTGCGGAGGAACCAACTCAGGGGGGATTCAGTGATTTTGGGGGGTGACCTAAATTTCTCATTGGGCCATGCTGAGGTGTGGGGGCCAAACGCCAATGTTGATCCCCTTACTAATTTCTTTATTTGGAAGCTTACTGAAGGCAATTGGATTGATGTGGAACCTGTTTTGCTTAACCCAACTTGGAGGAATAAGAGAGTTGGTCTGGACAGTGTGGCTAAGAGATTAGATCGGTTTCTACTCTCTGAGCATCTTGTGGAGTCAACCTTCTTCGCCCGACAATGGATTGGATCAGGGGGCATATCAGATCATGAACCTATTTTTCTGGAGCTGAAGGATGGGCCCCACAAACCTCCTGCTCCACTAAAATTCAATAAAGTCTGGCTGGAAGACTCGTCCTTCTTGGAACTGATTCAACAACACTGGGTACCCTTTCATACCAAATCTATTCACTCTGCTGCCTTCCATTTTGCTGAAAATCTCAGGACTCTTAAGGAACCCATCAAAGCCTGGGCAGCAGAGAAAAGGAGGAAGGATGATAAGACCCTTAGAGATATTGAAGTGGAATTAGCCACTATTGCTGAGGAAGGGGGAGGAGGTTTCATTTCTCAACAGTCAAAAGATCGTTTGGTACATCTGGAAAATCTGAGGAACCGTATGCTTCTTCAGTTAGAGGAAACTTGGAGACTAAAAAGCCGAGCTTTATGGTTGGAGAGTGGGGATGAGAACTCCAAATTCTTCCACGCCTATGCCAAGGGAAGAAGGTTTGCCAATACTATTTGGAGTCTGGATGATTCTGAAGGCAACTCTTGGTCAACTTTTGAAGGAATGGCATCGGTGGGGATTTCTCATTTTAAGGACCTCTTCAAAGCCAGTGAGAGAGTGAATATTGGAGAAGTGATCCAGGTTGCCCAGCTTTTCCCCCGGTTTGTGGAGTTGGAGGATAACAGGAACTTGATGGCTCCCATCACAGGGGAGGAATTAAAAAAGGTTATGGCTAGCTTTCAAAAGGACAAAAGTCCTGGGCCCGATGGATGGACGATTGAATTTTTTATCGCTCTCTTTGATCTCATTGGGAACGATCTGCTTGAACTAGTGGAAGACTCGAGAAGAACTGGTAGGGTGCCAACCAGCATTAACTCCACCTTCATTGCACTTATTCCCAAGGTGGATACTCCTACTACTTTAAACGACTTCCGGCCTATCTCCTTGTGCAACTGTGTGTACAAGATTGTCACTAAGATAATTGCTTGCAGACTCAAACCTATTCTCTCCTCTCACATCTCTGAAGAGCAGTTCGGGTTTCTGGAGGAGCGTCAAATTCATGAGGCTATAGGCATAGCTCAAGAAGGGTTGCATAGCATCAAGACTAAAAATCTGAAGGGTGCTATTCTCAAAATCGATCTCTCCAAAGCTTTTGATAAGGTGAGCTGGCTTTATATCAGACTCATGCTTACCCACCTTGGTTTTGAGATCGGATTTGTTCGCTGGATTATGAGCTGTATAACCACCGTCTCTTTCTCTGTATTACTGAATGGAGCTGCTTCCCAATTTTTTCACTCGGGACGTGGATTAAGACAGGGATGTCCTCTCTCTCCTCTCCTATTCTTGCTGGTGGCGGAAAGCTTGAGTAGAGCTATCTTGGATGCCAAACGGTCTGGCGTTTTCGAAGGGATTTTGGTAGCTCCTGGGCTTTCTCTAACTCATTTGCTTTTTGTGGATGATATCTTGATCTTCTGCTCTGGCTCTCATTCAGATGCTGCTAAACTTAAAGAGATGTTGCAACTCTTCTCAACAGCTACGGGAATGGAGATAAATGATGGAAAATCCACAATTTCTATCTCGCTTTTGCAGGAGGAGGATCTCACTTTTTACACTACTTCCTTTCCCTTCAGAACACTCAATCTTTCGGATGGGATAAAATACATGGGGTTCAATTTAAAGCCTAATGACTACTTAAAAAAAGATTGGACCTGGTTGCTGGAGAAATTGGAAAAGAGGTTGAAGAGTTGGAGCTTTAGGTGGCTCTCGCGTGCTGGGAGGCTTGTTCTTGTCAAGTCGGTGTTGGAGGCCATACCGGTCTACTGGATGTCACTTGCCTGGATCCCTAAAGGGACACTAGAAGCAGCAAGGAAGATCTGTTTCAATTTTCTGTGGAATGGGAAGGATGATGCTCATGTCACCCCGTGGGTGAGGTGGGACAGAATTGCTGCTCCTAAAGCTCTGGGAGGTTGGGGCCTCAAGAATATTTTTCATTTCTCTAAAGCTCTGGCAGCCAAATGTGGTTGGCGGATGATCAAGTCGGAAGGATTCTGGGCCAAGGTTATGCTGCGGAAATATGTGGAACCTGACTCGGTGGAGGAATGGATTAGATCTCCTAACAAGAGTCATCTTGGCGGCTCTGTCATCTGGAAAGCACTGGTAAAATCTTTCGATATCATAGAGCACAATCTGGCATGGGAGGTTGGCGATGGACATCGGTTTCGGATCGGCCGCGACCCCTGGGTCGGTTGCAGCGATCAGCATATTCTGTCTGTTGATCTGATGGACGCACTAAGACATCGAGGTATCATAACACTCTGCCATTTAGCGGACTGGGATAACCTCTGGATGGGTCGACCTCTTTGGCGGAGGCCGGACTCACTTGGCTTAAGAGCGGAGCTAGTGGAGGAGTTAAGGATTTACTGTAGAGCTCTCTGTAGGGATCAGGTTTTTCTGAACGAGGGTGAAGATTCACTAATCTGGGATGGAGACCCTTCGGGATTTTACACCCCTAAAAGTGGTTATCTGAAAATCTTGAGCCACGTGAAGTGGAATGGTGGTGGAAAACGGTTTGGAAGCTCCATTGCCCTCCCAAAGCCAGACTCTTTCTGTGGTGTACTATGGCTAATCGGATTCCAACGTGGGATATTTTGCAGAAGCGCTGCTTCCACGGGCCTAGTCGATGTATTTTGTGTAAACAGTGCGAGGAAACGACACCACACCTGTTCCTCCAGTGCCACTTCACCAAGGAGGTCTGGCATATTACTGCTCGCATTCTTAAAACTGCGCTTCCCTGGGCAGGGAACTCTATGGATGAGGCTTGGAGAAGATGGACTAACTCTGTAGCTCTGAAACCATTCAAAGCTCTCCCTCCGGTGGTAAACTGGGGACTTTGGCTCATGCGTAACAATGGACTGTTTAATGACAAATTGGGCACTCCGGCTCAGGTGGCTCTACAGAGCTGTGGGATTTTTATAGCCCTTCAACGGGTCTGGCAGCCACCCTCTCCACGCACTATTCTTCCTGTTGATATTGATAGATCTCAACCCTGGGGCTTCTTCGACGGGGCCTGTCAAAATGACTATTGTGGGGGAGGAGCAGTTCTTTACTTATCCCCTGTGCACTTCTTTGTGATGGCCTTTGGTTTCGGTAGAGGAACCAACAATTGGGCTGAAATTCTCAGCCTCAAGCTGCTGCTCTCTTATGCTTTGGAACGTTCTTTACTGAATTTGAACGTCTTTGGGGACTCATTGAATGTGGTTAATTGGGTTAATGGCACATTTCTCTGCAACAACCGGAGGATTGCCTCTGTTTTGGATCAAATTCAGAATGCCACTCTTACACTGGATACTTTTACTTGCAGGCACACATTCCGTGAGAACAACACTGAGGCGGATGAGGCCTCCAAGGAGGGACTTACCTTGGGGGATGGCATATGGAAGATTACTGAATCGCTGAACGGAAATGTGCTGGTTTACTATCATCGTCCATTCATTGAATGAATGGGGTTTTGGGTCCTTGGTCCTTGACACTTTTTTCTGTTTATGGAGATATTACCATGTGGAAGTCTGTTCTGAAATTGATATGTATTTTGTTTTTATATTTAGGACTTGAAACATCCTGCTCCTGTATATATGGCTTCGCTGAAGCATACTCTTTGAGTTTTGTAAACAATGTAACTTCTCACACAGTGAGAACATCACAATTATATTTAGGGAACTTTACTGGACAACTGTCTCTGCAGTACTATACTCCACTCTAGATGAGTGAGATGATCAATGTAATTTCGTACTCCTTGGATGAAATGAAATTACGCTTTTTTTTCGAGGAAAAAAAAAATATTTAGTCATGTCTTGTTAATTTATTAATATTTGATTTTAGTTTCAACTATACAAAAACCAATGGGTTTTCATTACATAAGCTAAAAGGATTTTTTAGGACCTTTTTCCTAGTTTTGTTAAGTTAGTTTCTTGGTGTTGGTAATCCCTATTTTTTTGTTAGAATTGATAAATATGCATTAACATATAATAATAGATTACTAACATGTAAATCAATAATCAAAATCTTACTAGTTTAATCTCCTATCAACACAAGCATCAAATGATCAATATAATATGCAAGAAAGGAAAGAGGGAAGAGAGGACATATTTTACGTGGTAAAACCCCAAGATGGGAAAACTGTGAAATTGAAACACAGCAGATCTATTGAACAAGATAATCAATTACAAGAGATGCATAGAATAATATGTGTAAACTGTGCAAAAGACTTGCAGCAGTGCTCTATTGAACTCAGATGCAGAATACAATACAATGTGCAGTCACAATGACTAAATAGACCAAGCCAAGCAATTCAAATTAACCAAGGAGGTTGATCAAATAACCTACATGGTGTAGCTTGTCTCAACTAGGAGTCCTCATCATCAGATCAATGGAGTCATCAATGCACAAGTAACGGTCAACCAGGTGTCAAACTAAGTCTAACTAAATGTGGTAGGTGTAACCGGTGCATGGAACACTAATGTAGTGAAGGAGGCTCAATGGAGGGTGCATGGGAAGCTGACTAGAGTCAAAATAGGCAATCTAGTCTCACTGGGGGTCCAACGGAGCGTTTCAGTTAGTTAACAAGTCAATCTAGCCTTAAATCAAGGAAAGATCCACAAATTAAGCAACTATTTGAAGTGTAACTAAGTGGTAGGTGAAGAAGGGTGCCTTTCACATGTTGTAGGTGAAAGGTGGGCGCATCACTGACTATGAGTGCTAAAAATGAGTGGAAAGAAGCTCCCGGGGCTAGCAAACTAGGGACTAGGTGTTGGAGGACACCTCACTGATGACTAGGATGCATGCAAAATGCATGACAATGCATGACTGCATGCCTGCATGATATGCATGATATGCATGCATGCATGACTGCATGATTGCATGACAACATGATGAGAATATCCTAACACTCCCCCACAAGCTATACTATGATGGTAAAAAATAAAGGATATGGCCTTGGTAACTGAGACCAAAGGTCACCCCAATACAGAAAATAATCCAAATAAAGAACAATCCATGAACCGAGGAAATGGAGAAAACCTCATGGGAAACCCCCCCCCCTCAAAATGGACTGTAACACACCAAAAGATTTAACTGCTCCCAACTCAAGTAGATATGTCTAGAGGTATCTTACTCTTGGGAGTAAATGGATCATGCTCCAAAACATGTGCTTGTATTCTCCATCGGTGGATGCAAGCGAATATGGAGACTTTATGAACTTGCTCTTCATACCGAAAATGGTGAGAACAAATCTGAAAATATGAATATGATCTTGGGGCCTGTAATTCAAAGCAAGTGAGGTAGGAATAGCTCCAATTGGATCAAATATCTCTTGAAACTTGAACTTCTGATCAATGGAAGTTAAATCAACTCCAAGAATGGATGGATGGTTTCTTGAGATCTCCTTTGAACCAACAGGGGTGAGATCAAAACCAAAATCAGCAAAAGATGCATGAGACTTGAACTCAAGCGAATGGTAGTGCTCTTCATCTTCATTAAAACACTGATAACTTGTGCCAATGATCAAAGTGAAGTATGTAGGAAGCATGTGATCAAGGAGAGCGAATGCCTCACCTCCAAAATCAAATTTTACCTCCAAAATATCAAGTAGATCATCATTTTGCATACCGACAAACTCATGTGAAAGAGAGGATTTAAGAACCTCTTCGGATTCTAGAGTATGAGCTGGTTTTTCTTGCTCAAAATTCGAAATAGAAGACAATGAGAAAATGAGTGTTGAATCTACAGTTTCTTCTTCATCTTGAACAATTGTTGAGGTCGAGACATAATCGGAGAGAACACATAAGGAGATATCACTGGGCTTGTTCTCCAAAAGGCTAGCATGATCCTCTTCTTCCTGCTTTCCAAATTCTCTATTGAGTTGGGCCCATAGATCTCTTGGATTTTCAGCAGTAGTACTGAGGTAGCGCATACAAGGAGACATAGCAAGAAATATTTTCCCAAAATCTCTATCACAATCATTAAGCCAATCATTCTCCTCTTCATCGGAAACAAAATCTCTTGTAATACCAAAACACATATCAAAGAGACATTGTCTCGTCAAGCATACAATCATCTTTCGTTTCCATTCATCATAGTTGAATGGAGTAAGAATATTTTGTGAAGAAGAATATTCCATCTCTGCAATAGCGAATGAAAATGGAGGAAGAAAGAAACCTGCAAATCACAAGCAAACAAGAACCATTTGTTGATGTCCATTTTTGTCACCATTTTTTATCAATAAATCTACTTTGTATGGCGTTATTTCTATCATTTTTGCTATAGTAAGTTGTTTTATTTGCCATTCATCCCATCAAACAGTCCAGTTATGAACATATTTACTTACTATGCAAATCTTGTTGATATTTCATTATATCATGATTTATTTATGTTAAAGTGACATTTTATGGGCATAAATGGTATTTATGCTTTAATTTGCAGGTTGCGTTTCTCAAGTGACCCTTCATTCAGACTGTGTGCTTATGTGTTAAGTTAAAACGCGTTTAGCTCATCATTCAGTCCTTCGTTCAGCCTGGGAAATCCATGGTTGACACATCTCAGACCGTTGAATGAAGAGGAGGACATGTGGGTTCTGTTTGCCACGTAATGGGCATGGTTAATGAGCCATCGTTCTAGAAGATCCTCTCCTATGCTCACCAAGCTCGACAGCACATCCCACGTCCACGTCAACACTCCAATGCGTCGTTCAGCCTTGCATTCATCCTGGAATCACGTTGTCTGTTCACACCATTGTTCTGGAAGGAGTCCATGTCGCACACGTTCAGCCCGCTAGGACTCATACCTGCTCACACTTGTTCACGCTCATTCATGCCGGCGTTCTGGAATAAGCCCATCTTCCCACGCTCAGTTCGCCAACATACTTGCTCGCTCCACGTCTGAGGTAGATCGACACTGCAGTAGCCTGGTGAAGGAATCAATTCCGTGAAGTTTGGTGTATGTTCCCTGTGCTGGCATTCACCATTCAAAGCAGTAGTTACAGTCATTTAAACTCTTCTGTTATTAGAGAGGTCGACTCTATCGACCCTCTCATTCATTGTAATCATGTATAAATAGATGTCTTTGTGACTGAGATGAACTAAGTCTTGTTAAGCTTTGTTTTGTGTTGTTAAGTCTCGTTTTTATTGACATGACTAAGACGGAGTCAGTCTTATTGATCTTTCCCTGACTGCAAATGGACACAAGAATGCTGTAATACTCTGCTAATTCAATATATACATCTTTGTTCTGGTTTTTATGAAGATATGGCAACATGTATGGTGATTGATTACTAAAGACTCAGCCTCTACTTGCTGAGACGGGCCCCTCAACGATCAGCGGTCTCCAGTCTGCGTGTATAACTCGTGTTGTGTTGTTTATTTCATCTCTGTATCTATTTTTATAACATGATGTTTATATCCTGATGTTCTGTTTCTTACATAGATGAAATCATTGTTTTGTGCTGTGCATGTTATCACTGTTCGTATTCCATTATTTATATAAATAACATTCACATGTTATGTTATGTACTTCTGTTACTATTTATGTTGTTTATATAAATAAAACTTCTGTTTTATGTTATGTGTATTTTGTTGTTATGTTTGCAGAATTTAGTATGACTGGTCAAGCATGGATTTCTTGATTACTTTTAGTCTTTTCTACAACTAGATAAGTTAATCAGTTCATGTTTTAAATTCAATTCATAGTTAGAATTAGTCCTGCTAATATTTTTCTTGTGAACTGTATTTTGCTGCTAACATAATCTCTTCTTTAGGATTAGGAAATGGTTGACCAATAGATTTGATAGTTTGTAGTTTGCTTTCAATTCTTCTTCCATCATTTTTAGATATTGCTCCTAATTCCTCCATAGTTAGCATTAGCCTCTTTCTCTTTCTCCTTCTCTCTGTTAGTCTTTCTTCCTATTGCTGTAGGTTAACTCTCTCTTCTTCCATCTTACCTTCTTCTCATATCCAATAGAATAATTCCTCTTCTTAGATAATTATTAGAGTGGTTTCTCATTAGTTTAGCTTCTAAATAATCTCTCCATTGCTTTCCTTTGCACTGTAGGATCATATGCATGAGCCAGCTGGTCATTAAATCATCCCAATTCTTCTTTTCTTTCATTTTCCTCCATTCGGACTGTCATTCAAACCGCCATTCAGACCGGCGTTCGAATCGTCATTCAGACCTGTTTACTTTCTGCATTGTTTTAGTCCTTCTTCAGAATCTAATTTATTCTACCTCTCAATCATAATTCTTCCCACTTCTAATTAATGGTTTTAGATGTAATTTAACTTTTGTTTTGCGTTATTTAGAATTCTTGATCAAACTTCATCATTATTTCTTCTTTTCTCTTACTTCTTCTTAAACTTTCTTCCAACCTTCTTCCAAACTTCAGTTCTTCAAATATGGTTTATTAATTAGTTATTGTTCAGAATTCGTTAGTATTGTTTCTAAATAATTTATTTTGAAGTAATAGTTAACAATTCTATAGTTTCATTTGTTAATTATAAAACAAGTTTCTATTCAACCAAATAATGAAGATGTTCATGATATAAGATTTGGATTAAATATTAAATATCTTTATCAAGTTTTCTACTTGTTTCCATAATCAACTACAATTCAGTTAAACATCTTTATTAAGTTTTCTACTTGCTTCATTTGGTAATCAGTTTCGTGTTTTCAAAGATAGAATAAATTCTTGCATTTGAATTATGAAAGTCGTGTAAGTAGTTTAAAATCATATAGTTGCATGTAGCACATTTGCATCTTTAGTCAGCTTAGGTTAGTTCAAGCCTTCAATCCTGCACATATAGTGATTGAATCTCATAAGCTCCCTCCCCGGGTTGACAATTAAATATTGGAATTATTTAACACATAATAAACACCAACACCATTATGGAGCAATAGCTGCAACTGCAGAAAACTGCTGCAAAGTGAGCAAAAATTGCTCAATCTTCATGAATAATCCCTGCAAAAAAGAAGTCTTGTCCCTGCCATGGATCTGATACCATGTGAAATTGAAACACAACAGATCTATTGAACAAGATAATCAGTTAGAAGAGATGGATAAATAATAATATGTGTAAACTGTGCAAAAGACTTGCAACAGTGCTCTATTGAACTCAGAAGTAGAATACAATACAATGTGCAGTCACAATGACTGAATAGTCCAAGCCAATCAATTCGAATTAACCAAGGAGATCAATCAAATAGCCTACATGGTGTAGCTTGTCTCAACAAGGAGTCCTCATCATCAGATTAGTGTAGTCATCAATGCACAAGTAACGATCAACCAAGTGTTAAACTGAAACTGAATGTGGTAGGTGTAACTGGCGCATGGAGCACTAATGTAGTGAAGGAGGCTCAGTGGAGGGCGCATGGGGAGCTGACTGGAGTCAAAATAGGAAATCTAGTCTCACTGGGGGTAGAGTGTTTCAGTTAGTTAATAAGTCAATCTAGCCTTAAATTAAGGAAAGATCCACAAATTAAGAAACTAACTGAAGTGTAACTAAGTGGTAGGTGAAGAAGGGCGCCTTTCACATGTGGTAGGTGAAAGGTGGGCACATCACTAACTAGGAGGGATAAAAATGAGTGGAAAGAAGCTCCTGGGGCTAGCAAACTAGGGACTAGGTGCTGAAAGGACACCTCACTGATGACTGGGATGCATGCAAAATGCATGACAATGCATGACTACATGCCTGCATGATATGCATGATATGCATGACTGCATGACAACATGATGAGAATATCCTAACAAAAAAATCCACTGAAGGTTGGTCTTCTTATTCTTTAGGAAATGTTCACTCTTACAATGTTTGGAACCCTCACATAAGCATCACATCACATTCCATCTTAACTCCATGTCACAATGACTGCTCAATATTGTGTGTACCAATGAGTCTCCTTCACCTCTATTATATCTGTTAGAGGTATGGAAGATCATATCCCATAGTACATGTGGGATAAATAATTTTCCACCTCTCTTATATAAAGAATTGCAATAGGATAATTTTACTCCATGATGCATGTGGGATAAATCATTTTTAATAAGTTTGTAGAGTTATGAAGAATATTATGCCTTCTTTTCTAGGTAGGACTCATTGTGTCTACAAAATACCGTAGCTAAGCTTGTACAACAATAAATGATCCCACTAGGCATCATTACTCATTCCAACATTCCCCGTTAGTGATGGCTAGAGGGATAGAACACAAACAGAGGAAGATGGAATTACATTAACATTCCTCCTTGATGAAAACTTCATGCATTCCCAATAAGTTGCGAAGATGCAAAAACTTCACCTTTGTCACGGATTTGATTAAGATAGTAGCTGCTTCTTACTGATCATGAAATTGCACCTAAACCAAGTTGAATGGTGAACTCAACGTGACACCTCATGGTGTGCATAAATGCCTTAGATAGGCTATACAATAGGAAATGTGCCCAACAGACAGTCATCACAACTAAGTTGGAAGATGCACCCTGTAGTAGATCTCATTGTGTGTACAAAAGCCTCAGATGGCCTATACACCATAAAATGTGTCCAACAAACAATTTTTACAACCAAGTTGAAAGAACTATGCACCTCATTGTGTATACAAAAACCTCATTTGACCTATACATCAGAAAATATGTTCAACAGACAATCTTCACAGCCAAGCTGAAAGAACTCTATAATAGACTTCATTGTGTGTACAAAAACCTCCGATGGCCTACCACAACCAAGATAAAAGAACTCTGTAGTAGACCTCATTGTGTGTACAAAAACCTCAAATGGTCTATACATCGAAAGATGTGTCCAACAGACAGTTTTCACAACTTTACAGGAAGAATATGGCCTTACATTACATTACATTTTAACTAGAATAAGATGGCATTATATGGTATTTTATTACATTGCATTACATTCCCCCTTAATGAAAACTTCAAACATCACAGATAAAGTGGCAAAGGGAGCTTTGATGTTGTCAAGGATAAGTTGTAGGGTGGAACAATGTGGGAAGCCATGAAAAAATTGCAATCAAATCCTCAATAATGTGCAAGGAGAAGACGCATGCTACTGTCAAGAATCAATGTCGAATGACCATAAATGACAACATCAATATGTTAAGAAACTCTAGATAGGAACAATCGACAGAACTAAGTTGTCTTCAAATTCTACACAAATACCCCTTGTGGAAAAACTGAAGCAAACATAGAGATAATATGCACAAAAGAAATTTGAATAATAAAGCATAAATCAACATGATAAGACCACAATGTCAAAGGGAAAAAAAAACAAGACATGAAACATGAAAGATAACAGAACTTGAAATTGCTTTTACACACAAAAAAGGTTGGCAAGGGCATATAAATATTGAGCAAAACTATGGATGCAAAAAATTGATATCACATATAGATGAAAAATATTGCCGCCGAATATCTAAGTCTTTGGCATTGGCTGGTTTCTAGTTGTCACCATGACAAAATGCTAAAATTTGTGCTCCTAAAAATTAATGTCAATTATCTTCCAAACAACAAAGTTAGTGGCAAGTAACTCAAGAATAAAAACAACCTCTACAAACATGATGATTAAAACTAAGAAACTGAAAACTAATGCAAAAAGGACAAGAAACGAATGACTAGAAAATTAGAGAGAATTAATTGAAACTCTCACCAATGATGAAACCCCAAAGCACCTACCGACGGATCTGCAAATCCTTATCAAAGGAACAGTAAAAAATCAACTTACAACAAGTTTTAGCTTCGAAAAGGGGTGCACGCACTTTCTTGTAGGTGAAGTTGTGTGTGTATGTGCACATAGAGAAGGAAAAGTGTGTGTGTACGCACCTCTATAGACAGTAACCCACATGTGTGACTGTAATTTTCTGTGATTGGAAATTCATGGATGTCGAAGCTGTCTGGTTGAAAACCTACAAAAATGCAACTACACAAAGACAAACATCCAAATATTTTGCAATAGAGATAGATAATTTATAACAAGTTAGGATACTAGGAATTTCAACTTCATATCTAAAGAAATATCAAGTAAAAAATGAAATTTTTTTATTTTTTTAAAATAATGGTGAGGTTAGGGTTTTTTTTTTAACTCATAGATGCGAAAAAAATCCTAGATATACTGTAAAACCTCAATGTTTGTTCAAATATGATGGCATATCTACATGAGAAGGAGGGACCAAAAAAATTTGAAGAAATTTGATGTTTGAAAAAAAATTAATAAAAAATTACTAGAGGAGGTAGAGCTTAGTAACTAGCTCTTATACCATATTAGAATTGATAAATATGCATTAACATATAACAATAGATTACTAACACGTAAATCAAAAACCATAATCTTATTAGTCGTATCTCATATCAGCACAAGCATCGAATAATCAATAGAATATGCAAGAATGGAAAGAGAGAAGAGATTGATAGATTTTATGTGGTAAAACCCCAAGATGGAGAAACATCCACGTAAGGTTGATCCTTTTATTCTTCAGGAAACTTTCACTCTTAGAATGTTTGGCACCCTCACATAAGCATCACATCACATTCCATCTTGACTTCATCTCACAATGACTTTCCAATATTTTGTGTACCAATGAGTCTCCTTCAACTCTATTATATATGCTAGAGGTATGGCAGATCACATGCCACAGTACATGTGGGATAACTCCTTTTTCATAAGTTTAGAGAGTTATGAAGAATATTATGCCTTCTTTGCTAGGTAGGACTAAGTGTATCTACAAAATGCCTTAGCTAGGATTGTACAACAATAATTGAGCCTATTAAGCATCATTACACATTCCAACATTTTTCATGTTATAATCTTATAAGGCATTAAGTTTGATTTTTATGCTTTTTGTTTTGCATTTATTTTTTCTAAATAAGGTATATAAGTCATTTATCAAACACTATATAGGCACAATACTAAATTTTACCCTGGCAAAACTATATTAGGATCATTTTAGTTTTTGTGGGTGAGAAGCTAAAACCTTGGTTTGGAGAAGAAAAAATATTGAAGATTTTTTATATAAGTTGGAGATGATATAGTGTTTTCCTTATGCCTATGTTAGATTGATTTTTCCACTTTTGTTTTCCAATTCATAGGTTACACATAGATTGATTTTTCCACTTTTGTTTTCCAATTCATAGATTCTATGTGTAACCTTTATAGCCCATTTGGGAATGTTGTCATGCTTGTGATTTTGTTTTCTAATTTTGTCATGGACAATACATACCCTAATCCTTCACCTTATAAAGAATGCAAGCCATTTCCACCGGAAGTTGTGTCAAACTTTTTAAATACTTGTTGAGGAGGATTGTAGATGAGAAAGGAGATTTAAAAGAGAGAGGTATTTTTTACAAAAATGATGAAATTCACAAGAACTATCTATAATTATTGAAAAAATATATTGGAGTGATGATGCTTCATCTAGATGTAATGATATTCAAAGCTCAATTAGCCATCGACCTAACCTTATCAAGTTCGATGGCGTTTAACTATGTATTGTGTCAAAAGCATTGATTCAAACTTTAGAAGGAAAAAACGGTTTAGAAGAAATCATTATCTACAAACTTATTGGTGAATCCAATACGAGAATCCTATAGTCAACATTCTTGTTTTTTTTGTAACCAGCGTAGATCCATCTCAAACCCGGATCTATCAAGCACCGAGAGGGATCCAATTTCTTGAGGTGTAATTTTTTTTGTTTTATCTTAAATTTTTTACACATTAAGAAAAAAATTACCCCTCAAGAAATTGGATCCCTCTCTTTTAATTTTTTAATTATTTTATTTTTATTTTTGATAAGTTATAAGCGAACATGAAATTTTTAATTACTTTTGATTTTTTATAAGTTATGAGCCCACATGGAAACGTAACATGAAAAATGTGACAAACGTTACAACATCTCCCCCATACTGGGTTGTAACGTAACGTGACAAACGTGACAAACGTTACAACATCTCCCCCATACTGGGTTGTAACGTAACGTGAAAAACGTGACAAATGTGACATGTGACATCCGTTACAGGACCTCCCCCATACTATTACTTTTTACATTTTATTACTTTTGAAAACGTTACATGTGACATCCGTTACAGGATCTCCCCCATACTAGGTTGTAAGCACCTCGTTTACACTCGGTGCAATTACCTAAATATTTACATTATAGCTACCTATACAAAATAAACACATAGTATGCATGATGTTTTGCCTCATGTGCATATGGTGTATGCAAAGGAAGGTGGCAAGCTTATGTTGCACCTCCTTCATTAAATGAAATAAAATCATAGTTATCTTTGAGTGGATCAATAAATATCAAGAAACGTACTCCATTGCATCATCAAGCATGGGTCTTATATGGTACCTAGTTCATATGTGCCTTCCTTATTGGGAGATGGTCATTTTGTCATGGTAGAAAAAAATTATTCAAATGAATGAGCTTTTGGTATACTACTCAAATTCGTTTGAATTTACCATAAAGGTAGGTATCTTCATATTTATTATAAAAACTTACATTGTTTGTCTAAATATGAGTCATTAAACATTCCATGTCCCAAAAGAGTGTTTGATTGTTTAATAGAGATTTCCACTAGTGATTATCCTTCATTTTGCGATACTGCGTAACATGGAGCTACGGTAAATTGTGGGTGATTCACAAGTTGTAATCAACTGGATTAATCGTATTGGGTGAATCAATGTCATCGCACTTTCTCCTTGGCTTGACAAGATTAGGTCTCTGCAACAACATTTTCAGGGTATCCAGTTTGTGCATGTTCCATGTGCTGAGAATGGGCTTGCGAACTCTCTCTCGAAGCGAGCTTTGCATTCGGTGGAAGGTACTCTATTTTTTGAATTTTGGGAAGTTGATATACTTTGAGAAGCAGGCAGCTTCTTCTTGTATTGATTCTTGGTTATTTCCCAGATGGTTTGGGTTTGCGAAGTGCCCTGTCCATTTGGTCCTACCTACTTGGTTGGGGGTCCTTCTTCTCTGGATTGGAGGATGCCATTTTTTCTTGGTATGTGTTATAGGATCATTTGGCTAGGCGGGTTCTACTCTTTGTGGCTGGGGGTATATTTTCCTGTGGGGTTTTGTGGTCTATGCTCATGGGAAATCTTGAGTTCCCACCCAATAATCTAGTGCAAAGAAATGGACAACCTAAGCAAGGAAGAAGTTGGTTGATGTTACTATTATAAATTGAGAACTGCGTTGCTATGTATAATGTCTCATCTAGTGAGGCTCCCTAAAATGAAGTATTATTGTAGTCATTCAAAAACAAGTGACAATTTGTTTTTAAAATGATTCACCTGACAATTCCCATTTGTGTTGTTCAATACTTTTCCATTGGTAGACTCAAACAATAAAGTGCTTTTAGACTTTAAGTGATTGAAATGAGATGGTGAATCGTTATGTTTGGAATATGCAACCAATTCACCTGAATTGAGTTCCTTGTTGTGAGTGCATCTCATGTGTGCATTACTACAACCAAAATACATAGTCATAACTCCCATGCATTTTGATTAAATATTTTTGTTTTTTATTTCCTTTCTCTACTTGAGAACTCCAATAGAATGCTATGGAAATTGGAATCTTCCTTCTTCGGATTTTCTTTGATAGCTTAACAAATTATATTTGAAGCCAACTTGTAAATTGGTTCAAAAATTTTGAACTCTAACTCATTATTTAAGTTACAAGTATCATGTACATTCAGCCTCCAGTCTACCAAACATATGAAGACTAAAATACTAAGAATGACCACAATCTCTTCCAACTGAAGCCCATTTTTGAAAGTCAACCATAATTTTTCCAATTTTGAAAGGCTCAACCATTCTCCTTTTGGAAAAGCAACTAGGTCCATAAAACACTCTAGCAAATTCACCACCTTCACTCAGTAATATTTCCATAACCAACTCTTTATGGGACCCTACACCATAAAATTCACTTGAAAGGGCATGGATGAATAAGGGTGTACCATTGCACTTCCTTGGCTATTTAGTGGCCAAATCATCTTGATCCAAGCTCAAAGGGACGTCCCATCATACAACCCATTGGAATATGTGTATTGCATCTTCTTCTTTGAGACAACTGAGTGCATAAGTGCATGCCTCTATGGATGAAATAATGTGTGCCTTATTTATGAAAACAATAATTATTCCATTCTCCTTACTATCAAAATAGATGAGCCCTTCCACTTTAGAAGCTTCATACACGTCATCAACAATCAAGAGGGAAGGAAGAAGACTCTAAGAATTTATTCTTGAGTCAATGAGTCATTCATCCACAAATTTGAAGATAACTTGGGAACCAAATATGGCCTTCCATAGCCAACATTGAAGAGATTTGGCATTGTATTTCCACTAACAATGATTTAGTACACTCCTCCAGTGAAACGCCTCTTGACTCTGTAGTTGGATGCCGCACAAGATTCAAGAGAAGTCTTTAACATGCCTTTAGGACCATATATTCCTAATACAAGAGATATGCCTCAGTCTAAAATATCTAAAACAAGTTTCTCTGCCATTGAGATGTTTGTGAGGAACTTACTTTCAAATGTGAGGAAGGAGTGCACTAGTCTTTTCAGGTAGTCTCTCACCAAAAAGTTAGGAAATCCACACTTTGTGGAGAAGAATATGGACATTGATGTATTTTGTTGCTCTGCAAAGATGCCCTTTCAAATCCATTATTTCCAACTTTTGTTGTTTCAAGTTATCATCCTCCAATCTATAAAGCTTCATGTGACCAATATTTTCTTCTCTATTGCTTCAACCTCAACACATTCGATTGGGATTCTCAAGGATTCCTCCAAAGAAGAAGAAGGATGTGGTTTTCCAAATAAATTCCAACTAAGCATCCAAAAGGATAAATATGTAACCCTCCAACTAAATTTGGTAAATTAGGTATTTGATGTTTCAAAGCCTTCGTTGTCTTGAAGAACAAAAAAATGTAAAGACAAAGCTCCTCCTCTTGAACACCAAATATCAATCGGACTTACCTCCTATAAGGGAATGATGGGATTCCAAATTAAAAGAGCATCCTTACAAGGATGGTATTATTTGTTGTGTAAGATCAAATAGAATGTTGGAAGAAGTTATCATTGATGTCAATAGGGTCAACAGAGCTGTGTCATTGATATTGAGTGATGTTGAAATTGATGTCAAAGTGATAATGATGATGTGGTAGTAATGTTGAATATGTACCAGTGATGATGATGATGAGGGGCTAGTAGTAGAGGATGGTTGTTTGAGTAATGTTTGATGAAGTCTTGTGAAGTCGCAAAGATAAGACAATAAGAATTCTTGAAGCCCCTAAAGAAGCTCTTGAAGAAGAAGCCGTGACACAAGTGTATATAACTCCAAAGCGGTCCTTTATGGCATAGCGGTTATGCATGGACCTCATGGGAACACAATTTTAGTTGTACACAAATAGAGCAAGCCCTTAAAGAAGTCCCTAAGGTTATTCCAAAGTAATATTGGTGCAAAGTGTGAAGAAACCCCTAAAATAATGGTATTGGGTTCACATAACTAGGACGATTGATCGATATGACCATGAGAAGTAGCCCCCGAAGTAATAAGGTTTTTTCCACAAGACCATGATGGTATGAAATATGACGAAACCCCCAAAATAATGTGATTTGGACCACATAACCCCAAAAATAATTGTGTTGGGTCCACATGACCCCAAAAGGAATAAAGAGTTGTCCACTTAAGTATGATTATGAGGAGATGGCCCAAAATCCCCTTGATGATGTTTTGGGGTGATCTAGAAGGAAAGATGAAGTTCCATGTTAAAACTCTAAAAGTGGTCCATGAAGTTGGAATTGATTCATTAAAGTCCCCCTTAAAATATGGAGATCCTAATTTTAAGGAGAATTAAAATGTTTTCCCTAATATAAGTTAAAGGCATCTTGGAGAGTATAAATAAGAGTTGAATCTTCTCATTTTATCATCATTCAAGTATCTCTTTTCTAATGTGAAACTTCTAGGATAAAGTGTGAAATATTGAGGAGAAGGACGGAAGTTCAAGAGAAGAAGAGCGAATTTTTTAGGAGGATCAAGTAGTTCACAAAAACTTGCATAACTTTCTCATACGGTATCAAAATTACAAACTTCTTGGCTCATTGGAAAATTTGTTGTAAGGGATATATGATGACATGATCTAGAGCTTCTTTTGGTGAATGGTTTCTTTCTTGTTTCTTCATATTGGAAAATGTATAGTTCTTTCTTATGGGATTCTCTTGTGATGATACATGTTTCTCATGGACTAGAATCCATCTTGTTAGCTTGACAATGGTATGAATCTTGTACATGTACTAAAGCTTCTCTCTTGGTGAATCTATTTGAATATCTTCCATAGATTATTGTAAACTTGCATAGATTACGATGATACTTGCATAGATTATGGTGATGATCTTGGTATAGGTCATGGTGATGGCATAGATCATGATGATGCTATTGGTAAATATTATGGTAATGACCTTGGTATAGATCATGGTGATGGCATAGATCATGATGATGTTATTGACATATATTATGGCATTGATCTTGCATAGATTGTGGTGATCTTGCATAGATTATAGTAAACTTGATATGTTATGGTGATTATGGTGATGATCTTGGCATAGATCATGGTGATTATGTTGGCATAGTTTATGGGGATATTGGTGTAGATTAGTGTGATGTTATTGAGATGATATAGGGTTCTGCTCTTGGAATGACCTAGGGTTTGAAGGTGATAATGATGTTAAAGGTTTGAAGAAGCAAACAAATAAAGTCTACAGGTGATTGTTTTTGGGATTTGATTACACTCTTTGAAGGCATATTTCTGTTTCTATTCAAGAAGGTTTTGATTCATATTTGAAGGACACATTTCAGCCTTGTTTGCGAAGATTTGGAAGACATATTTTGGTCTTGCACAAGAGGGTTTTGCTGCAGATTTGAAAACTATCTTGGAAGAGGTTGCTTGTAGATTTGGAGCATATACAGGTTGAGATTGTGATAGTGATAGTGATAGTGATAGTGATAGTGATAGTGACAGTGATTGTGACACTGATAATGATAATAATAGTGACAGTGATTGTGACAGTGATGGTTATAGAGACACTGATAGAGGTACAAGTTGAAAACGATAGTGATATAGGTACATGTT
The DNA here is from genome assembly GCA_027924585.1 of Larix kaempferi. Lineage (NCBI taxonomy): Eukaryota > Viridiplantae > Streptophyta > Pinopsida > Pinales > Pinaceae > Larix > Larix kaempferi. The sequence goes on from BSBM01000357.1 coordinate 335,618, forward strand.
GGAATAAAAAATGATATAGGTACAAGTTGACAGAGACAATGACAGGAATAGGGACACACAAATAGTGACAAAGACAAGTTAGCATTCTTATCCATATAAGTGTGGCAGGACAGGGCAAGGACATGACATCAAAGTCTCCTTCAGTTCGGTGCCTGAAAAGTGTGAGTTGGTGCTCACAAAGGGGGGTTGGTGCCTCCTAATTGGTGCTAGAGAAATCAGGGGGTTGATGCCTCCTTCCAGTCAGTGTTGGTAAATCAAGGAGTTGGAGCTTCCTTCATGTTGGAGCTTGTAAGTCATGGGGTTGGTGCCTCCTTCCAGTTGATGCTGAAGAATATTGGAATTTGGTGCTTCCTATGAACGTAATCTTGTTATTATATAAGAAAAGCATTCTGTGGTTTTCTCCCATTTCGATTTTCACATAAAAATCTCTTGTCCACTATGTGTGATTTTATGTGATGGTGAATGACATTGTTACTGGTTAATGTTACATGTTCTATTTTGAAGTTTGAAATGGTAAAAAGTGATCAATATTGATTCACCCTCCCTCTCAGTATTGGTGAATATTCCAACAATCGGTATCAGACTTGGTTCCTTCAGGAATGATTTGACCACAGGAAGGTAGATCCCAGTAAGAATAATGGATATGCACAATGAATTTACCAAATTGGGATTACCATTGTTTGATGGGATGAACTATGATTTTTAGAGCATAAGGATGAAACTATTTTTGAAGTCATGGGGATTTGATGTTTAGCAGGCCATAGTAAATGGATACACTATACCAGATACTTCTCTAGCACCAGGTACAACTAAAAGAAGACTCTTTGAATGTAATTCAAAGGCCATGTATGTTATTCTGGGAGGCCTAACATGATCAGAATTGTCATGGTTATGCATTGTACCTCTGCAGAAGAAATATGGGACAAAATCAAGAATGTGTATGAAGGAGATGTTAAAGTCAAAGGGGCCAAGATCCAAACCTATAGAAAACAGTTTGAACACCTGAAAATCAAGGAAGATGAAGATATTGTTGCTTATTTTATTCGAGTTGAGGAAATTCTGAGTACCATGAGAGGGCTAGGAGAAAACATTAAAAGTTCAATAATTATTCAGAAGATACTTAGATCTCTCCCAATGATGTTTGATCCTAAAATCTCAGCTCTAGAGGAAAGACAAGATCTAGATAAACTGAGCATGGATTAATTACATGGAATTCTTACTGCATACGAAATGAGAATAGAACAAGAAAATCCATCCAGAAGGGAAGCAACTTTCAAGGCCTCCAAGAAGACAAGGAAGAACAAGCAAAATTCAAAATCATGCGCATGCTCTAGCTATAGTGATAATTCAAACAATGAAGAAGAAGCCATCTTCGTGACAAAATTAAAGAGGGGACCGACAACTACAAAGGTAAGCTTTCTTTCAAATGTTTTGATTGTGGTAAAATTGGTCATTTTGCTTCCAAATGTACTTATGCAAAGGTCTTAAATAGTGGTGAAGAAGTTCCCAAGAAAGAAAAGAAATATCAGAAGAGAGACAAGAGAATATTTTTGAAAAATAATAGTCTCTATCCAAAAGAAGATAGTTCCTAATCCAATGAAGATGATGATAGTGACAATTACTCAGGAAAAGTGCTCTTCATGGCATTAGAAGGAATTGCTAAAGATAATGAGGAAGACTATGAGAAGGAGAAGTGAATCTTAAGGAAAAATTGCTCAGTGCCTTAAGTGATCTAAGAAAAGAAAGGAAGAAAAACAAGTCACTCAAGGAAGATATAAGCAAACTAAAGGAAAACTCTCAGAACTCTAACAGAAATCCTAAATAAACCAAATAGATTTTCATATATCTAAGGGTTCAGTTGGAAGAGGCCAAGATGATTGAAGAAACACTCAAAAGACAACTGGAAGAAAAGGAGAATATATAGGAAGAGATGGAAGCTGAAGTAGTCTGGGTCATAAAATAATTACAGAAGAAGGTTAATATCCAACAGAACTTTGGCAACAACACCAAAATAATGGATGAAATCATCAGCATCCAAAGACCATTCTTTGATAAGTCTGGTTTTTTATACAAACAAAATGATGAGGGTGCAAGCCCTATGATGAATGGAAGTAAAGAAAAACAAAGAAGTTATGCAGATGCTGTCAAGGGTCCCAAGCCTCTGAAGGAGGATATACAAAAACCAACAATAAAGAAGAGTCCAAAAGAAGACCATATATTCAAAGGAACATGGAAGCAGCCACCGAATATGAAGAAGAATCAAAATGAAGACCATGATTTCAAAAGATCTACACCAACTAGAAGACCACCCACATCCAAATTTTGGGCATAAGGCTAAAATTGTAGAGGTTATTCACGAGGTAGAAACACATGGAATGGAAATGGTTATGAAAACTTCAGGAATCATTATGAAGGCAATTATCTCATAAATCCTCATGAAGATTTTGATAGAAGTTATAACTGATTTAGAGCTATGAATTATAAAACTGAATGTTACAAATGTAACAATTTTGGATACACATCTAGAAATTGCAGAAGTGATTTGACAGTGCCTTCAATGGAATTCCAGAACATCAAAGAATTTGGAAAAAGAAGTAAGAAGACTTGCAGGTTGAGGAATGTGGGTCTACCTTAAAAGCCCAAAATAGGAGAAGCCATTGGTATATTGATAGTGGATGCTCAAAGCATGTGACCGAAGACAAAAAGGAATTGATGTTACGTGCTGAAAATGTGAAAGAAAAACAAGGAGAACATGTCAACGGAGAATTCTCAGAGAACATACCTACAACAGTTGCAGAGTCAAGTAATAATGACAAATCATCAAGCAAAAAAGAAAGGTGTCACGATTACAAATGATGATCTTGCAACATAGTAGCTTTACACATTGTTCTTAACAATGTGGTATAGAGACTCCCAGTATCATGGATAATCTTAAGGAGGAGTCTAAGTAGAACACAAGGAAGACCAAAGAAAGGACAACAACTTAAGGATTGTACAAAGAAAAAGATAGTGGCTTGTTAAATCATACAAGAACATAGGGGTAGATACTACAGAAAGCTTAAATAAATGGACCAGTCTAAGGGGGAGTCAACACAATCAAAGGGGAAGCATTGTCAACAAAGAAAGATATTCTCAAAAGACATTCAAAGTTATTTTTTGCAAGGGGGAGAGAATGATCGGCAAAACAAAATCACAGAAAAGAATCATATTGACGAGGGAGCCAACATAATCCCATGGGGAGCAGGTGAACATAGTTGCTTCACCCCTTTTGTCATTAATGTGAAAGGGGAGAGAGAGATGAAGTTGTAGCCATCGATGACAAAGGGGTAGATCGTTGGAAGAAGTTGTCATTGATGTCAACATGGTCAAGAGATATGTGTCATTAATATTAAGTGATGTTGTCATTGATTTCAAAGTGACAATGATGATGTAGCAGTAATGTTGAAGATGTAGCAGTGATGATGATGAGGGGGCAGTAGTAGAGGGTGGTTGTTTGAGTAATGTTTCATGAAGTCTTGTAAAGTCATGAAGATAAGACAATAAGAAGCCTTGAAGCCCCTAAAGAATCTCTTGAAGAAGAATCCTTGACACAAGTGTATATAACTTAAAGGAGATCCCCTTATGGCGTAGCGGTTATGCATGCCCCTCACGGGAAGACACTTTGAGATGTACATGAAAAATAGAGAAAGCCCTTAAAGAAGTCGCTAAGGTTGCTCCAAAGTAATATTGGTGTAAAGTGTAAAGAAACCCCTAAAATAATGGTGTTGGGTCTACATAACCAAGATGATTGGTCCATATGACCATGAGAAGTAGCCCCCGAAGTAATAAGGTTTGTTCCACAAGACCATGATGGTGTGAAATATGAAGAAACCCCCAAAGTAATGGTGATTTGGTCCACATAACCCCAAAAATAATGGTGTTGGGTCCACATGACCCCGAAAGGAATAAAGAGTTGTCCACTTAAGTATGATGATGAGGAGATGTCCCAAAATCCTCTTGATGATGTTTTGGAGTGATCTAGAAGGCAAGATGAAGTTCCATTTTAAAACTATAAAAGTGGTCCATGAAGTCAGGATTGATTCATTAAACCCCCCCTTAAAATATGGAGATCCTAACTTTAAAGAGAAGTAAAATGTTTTCCCTAAAACAAGTTAAAAGCATCTTGGAGAGTATAAATAAGAGTTGAAACTTCTCATTTTATCATCATTCAAGTCTATTTTCTAATGCCCAACTTCTAGGAGAAAAGTGTGAAATCTCAAGGAGAAGGACGAAAGTTCAAGATAAGAAGAGCGAAGTTTCGAGGAGGATCAAGTAGTTTCACAAAAAATTGCATAACTTTCTCATACAATATCAAAATTACAAACTCCTTGGCTTGTTGGAAAGCTTGTTGTAAAGGCTATGTGATGAAATGATCTAGAGTTTCTTTTGGTGAAGGGTTTCTTTCTTGTTTCTTGATCTTGGAAAAGGTATTGTTCTTGCTTATGGGCTTCTCTTGTGATGATACATGTCTCTCATGGACTAGGTTCCATCGTGTTAGCTTGACATTGGTATGAATATTGTACATGTACTAGAGATTCTCTCTTGGTGAATCTTGTTGAAGATCTTGCATAGAGTATTGTGAACTTGCATATATTATGATGACACTTGCATAGATTATGGTGATGATCTTGGTATAGATCATGGTGATGGCATAGATCATGATGATGTTATTGACATATATCATGGTGATGATCTTGGTATAGATCATGGTGATGGCATAAATCATGATTATGTTATTGGCATATATTATGGCAATGTTCTTGCATACATTGTGGTGATCTTGCATAGACTATAGTGAACTTTATATGTTATGGTGATTATGGTGATGATCTTGGCATAGATCATGCTGATTAGCTTGGCATAGTTTATGGGGATATTGGTGTGGATTAGTGTCATGTCATTGACATGATCTAGGGTTCCTCTCTTGGAATGACCTAGGGTTTGAAGGTGATAATGATGTTAAAGGTTTGAAGAAGCAAACAAATAAAGTCTACAGGTGATTGTTTTTGGGATTTGATTACACTCTTTGGAGGCATCTTTTTTATTCTATTCAAGAAGGTTTTGATGCATATTTGAAGGACACATTTCAGCCTTGTTTGTGAAGATTTTGAAGACATCTTTTGGTCTTGCACAAGAGGGTTTTATTGCAGATTTGAAGACTATCTTGGAAGAAGTTGCTTGCAGATTTGGAGCATGTACAGGTTGAGATTGTGATAGCAATTGTGATAGTGATAGTGACAGTAATAATGGAAATGATTGTGACAGTGACAGTTATAGAGACAATGATACATGTACAAGTTGCCAGAGACAATGATATAGGTACAGGTTGATAGAGACAATGATACCGCTACAGGTTGACCTAGATAGGGACAGGAACAGGGACACATAGACAGTGACAAAGATAAGTTGACATTCTTATTCATATCAGGGTGACAGGATGGGTCAAGGACATGAGATCAAAGTCTCCTTCAGGTCGGTGCCTGAGAAGTGTGGGTTGGTGCTCACAAAGGGAGTTGGTGACTTATTTTAGTTGGTGCCTCCTTTCAGTCAGTGTTGGTAAATTAGGGAGTTGGAGATTCCTTCAGGTTGGAGCCTATAAATCAGGGGGTTGTTGCTTCCTTCCAACTAGTGCTAGAGAATATTGGAAGTTGGTGCTTCCTATGAATGTAATCTTATTATTATATAAGAAAAACATTATGTGGTTTTCTCCCATTTAGGTTTCCATGTAAAAATCTCTTGTCCACTGTGAATTTGATTTTATGTGATGGTGAATGACATTGTTAATGGTTAATGTTACATGTTGTATTTTGAAGTTTGAAATGGTAAAAAGTACTCAATACCTATTCGCCCCCCCTCTCAGTATTGGTGAATATTCCAACATAGAATACATAGATTTTAGAGTTCCTAGTAAAAACCCATCTGCAAAGAATCAGTTGTCAAGGTAAGAAAGTTGCAACCATCAACCCAATTTGATTTAAAAGTTTAGTTAGAATTAAAACCCCTTCACAACTAAAACTAGAGATGGTTCTACATAGAGGTCAGAGAGACTACATTATCTTTAGAAAGTTGTCACAATGTTTATCGATACCAAGGTGTTCTCATACATAAGTACAACCCAACAACACATGATCCTTCTCCAACAATTTGTCCAACACCACCTTTGAAGGATCAACCTACATGATTGACTATAAAATGTGATGCAGAATGAGAGCAATGAGAGAGTATACAATCAAAATCATAATTTGGGAATTGTAGATCTACCCTATAAAGGAACAAAAGTAAACATATTTTCAATTTCTCAAAATATTTGGACTAAGCAAAGATCTCAACTCTTGAAACTAAGGATCTATACTCTTCAAACTCATTTGTGACTCCTATGTAAAGCATTGGAAATCAAATATAAGCTACTTATGACAAAAGTGCAAACAACCATAGCCTAGTCAACTTGTTTCAGTATGATATTCACAACTTTTTCATGCTTCTGAATTATCGATTGCATCGAGTTTGATGTCATGTCTCTCTTTAACAAGGTTTAGCAGCAATGTTACTTATTGCCTACCTTTAGGGTTGAAATCCTGAATAGAGAGTATCCTAATATAATCAACTCAATAGCTCAAAGTAGGCAAGTGTTTTAGGGATTGGCATCAAATTTGATTTTGTTGGAGTTGCGAGCAAGGAATTGGAGACAGAGCAGAGGAAGTATTCATTATGGAGAAAAATATTAGAGTTAGAGCAAAGAAGGTATTCAACTTTAATAGCAATTTAAGAACAATGCAACAATGTCTAAGCTTATTGACATTCTTTGTGGAGTGGCCACCTCCTAAGGTAGACTAGTGTTTCATTTTGTGTTTCATCAATGCATTTATAACTACTTTTAGGGTATTGTTTTTCATCCATGCCTTTATAGTTTCTTTCTTCCCTCTTAATTTCATGGATGATAAACTTAGGATGTCTAGAGGTGGCAATGTTGTGTGAGAGAGAATAATACACTCTATTAGGATTAATATTTCCATTGTGCAATTTTCTTTTACAAATATAAATATAGCTGTTTATTTATTGGTAGAGCTCCCATTCTAGTGGTGATCGATTATAAATGTAGCTGTTTCATTTGAATTCATTCGTCATTTGAATTCAACTGAGTAACACTACAACAAATTTTGTAAGATATTGTATTATAAACCAATCAACTATGGCCTTAAGTACCATGTTTTTGGTGAATAACCGAAGGCATGGGTGGCTGGGGACGAGGCGCTCACAGTCTGCATGCATCAACTTGATTGTGCAAAGTATTAGAGGAAACGACTAAACTTCATGAATAGGTCATATGGGCTGCCTTCAAGGTAGACTCGTTGTTTCAGCTTCTATTTGACGCAGGTTGCAGAATACTCTTCCACTATGATATGGGAATAGTTAAGTAGATGTAGTTCCATATATCATCTTCCCATCCAAACACCTTCTTAAGATCCACTGAATCGATGCTTAAAACTTCTCTCTCATGCGGCAGATGGATCGAAATGCTCGTGCGGTACCTTTTTATATTGATTAGAAAGTGTTCCCAGCTCCACTGACAATGGTTTCCAATGATGGTTCGTGAGAGAAGAACAACGAGAGCTTTTGAGAGACGCGTCCTTGGGTAAGGAGTCGGTGCATTCTTTAAAAATCCCCATCTCTCCAAGTTCTGGACAGGAACTTCACGTGAAACATGGTGTTGTTGGTGCAAAGAATCATGCAATATGAATAACATTGGTCCTTTTCATCCATAACACCATCTTTTACCTCATGTAAATCATCCACTATATTACAATAACATTCTTTTTAGTTAAAATACTCTTAAATAATAACATAATCAACTTAGAAGTATTGATACAATATAACTTCAATCTTTAATTAATAACTTAAATCCATTGTGTGTGCTTACTCATCTATACATTGGAAGCATTGTAACTTTCGACAATAATTCAAGGCGTGATAATATTCTACTACAAAGTATTAATTCTTTTTCTTTAAAGCAAATTGTTATTCAACGTAGTGTGAGACTACTTTAACTTTCCTACTAAGGTCTTTATACATTATAACTTAATAATATAGTTGTTATAAGAAGATATTTCATGTGTTTACTAGATATCATAAGTATAATGAAATTATGTTGTTGAGAGGTTACCCTCTAGCTAGGCAATAAATCCACTAAATAGAAGTTTCACTTTACTATATTCTTACTTTATCGAGAGCCTTCTCACTCTCTGATGTGGTAACAAACTAATACTACGTAATATATATGTATATTTCATAATTGTTATTAACTAATATTCTTAAACACTTAGTTAATGGAGTTATTCCCCCTTTTCTCTACCAAATCTACACATTCTATACATCTTACAAAAGGCTACACCCTTTATTGACTCCTTTCCACGCATAAGTATTAACTCATTTTATTCCAACTTTATAAATGAGATTATCTAACGCATGTTAAGTTTAATAAAACAATTTGGTAACCCACCACCGGGGCTTTCAGGCACCTCCCAATCAGATGTACATAAATAAAATAAAACATCGAGATGCCAAGAGGCCTTGCATATCGTCCAAAAATATGTAAAAAAAACACCTAAACACAAACAGTGAGACGCCCTATAGGCTTCCACGCATGAGATATAAGGAATTAAAAGCAAACAGAACCGCAGTGTGTCAACCAAATAAGAATCAAAGAATTGATCCTACTTCTGCCCTTCACCATACAAGTGATATATATATATATATATATATATATATATATATATATATATATATATATATATTCAAATGCAAGCCTAAATCAAAGACCAAGGTTGCGCTCTCTTGGAGCCACGCCTTTTTTTTATTGCACACACGACACAATAAAAATCAAATGCAAACCTGAATCAGAACCAAGGTTGCGCTCTCTCAGAGCCACACCTCCTTTCCATTGCACAGTCAACATAGTAAAAATCAAATGCAAACCTGAAACATAAACCAAGGTCGGTCCTCCCTATTAAGGCCGCCACTATTATTCTTGACAAATCAATTAAGAGAAAATTAAAGGATATCAGGAGCTAGGCCTGTCCTCTCATTTGAGGCCGCCACTCCTATATTGAACAAAAATTTAAATATAAGACAAAACTCAAAGCCAAAATATTTACCTATCCTCTACAACTCAAAAACAATGATCTTGACTCCTCTTTGGGAGTGATTTCAAAACTCACGGTCCCCTCATCAGTGGGCTCAGATTTCTCTATTAAAAGATGTTGTCAGACTAACCATACCAAAAAGTAATGGGGATAAACAAGACATAATCAAATAAATGAGATCAATAGTTGTGAGGATCCTATGTCCTCACCTCTCTCCGAGTGCAATAAAAACAAACCAAAATCCAAAAGGACACACCCTACACACACCATCTATTAATTCAAATCCAAAACAAGATTCTGGTGAAAACTCTCATTTTTCGCTGCAAGGGTGGAAACCCCCCACCTTCGATTGAGGCTATCTCTCATTCCATTAAAACATAGTGCCTGTTATTCAAAGCATAACCTTCTTTTTTGGGGGTCGAGTTCTCTTATTTGAAGACAAACCTTAACTAATCTCTTTAACGTTATATCCAAGAAGAATTTTTTTCCCCAAAAAAACATTTGCGTGTCTCCTTCATATGGGGTTGAATCCCTTCGTGAGGGAAGAACCCTAATGGCTTCATTAAAATAATTGCTAGCCATTTAACACTTATTTTAAAGGTAATATGACCTATTTATTGTTCAAAATCCATTTTAATATAGGAGTAGTCTATCGACGATTTGGCCCAGAAGCCGGTTGTCGTTGCCGATGCCCGGACAAATCGTCCTTCCGGTCAACGTCCCGCATCATGGATTTTTCCCAGTTCCCGTTAATCGGAAATGAGCTTGTTTACATGCGCATGGACCCGAACTACTCTAGTGTTTTTGCAGTCAAAGGGAACTACTCCAGCTTTTTCGCCACTTTCTCTGCATTCGATACCACTTACCAGCAATCGATCTCTGCATTCATAGACGAGCGGGCAAGGTGCTCAAAGACATTGGCTCAACTCCAATCTATAAGTGTGATCTACTGATCTCTCAAAATTTACTCAAATCTGATTTTCAATCTGGGATAGATGAACACTAAGCCTGTCTAGTGGCAAGGGAAGTTTAATGGATGCCATGAGAGGTGGGGACATTACTTCGCTAAGGATGTCCACGCCCAGTTTGTCTTTAGTCTCTTCCTCGGATTTTCGTATTTTGATACAGAGTTAATCTCATGGGAACAAGTGGAATCTAATACTTTCTAGGTCTTAGTGCTCCCCGTAGAGAGCTTTTGGAAACCTCATTGGTATCCAGTCCAATCATAGAACACGTCATGCTAGAAATAGTTTTCATCCATAACGCAAGACTAAAATCTCACAGATGGGTGTTATTGCAAGAACACTAAGAAGTTATGGAAGGGAGACAACATGGAAATCTGTCACAGGTTGTTTGTCTTTAAGTTCAAGGCAACAAAACGATGCTCTGTCCCTTGCAGACTTATTGAAGGTAGACAAAAGAGCTAGAGCCGTTGTTGTTTATGCCTCTAGACAAGAAAAACTGGACGCTAATGCAATTTATGGCAGATCTGATGGGGTATTGCCTGGTGGTACAAATTCTCTTTTCTTGGATGGTCACATGGATCAGTCCTCAACTGCAAATGCTAAAGGACTGGATACACTAGATTTGGATATGACTGAGAAAACTTCACCCAGGTTGGCCAATGCAAATAATCTTCAGGATTGGGATTCATCCGGGATTTTACAAGCAAGTTGTGCACATAACAGAGCACAATCTCAAAGCTTGTGTATGTCGTTTGTTTCAGGCATTTTATTCAAGTCAAATCAAAGCAAGGGCAACCCAGCAGGAAAAAAAAAAAATCATTTGTGACCTTAAAGCCAGAGGCTGAAAGTGCTTTATGTTGAAATTCCCATTATGGTGCTTCATTCCATGAATTTATTTTCATTGTAATCTGATTCTGACTTGTAAATACCAAGTGCTCATTTAAATTAGACCTTGTATCGGTTTCGTATTTTAACTGTTTTAGTTTGAGAATCGATCTTCTCATAGGATAGCAAATATGGATTTGTAATGGCATATGATTACAACAAGCGGGTTAATTGATCTTGGTGTATTCAAATTATGTGATCCTAGGTCAATCTCATGCTTACTTTCAAGAGAGAGTTTTTACAGTTATGCATATTATGTAGGATGTTCACTATTAGTGTTTTACTGGACATATTTTGTTATTTGAACATTTCAAAGTATGCCTTCTTTTGTGCTCTGTACTTCTGGAACATGTACAACAAAAATTGCCCTTTCTATTTTTTATTCATTAATGCAAGTGTAGGTCCTTGGGATAAACCAAAACTATTAGTTTGTCATATTTTTTAGGTTTGGTTTAATGTTTTTGTGAAAAACACTATGGGAGTTCCTTGGGAGATTTTGGGAATTTATTGTTTTCAAAGTAAAATTTCTTTGTGAAATTAATATAGCAAAATGACAGGTTGTTTCATCTTCCAGTTGAAATTTTAATGACCTGCATCCTTCTCTTCTTGAGATTTCACTATTATGTATTTAACCCAACCCAATAAACTGAAGCGATGTAATTAATAACAACATAGAGGTATTCAATGTTGGACTTTTATACTGATCTGCAATTATCATTGACTACCAAAAGACATCAAAACTATGCAAGTTTTGCTTGGAAAGTCATTTATAATTGCATTCATGTCTTCTGCAATGCAGTTATTTTGAATGTTGCTTCAAATAAATGACATTACAAAAATAAAATAGCAAAGAATAATGGTGGAATATTAAACAATTAACAAGTTTATTGAGCAGGATTCGAGGTTCTAGTCTTTAAGTTTATCTAACCAAATTTACAAAAGATATGGAATCCAAAGTTTTATTGAAATTTTCATAGGTGGTAGATGCCTAGAAGTTGCAGAAATGGTTTCCGGTGACATAAGGAATTGTAAGGATGTTTTTTACAAAGACTATGACTCTGAAGGGAATAATTCCATGTTATCATTATCTTCATCATTTTCAAATGTAAAGTCTGGGAATGTGTTTATGGTTATGAATATGGCATACAAGGGGAAAGAGGCCACACAGAGCATAGTTTTCCTTAATGGGTTGTCTACCTCATCTATTGGTTCTTCTCTTCAACAAAACATATGGGCACATTGAGTTTCAGACTCTGGTTAGTGTTAATTATATAGGTTTATTGACCTTTGGTAACCATAGATTACCAAAGTAACCGGTAGGGTTGTTCACAAGGTGATCATTTCATTATGTAATTTGTGACCAATACAACAACAAATCTTTTAGGTTTCATATGTTTGTCGGTTACTGATGGCATCTTCTCCAGTAGAAATTTTATCACCTCTAATTTCCAATTTTCAAATAAATTAAAAACTACCATTACAAAGGTTTGCCACACCATGTTTGTCCATTTTGAAATCTATGTCACTACCTTTGTTCAATCATTTATTCTGGGGAATTTCAGTGTTTCCTTTCTACCATGTACACCCTATTGAAATTCTTTGATGTGTAACCTTTGAGTCTTTGTTTCTTCACATTTGATTTTGTGTGCTTGTAAAACTCTAATTGATGCCATGGCAACCACTTGAAAATTTGTGTTCTTTACGAGATTCTTTTTTGAAAATTGTTGCATTTACTACATGTCTCAAATTACCTACCTTGAGTTGTCTTCTTGAATGCCTTGATTCATCTTTTCATTATTCAAAGGTAACCAGATATTATTCAAGTAAACGATAGGGTTGTTGTGTGTCCATATGCACTAGCATAGACCCTTCTAAATCCGGGTCTGATATGCATATTGAAATTGCATATCTCAAGTATCATTTTTTTATGCCTGGGCCATCTTTGTACACTGCAGACTTGAGATATGCATCCTTGAGCACATATCAGACCTGTGTGTAGATGAGTCTGTGCTACTATATTGTCCATATTCAATGCCATGCATCATTACACAACCTTGCACACAAGAGTTGAGTGGAACAACTACACCCCCACTTTGGCTATAAATGTACCTTGGCTCTATTGGTGCAACAAGGGTCCATATTCAAGGCATCATCTATATTCAATACACCTTTACATGACCCTACACACTGTTGATAGATCACCCCTACCCCTACCACCTAATTGAGTCAAAAGAGGAAACAAATAATTGTTCATCATTCTAACTTAAACTGTTGCACAATAAAATTGACTACGCTTTGTAAGTGAAAACCATTCTCAGAAAATCATCCAAAAGTATCTATGTAATCAATCTTGCGGTGTAGTTGTTTCATCAATGGGCTTGAAGGATCCTTGTCTTTCCTTCAGGGTTACAAGAAAGAAAATGAAATGTCACATTCTGTAAATAGCAGTAACCAGCTCTATTTGGCCTCTTTGGTTGGCTTTTCCATTTTAAATCAGTAGTTGTTCAAAATTATATTGAGGGATTTCTTTATATGGCAACTTTTGTTGATGTGTGAGGAGGTTTTTAATGCCCCAACATTCTGCTTCTATTGCCTATTTTGTGATAATTTTGGAATAAAAAATTGGAGATCCAAACTAACTCTGTCCTTTATTCTATTTGACCTTGCAAATTTGTAAACTATTGTGAAGGGTTTCTTTAGTATTGCTAGCATAATGAAAACCAACAATGATAAACGACCTTAGATCTCTCTCTTGGTTGGATTCCAAAGAGCAAAATGTTGGCAATTCACCATACATTCTTTGGCACTGGTCTTAATTCCATGAGGTTCTTGTACAAGGTTTTGTAGTTTGATGAGTCATGGTTAACACATGAAAGCTCCACTGGAGATCTGGCACTCCCCTTGGGTTTCATTTCTCTATAACATCAAGGCATATTTGTGGGCATCATCAAGCCCTTTTCAACCTTCACTCCGTTTGTCCTTTTTGTAGCAGAATAATACCTTGTGAAAAATATTGTCATGCAATGTTCTAAATCATGGATATCATTCTTATTTGAGACTCTATTTAACTCAAATTTGCACTCATAACTTAGAGTTAATTGAATAGTAGTTCGAATGATACGTTGTTATCTCAAACCTTTTGGGAAATCCTTACTCTGTTTGCAAGCAGCAAAGGATAGCAATACCATTCTGTTGTTTGATCATTCTCTGATTATTACTCTCCATTATATTGCATACTTCAAAAGGGCAATTACTCATTTGTGCTTTTAGTTTGTTCAACAAGTCAAGGTCTATATTTATCATAAAAAAGAATATATCAAACAATGATCCACTCATTTGTTCCTTTCGAAATTCAATACTTCGCTTTATGCCTCATAAGAGATTAACTTCAAGTTATTTGTTATAAGGTATCTTTAACAACTTTATCCTTACAAACAACATGAATTTTTTCTAATTCTTAATAAATCTAATCCCAACTAATATTATTGGTCTCGTAGTTCTCAAGATTTTGCAGTTATATAGTTTTGAATTCTGAATTTGTGGGGAAACTGCATCCATCTTTTTTATGTCACTGTTCTCATTTAAAGCTTGATAACTTGACAATGTTTTTCTAACTAAGAGCATTGTTTTCATTTAGAGATTTAACTGACTGATAGCTTCACTTTCTCATGCAACACTTCATAACCTTAGATAGTACCAATAGACATTCCTCCATTTTGCTCAAAATTGGGCCATTGACCACCTCTGGAGATCATCTACCATGGTTCCATCTATTTCCGTTGTCTTTGCAAAAACTAACAAATTATTTCAGATGAAGCCCAATTATGGACAAGTGGCATCATAAAACCAATATTTATTATCCATTATAATATTTAAATACTTTCCACAGACTACATAAAACAAGGTCAATTGCACAAGTAAATATAAATCTTCATATCTTTTTAAGATTCATGCCAACCTCCCTTATTGTTTGTAGGTACTTTCCACAGACTACATAAAGCAAGGTCAATTGCACAAGTAAAGACAAATCTCTAATTTTTCCTTAAATTCATGCCAAAATCCCCTCAAAAGCAGGGGCTATCAACTATTTAGGAGCATGAATTATTCTGGTTGCTTAGGGTCCCAGCAAAAACATAAGAAAGTGGACTTGTTGGTTACAAAAATTAGATGATAATTCTAGATGTTTAAATTGTGTCCAACTTCTTGAACCATCAACCTGTGTTAACCATAAATTCTGAAAGACCACAACGAGTTACTGAGCTCCACAAGCTTCTCAGCAGAAGAACTAAGCAAATTTAAAATTCCTCTCCTTCCCTAGGAAGCGACATGATGCACATGGCATTTGCCTTACATCAATCGGAGGAGGAAGAAACAAGCAAGACATGGGAAATATACCAAACAATAGTAGAATACAAATTATAACAAGCCAAGCTCCATGAGTGACTTATGACCCTTACTGTTCTACCCAATTTCAATATCCACTTGGAAAACAAAGGGTAGGTTGCTCCATCTTTTTATACAACTTTGTTTGATCATTTTGGGAATGGTAATGTGAAACTACCCAGAATCAATGGAAATTGCAAACAGATAAAGTTGTTGATGCAGATCTCCAAAACCACAATAAGCATACGAGTGCCTCAAAAGCATGAAGTTATGTTTGAGCCTAAGCTTAACCAACATTAAATTAAAGGAAAAGGAAAAATGCATGTGTATTTGATGAACCCAAGCATTATGATAAAAGAAGCTTGATGCCTGGCTATCTGATTCCCCAACTTGCTGTTTTCATCGACTGGAACCACCATTAATATTATGAGTGAGCCCAGAACTCTATAAAGAACACCCCACTGAACAAACCAAAAAAAAAATTAAAAATGAAAACTCAATGAAATCTCCCAATCTCCTACAATTTCTCACTAAAGACTACTATTTCGGGCAGTGGGAAACACAATCTACTCGGTTGAATGTATTACAGGAGGCTACAACAATATCTAGTTGTCGATATGTCTGAGTGGTTAAGGAGACAAACTTGAAATCTGTTGGGCTTCGCCCGTGCTGGTTTGAACCCTGTTGTAGGTGCCTTTCTATGTTGCTATTTACGAATGGTTTTCGATGTGCATTCGTCTCCACATCCATCTCTGAAGATAGTGACATAGACAACGATTTGTGCGTAACGAGAGCTCGACTGGTCCTTCAAGGAGCTCTTCCTCTCTCTTAGTAATAACCAACAGATTTTTTTTCTCACAATACAAAATCGGAGCGTTCCGACCAATTTTGCCTCAATTCTGAACATCTGAGGTGATCCAACTAGTCACTGGTCACTGTGAGATCGAGAGGTGTTCAAAATTGATCATTGGTCACTGGGAGATCCTGAAGCAGGATTTCGAAGGCAAAAATAGAGTATTCTAGGGGAAGCGGGGGTCGAATGGATGCAGACACTCCCGAAGCTTACTGATCCGACCATGCATTGAATGCATTTCAGTAAGGAAACTCCGAAGGGTACGTGGCAATGCTCTTTCTGACCGGTCCTCGAGGCCTTGTGGAGCCCATGAATCATTTGCGAGGATTCTGGTCACCGATTGAATTGGATGATTTGGCCGGAAAGAGGCAACGGCCACCGGCTTCCGAGCCAAATCGTAGACTCGATAGTCTACTCCTTTTAATATATGTTATGGTTTATATATATATATATTAGTTTTTCCCCCAAAAAAACCATTGCGTGTCTCCTTCATATGGGGTTGAATCCCTTCATGAGGGAAGAACCCTAATGCCTTCATTAAAATAATTGTTGGGCATTTAACACTTATTTTAAAGGTAATATGAGTTATTTATTGTTCAAAATCCATTTTAATATATGTTATGGTTTATAATAACAATAGATGTAGATGTAGATGTAGATGTAGATGATCCTTTTTCCAATAATTTGTATTTATTTTTCTCATACAAACATTTATAATTACTTCTTGTAATTATTATTGGCTTAAATATCCATAGTAATATTAAAAATAATGTTGGTTAACAGTATTCATGACCTTAAGCCTAGTAACATTACATAGTTCCTTACCTAGGCTGATAATCATAAATACTAAACAGACTACGGATGCCAACTAATCTGTTTCCAGGTACTACTACTTTTGTCTTCTTTGATCTTACAATTGTCCTAACATGAGGACTACACTTAAATTTTGGATCATCTAGAAAACAATTTACTTTCTCCAAGTACCTGTGGTACTAAGATCACATATGTCATCAAACTCATGGCTTCCTAGCCATTCGACCTCTCCTCCTAGTGACTCGTTTCCCCCATCGTTTAGTTGCATCAATCCCTTCAATCTCCTAAGTCTACAATTGCAATTATCAACCTAGGAAATACATGACAATACTTATGATGCTTTTATGGCGAGGCCTTGGCCTTGAGCTTCTCGCCAAGAAGTTGTACATTGTACATTTACAACTGTATTTTCCATTGCAGAAGGATACGGGTAGCAGAGGGGATATTACAACAATGCACCATAGCAATCTGTATAATATTAGATGAAGTAGAGACTAGATTTGGAACTGATCAACTAGCTGCATTAGAGGGACTGGCAATCCAAATAGGGTTTTAGAATACAAAACCATGAGAGACTCTGCACATTTAATTATAATTGGACTTCTAATTTATATATAACATGGTATGACCCTTCAAATTTAAAAATACCAACAAGTTATTGCTTCTTTTGTACACGAAAGAAGTAATTTACCCTAGTTTTCCCTAAATTAGACACATACTTCTTTCTAGATTGCATCCATGAATAACAAAAAAATTACAAAAATGCTATGGCCACAAAAGACTAGAAAAACAAGGGCGGCGAAGGCATTCATGAGTAATTAAAACATGTTGATAATCCACTGAACGCAAATCACCGAGCAAGCGAGAAGCCAAATGCAAACATATTTTGTTTAAAAAACAACTCAAACCCTAAGCATAATTTGCATTGTTGCTTACCTAATCATTTGAGAAGTAGACCCAAATCCATTTCGCTGGTAGATGTTGCCCCTTTTACTCAGCCATTTTTTTCCGGTCCCTTTCCTTTCCTTTAATAGGACCAAAGGATAATCGAGATTTTATTTTTGACTGTGACAGAGAATGGTAGAATGAAGTTTAACAAAAAAACAAAAACAAGAACACCTAGTTTAAAAGAACACCTGAAGCTGAGAGAACTCGATTGCATGCTCTACCTGCTTGAACTAAAGGCCTAAAAATTGTCAAGTCCATCTAGTGCTCACAATCCTAGTCCTGATATATCGGCTACAAAACAAGCCAGGATTAAAGGGATGCAGAACGTAGGTGCAGTGACTACCTCTCCCACCCTCCCTAATAGCTCCTTTAATGTCATGTCCCCATATTTTTCATGGTTTAAAAATTGCCTAAGAATAAATTTGAAGGTAAAATGATGGGAAAAATGACCACAAGATTATCCCAATTCAAATTAATGAAGTGTAAAAATAATTAATTGGGATTAATTAGAGAAAATAGCTAGTAAATATTCAAAGTCCCAATTAATAATTATTGGCTAATTAATTCATTAAATGGAGAAATAATGGGTCAAAGGCGCCCCCGGGAGGTTGTTAATGAAGATAAGCTTGTTACAAATGTGGACAAACCCAGAAAGTTAACAAAAGTGAGCACACTTATGAATTTATTAAAGAAATGGTAAAATGGTCATTTTGCAAATAGTGGGGTTCCACAAAATTGGGGATTGTTCCCTAAGGCGCCCTAGAGCATAAATTGAACAATTATGACCCCTGATGGATCTAGACCAAATATAAGGGAGCAGTCTATTTATTCTACG
Organism: Larix kaempferi; assembly: GCA_027924585.1. NCBI lineage: Eukaryota > Viridiplantae > Streptophyta > Pinopsida > Pinales > Pinaceae > Larix > Larix kaempferi. The sequence continues at coordinate 354,479 of BSBM01000357.1, forward strand.
CTTTTGACTTTACGGTAAGTTTTGGTCGGAATTCGGTAATTTTTTTGGGGTAAAATCCAAACTTCTACGTGTTTAAATTGTATTTTTTAATCCATAAATAGATTCAGCACCCTCAAATACCCCCAAGGCACCCAAATTATGCAATTCATATAGCTAATATATGTGATTCTATTTTTTTTTAAAGATTTCCAATCGGAATATGAACAAAATTAGACAGAAAATATGCTAGGAAAAAGTTGAAAACGTAGAATGTTTAGACTACACCAAATATAAGTGTCCACAAAAGGAATTTCGAATTGGACTCTCACAGGCAAATATATTTAATAAAAAGTTGGTTAAGGAAGTTAGTGGTGGCATTGAATAAGGAGAAAGTGGTCCAAGGAAGTTAGAAGGTGCATTCATGTGGTAAAAGTTCGTTAGATTTGGTGGAGGAAGTTAGAAGGGCACATTTATGAAGGACAATTTGGTTGGAGGGTGCACTGATGAAGGTGGTGGATCTATTATGGGACACTAATTAACCAGTCCATGGTATTGTTCCATGGTATTGGAGACCTATCAAGCTTAAAAGGAGAAACAAGGCGAACTAGCAAGGGTTTATGATGAAATTTTATTGTATTGGAGTTGCTTAGGCTTCTCTTTGCTTGGGTGATGCTCCCCTTTCATACCAAGAGGGTGATGGGCCCTTCATTTCTAGTTGGGTGATGTTCCCCTTCTAACATTGTATTGCCAGTTGAGTGGATCTTTCCAATTCAAATGGCCATAGAGGATTTGGCACCCTATCCTTCTCATTGAGATTATTTGTTTCATATCATGTTATGTTTTCAGATGTACTTTTCCTATTTCATAAATTCCAATAATGCTCCAGTTGTTTCATGCTCTCAATTCTAGTAATATTGAGCAATAATTTTACTAATTAATGGTGGGATGATGAATGATGCTTAATGTGTTGTTTTTGTTTTTGTTGTTCATGAAATCCTATGATATGTTTCTATAGTCATATATAGGAATAAAATTCATAATTCTATTCCATACTTCACTTCCTATCTCTTTCTCAACATTTTATTTCCCCCTTGCTCATTGACTAGGCAATTTTGACTAGTCTTCATTGTTTTGGCTATATATTGAGTTATGTATATCCAAATATGATTATAAAAGATTCTACAGGTATATAAGACCCAAGGTCACCCGTACCAAGTGGAAAATACAACATTCGTTTTCCCTAGGTACCGTTTAAGTCGGGTTGAAAACTGTCTTCACGAGTTGTCCATAAAATTTTCATAGTCTCCACTGTTTTGATCATATCTTGAGCTCCTGAACTCCAAATGAAGATATGTAAGTTGCTGTAGGTAGGGGATACAGTATCGTGTCCATTCCAATCCTAATTTATATAATTTGGGTGGCCCTACTGTGACTTGGAACCGTTTGGAAATATCCTAACTGCACAATCCCGAATTGGGAAATCTCACTTCCGGAGGTCTAATTGTCCAAATAAACCTATGCAGTTTTTTGCAGACATTCCTACTATATATCCTGTCATAAAAGAGACCAGAGAAATTTTACATAACCCTTCCCTAAGTTCCAGAGCCTCCTACCTTCCTAGAAGTCAATATGTAGTGTCTTACTTGTCCCATTGAGCTAGTGTGCCTATGGATCTAGTTTAAATATGTTGGTGTACCCAGGTAGCCTTGGAGTAGAATTCAGAGTAGATGATTTCAAAACATAAATGGTCCTATTACGTTGTGCAAAGTTTTCTTTAGCTAATGTAGCCCATGTTTTCCATCATTACATGAGGTTTTGAGTTAGTGGTCCTAAATTCTTAGTTAGGATCATTACAGTGGTATCAGATCTTAGCTATTTCGGTTGAGTTTTGATTTGGTGTGCTCGCATTCCGGTTTGGGTACATCACAATGGTATCATAGCATGGTCCTTGCACTTGTTCATTGGATCATCCATTGAAGAAGAAAATTACAACCATGTCTTACTATGATGATGATTATGATGAGCAGTATGAAGAGTACTGCAGACAATATGACTATGATGAGCAGTATGAAGAGTACTGCAGGCAGTATGAATATGATGAGCAGTATGAAGAGTATTGTAGACAGTATGAGGAAGAAAGTGTCCAGGAGGTACCTTCTACAAGTATCTCCCATTAGATCACATTGGAAGAAGAAATGATGGTTATTCTTATAACCATATGTATGGAGAAGACACATGTTCCACTGTAAAAGATCAACCTTTGGAGGAGTACAAAAGGATTAAAAATTAGCCTACCTTTGAAATATCTGAAGCTTCATTGGATGTATGTGTTTCCTACTTGATGATCATTTTTCCTAAGGAAACCAAGGGGAAATATGCATCATCTTGCTTGAAGGAGCACAAAAAACGTGCCAATCAGAGTAAAGAAGAAGAAGGGAGGACCAAATGTGAAGCTTCATTAGAATTTGGAGAGACCATCAAGAAGGAAAAATAACATGTGCATGAGAAGTTGCACATGCACATGAGGAATCATTTTGTGCTAGGTAACACAAGGAGGACAAGGATCGGAGATCACCCTAGAGAGATTCATGACACTCTGGACCTGGATCAGGGAGCATCTATTGATGGATGCTCAATCTTTCATGTGGAACCTCCTGATGGGTGTCCAAGTCATTGTTTGGTACTTACTAATGAGTGCCCAAGATTTAAAGGAGCATCTACTAATGGAGCACAAAAAACGTGCCAATCAGAGTAAAGAAGAAGAAAGGAGGACCAAATGTGAAGCTTCATTAGAATTTGGAGAGACCATCAAGAAGGAAAAATAACATGTGCATAAGAAGTTGCGCATGGACATGAGGAATCATGTTGTGCTAGGTAACACAAGGAGGACAAGGATCAGAGGTCACCCTAGAGAGATTCATGACACTCTGGACCTGGATCAGGGAGCATCTATTGATGGATGCTCAATCTTTCATGTGGAACCTACTGATGGGTGTCCAAGTCATTGTTTGGTACTTACTAATGAGTGCCCAAGATTTAGAGGAGCATCTACTGATGGATGCTGTGATGAGATACCTACTGATGGGTATCAAGGTGAGGTGCCTACTGATGGGTTCCTAAGGGTTGAGGTGGTGCCTAGTGATGGGTACCAATATTTCAAGGAGACATCTACTAATGGATGTCCATCCCTCTATATTGGTGACATAGAGATCAGCCTGGATGAGGTTGTTGCAAGTCCCAAATCCATTGAGCACGAAGAATAAGACTTTGTAGCAGCAAAATATGAACCAAGATCAGCTTCCCATTCACCACTTGAGCTTCCATGTGAAGTTGATCCCAAGAAAAAAGAAGAAGAGGAGGTTCTCTCTCATGAACCATCCTTCATTGAAGGGTCTTTGAAGATGAGTGAAAGGAATATCTATGAGGCCCTTAGCATACTCCATGACACTCAAGCATTGGTGTCAAATTCTTGTTGGAGAGTTTATTCATTCGATGAGCCATCCTTCCTTGAAGACATGGAGAAGATTCAAAGAGCAATGTGCATCATCGAAGGTAATTTCATGTCTTTGCTTTTTGATAGAAACAATTTGGTTGAGCTTGTTAATGTATTACATGGGGACTACTTGAAGAATAATGAGAACATTCATAAGCTCAAAATTCAAAATGAGCACTCTTGCAAGATACTTATTCTTCTTCCTATGTTTCAGATTGTCATATGGTAGATTGCTTGGAGGATTCTCATGACATCATGGATCATGAGAAACATGGTGATTTGGATGAGTTTGATGTGTTTGAATATGAGCTTGATAAGAGCCAAGCACTTGTTGTGGTGGAAGAGGAACTTGAGTTGCCTCTTGATGATGGTTATGAAATTTTTGAAGAAGTGCATGATTCCACTACCTTGGAACCAACCTATGAGGAAATTTTCGCACTTTTGAGGGAGGTGCATGATCCTACCCCTGTGGAGCTTTCACATGATGAAACTTTCACACTTTCTGATCATTTGGGTGAGTTGGTTCATTCTCCTACATCCTACACTTCCACATTTTGCAACATTCATCCTAATGAAGTATGGGTGAAAGGTTTCTTTTTTATGGTTCCACATGAGGAGTATGAAACTCCTATCTCTCCTTTTGATGATGACATGACTAGATCACATTCTTCTTTACATTTGCAACAACATCCTTTGTTACCATATGATTATACACATCTTCCTGTATGCACTTATGGTACTCCTTTGAGCCCCTTGTGTCATGTCCCAAATTTTGCATTGGGTCACAATGGCCTAATCCCATTGGCCATATTCATGAGAGTTTATCAAATTTATGTTAAGGGTCAAATAATTGCCAAAGAGGGAAAATACTAGTTTCCTAGGTTGTGGGTGGAAGCATTGGGATTTGAAATAAGAAGGATAATAAATGATGTGTGTACATTAGAATAGCATAAATATTTAATAAAGGAGCTAAATAAATATATACAAGGGAAAATCAAAGTGGCATTTGACCATGAAGACACATGGAGGAAGTGGGACCCAAACAAGCTAAATTTTCTATGCCACATGGTATCCTCCTCTTGTCAATTCAAATCCATAAGAAATCCAATGTTATGGGGATGATTTGGAAGGGAATAATACTTGGCATGAGTCAATTAGGTCTAAATGTAGAGGAAGAGTAACTCCCATGGAAGAGGAAGAGGCAATTTGGAGCTAGTGGGACACTTGGGCTAGATTCCCTAGCTCTATGACAACAATGATGAAGATGCTATGACACCTATGACACAAATCAGAACTGAAGGATGACATATGACATATATGACATGTCAGGGTGAAAAATAGCCTCCAAGAGGGCTCTCAAGTGAGTTAGGGCAGCCAAAGAGAAACCAATTCGAATTTGGAAAAGGAGAGGGCTAGAATTGGAAGGACAAGTGGCATACTTGGGAATCTCTTCCCAACTTGAGTTGGCATGAAGCTCTTGGAAGGAATTCAACCCATGGAGGACCTTATAAGTTTATAAAATTCATGAACAAAGAAGAATAGCATCTTTTTTATCATTTTAGAATTTGCATTTTGCATTTGGGAGAGGAGAGCTAGTGGAGTGCTACTCTACTTGCCTTAGCACCAATTTCGAGGGTGAAAGATTCCCATCCTAGTTGGTAATTGGAAAGGCCATTTAGACCTTTGATTTGGAGCTTTATTGGAGTCTTTTGTTATAAGTTGAAGCTACAGGGCAGATCATGGTCACATCTCTTTCAGCTTGCTTCTACAAACATTCTTCTATTTCTTGGCATATTCTTGCTCCTTGAGGAGAGGCGCACTTGTTGAGGTGATGAACTCTTTGGGATATATCTTGAGGCCCCATATATTTTTATTCTAATATATATACTCTGTATTTTCTGTTCATGAGACTCTCAGGTCGAAATACTAAGTGGAGTTATGTAAAAAAATCAAACAATGCAAAAATGATGCCATTTCCCCTAGATTTTGTTGTTGGAGTTTGAAGAGACACCATTCCCAGTTATATGAGTTATTATCTATGATTTTATGGATTTATGGAATTTTATTAAAGTTATGAAGAATTTCCATTAATAGAGCATAATCCATTGGCACCTAAAATTCGAATTTCCTAAGTCATGGTGAAAATAACTAGCTTTCCCCCCTATGTGAAATCTCACATATAAACATATGATTTAAAGGAGTTGCAGAAGGCCATAAGAATTAATTAATGATACATTGGGGATCTAATTAAAGCCACTTATCAGTACCATGCCTCTGTTAATAAATTTTTAAGTTTTTAACAGCATTTGGGAAGCCATCTTGTCCACTACCCTTGGGGGATTTGAAGCTCGAAATTGCTAGTAACTTTCCCTACTTTGTCCATATTGTAAATGAATGTTTCAAAAGTGTTTTAGGGGTTTTTAAGCATAAATTAACATCATTTATATGTCTGAATATCTCTCAAATAACTTCATAGCCAATTTGGGAGAATTTGGAGTCATTTGGATACCAAGAGACCAATACTAGTCAAAGAGAAATTGCTAATCAAACTCCCTACTCTGGCCAGAACTTAAAGGAGATTTGTAGAAGCCTTTTGAAGTCTATAAAGCATCCACAAACCTCATATTTATGTCTCAATATCATCCATACACCTTTTATAACAATTTGGGATCATTTGGAGTCATTTGGAGACCAAGAGACCGATACTAGTCAAAGGTCGAACTAGTGGAAAAGTTGAAAATTTCACCATTAATATAAATTCCTAAAAAGGGACATTACAGTGATATTAGAGCATGGTCCTTTCACCTATGAATTAATATCATACATTGAAGAATAATTTGCAGCCATGTCTTACTATTATGATGAATCCTATGAGTACAATTCTTATGAGGAATATGGAGATGATTGTGAACAATATGAAGGAGAATGTGAATGGTATGAGGAAGAGGTGCCATCATGCAACACTTCTTACAATTTCAGGAGGAATGGAGATTATTATTATGATACTATGTATGATAAATATGAGTATGTCACACCATCAAAGGATGATTTTATGAATGAGTTACAAAGATGGAGAGCAACTTATAACACCTTGCCCCAACAATATCAAGCATATCTTGCTTCGAGGGAAGATACACAAAATGCCATGTCTTTTGAATACTATGCTGATTGTGTGTTTGCAAATAGACCCAAAAATGAAGATGTGGAGTTAGTAAAGCAAGGTTTATGCCCTTCTTGTAAAATGCCTTGGAGAGAAAATCATATGTGTGTGAGTGAAAAGAGAAATGAAAAATATGAAGTTTCAAGGAATGCAGGTATTTCCCTCTAGAAGAGACTTCTTGGTTACTCTTCAAAAAGAGATTCCAAATGTATTGATATTAAGGAAACCAAGGGGAAAAGTACATTAGATTGATTGAAGGAGAAAGATGAAGATACATCCCATGAACTTGAAGAAGATCCTATTGAAAGTATTGAAGATCATTTCAAGACACATTCTACCTTGGACATGAATCAAGGAGCATCTACTGATGGATGCTTGAACTATGAAGGAGTACCTACTGATGGGTGCTCAAACCTCTATGTTGGTGACATAGAGATCACTTTTGACAGTATTTCTGCAATCCAAAATTCTCTTAAGCATGAAAATAAAGACCTTGTAGCAGTTAAAGAAGAAACAATATCAACTTCCCCATCACCACTTGAGCTTCATGGAGTTGGTCCAAGTAAGAAGGAAGAAGATGAGGAGGTTCATTTGCAAGAGCCTCATTTTATTGAAGGGTCCTTAAATATGAATGAAAAGAAGATCCAAGAGTCCCTTAGCATTCTCCATGACACTCAAGCATTGGTATCAAATTCTTGTTGGAGAGCTACTTCATTGGAGGAAACATCCTTCCTTGAAGACATGGAGAAGATTCAAAGAGAAATGTGCCACATCAAAGGTAATTTCATGTCCTTGCTTTTTGATAGAAACCATTTGTTTGAGCTTAGTTAATTGTTACATGATGCATACTTGAATAATAATGAGGATAATCATAAGCTCACAATTCAAAATGAGCAACTTCTTGAAAAGTTGCAAGATACTTGTTTTTCCTCCTATGTTTCAGATTGTCAAATGGTAGATTGTTTGGAGGATTCTCATGACATGGTGGATCATGAGAAATGTGGAAATTTGAACGTGATTGATGTGTTTGAAGATGAACTTGAAGAGATCCAAACACTTGATGTGGTGGAAGAGGAACTTGAATTGTCTCTTGATGAAGGTTATGAAATTTTTAAAGAAGAGCATGATTCCTCTACATTGGAACCGATCTACAACCAAGGTTTCACACTTTTTAAGGAGCTACATGATACTACACATATGGATCCGACCCATGATGAAACTTCTGCACTTTTTGATCATTTGGGTGAGTTAGTTCATTCTCCTACATCCTACAATTCCATGTTTTGTAGCATTAGTCTCAATGAAATATGGTTGAAAGGGTTCTTTTTTATGGTCCCACATGAGGAGTATGGAACTCCTAGATTTAATTTTTATGATGACATGGTTGGAGCACATTCTTATCCACATTTGCAGTAGCATCCTTTGTTACTTTATGATTATGCACATCTACATGGATGCACCTATGTTATGCATTTGAGTCATTTGAAGGCTCATGGTTTTTCTTGCTCAACACTTGGTTCATTTGATGTTGGAGGAACTTCATCCAACACTGGGGTGAATAGATTTATGATTAGAGAACATTTTTATTGGCAGCCACATACTTTTTTATATCTTTATGATTCTCACATTCATGGATGTATGGGTAAGACTTCTTCGAGTCATTTGAAGTCTCCTTGTTTTTCTTGCTCATTATTCGATTCTATTTTAGTGGAGATTCTTCATTCACTTCTTGGATGAAAGAATACATGGTTGAATATTTTGATGCATATCACATCCTTTTGGAGTAGCATGATAGGACATGGGATCCTCACCTATGTCATTGGAGCAGATTTGATTGGTTACTTGATGCTTGTATGCACTTGGAAAATGGTGGTCTACTTGCTTGGAGGTATAAGCACTTTCATGATTCTTTGATGAAGCATCTTCGTGATGTACATTTTCATTATGTTGTTATGTACTTTGATGATATATATTGTGTACTCATGATGTTTGGAAGAATGCATACAAGAAAATGGGATCCAGGAACTCTCTTACTTTATGGTATGAGTTGGAGAACACTCCTTATTGTTGGAGTGCAATACAAGCAATGGGACCTTGGGATAATTATTAGTCTCATTGGTTTCAATTTTTTGGGGAAACAAGTAGTATAGGGGATGGATTCCCCACTTAATAAAGTGATTTTAATCAGAGTAGTGAAGCAGCAATCATGGTGGCTCATCTCTAAATTCTTCATGGAATCTCGAAGACTCAAAGTTGGGCAACTCAATGGCAACTTCAAAGAATTATACAGAAAGCAAGTTCTTCAACACCCATGTTTGAAATTGCCTGAGGACAAGCAATATTGGGAAGGGAGGATTTGTCATGTCCCAAATTTTGCATTGGGTCCCAAATTTTGCATTGGGTCACAATGGCCTAAGTCCATTGGCCATATTCATGAGAGTTTTTCAAATTGATGTTAAGGGTCAAATAATTGCCAAGGAGGAAAATTACTAGTTTCCTAGGTTGTGGGTGGAAGCATTGGGATTTGAAATAAGAAGGATAATAAATGATGTGTGGACATTAGAATAGCATAAATATTTAATAAAGGAGCTAAATAAATATATACAAGGGAAAATCAAAGTGGCATTTGACCATGAAGACACATGGAGGAAGTGGGACCCACATAAGCTAGATTTTCTATGCCACATGGCATCCTCCTCTTGTCAATTTGAATCCACAAGAAGTCCAATTTTATGGGGATGATTTGGAAGGGAATAATACTTGGCATGAGTCAATGAGGTCTAAATGTAGAGGAAGAGTGACTCCCATGGAAGAGGAAGAGGCAATTTGGAGCTAGTGGGACACTTGGGCTAGATTCCCTAGCTCTATGACAACAATGATGAAGATGCTATGACACCTATGACACAAATCAGACTTGAAGGCTAACATCTGACATATATGACATGTCAAGGCTAGAAATAGCCTCCAAGAGGGTGCTCAAGTGAGTTAGGGCAGCCAAAGAGACACCAATTCGAATTTGGAGAAGGAGAGGGCTAGAATTGGAAGGACAAGTGGCATACTTGGGAATCTCTTCCCAACTTGAGTTGGCATGAATATCTTAGAAGGAATTCGACCCATGGAGGACCTTAGAAGTTTATAACATTCATGAAAAAAGAAGAATAGCAGCTTTTTTATCATTTTAGAATTTGCATTTTGCATTTGGGAGGGGAGAGCTAGGGGAGTGCTACTCTACTTGCTTTAGCACCAATTTCGAGGGTGAAATATTCCCATCCTAGTTGGTAATTGGAAAGGCCATTCAAACATTTCATTTGGATATTTAATGGAGTCTTTTGTTACAGGATGAAGCTATAGGTAAGATCATGGTCACACCTCTTTCAGTTTGCTTCTACAACCATTCTTCTATTTCTTGGCATATTCTTGCTCCTTGAGGAGAGGCGCACTTGTTGAGGTGATGAACTATTTGGGATAGATATTGAGGCCCCATATATTTGTATTTTGATATATATATATATACTCTATATTTTTTTTTTCATGAGACTCTAAGCTCTAAATAATAATTGGATTTATGTAAAAATATCAAACAATGCAAAAATGATGCCATTTCCCCTAGATTTTGTTGTTGGAGTTTGAAGAGACACCATTCCGAGTTATATCAATTATTATCTATGATTTTATGGATGTATGGAATGTTATTAAATTTTTGAATAAATTCCATTAACAGAGCATAATCCCTTGGCACCTAAAATTCAAATTTCCTAAATCATGGTGAAAATAACTAGCTTTTCCCCCTATGTGAAATCTCACATATAAACATCTGATTTAAAGTAGTTTAAGAAGGCCAAAAGAATTAATTAATGATACATTGGGGAGATAATTAAAGCCAATTATCATTATCATGCCTTTGTTAAGAAATTTGGAAGGGTTTAACAGCATTTGGGAAGCCATCTTGTCCACTACCCTTGGGGGATTTGAAGCTCGAAATTGCTAGTAACTTTCCCTACTTTGTCCAGATTGTAAATGAATGTTGAAGAAGTGTTTTAAGGGTTTTTAAGCAGACATTAACATCATTTATATGTCTGAATAACTCTCAAATACCTTTAGACCCAATTTGGGAGCATTTGGATACCAAGAGACCAATACTAGTCAAACTCCCTGCTCTGGCCAGAACTTAAAGGAGATTTGCAGAATCCTTTTGAAGTCTATAAAGCATCCATAAACCTCATATTTATGTCCCAATATCATCCATACACCTTCTATAACAATTTGGGAGCATTTGGAGTCATTTGGAGACCAAGAGACCGATACTAGTTGAAGGTCGAACTAGTGGAAAAGTTGAAAATTTCACCATTAATATAAATTCCTAAAAAGGGACATTACACCTTGAAGGATCGTTGTTCACTTTGCTCGTTACTTGGTTCAGATTTTGGTGGAGGTTCTTCATTCACATCTTGGATGAAAGAACACATGGCTAATTATTTTGACGCATCTTAAATTATTTTGGAGTAGCATTATAGGACATGGGATCCTCACCTATGTCATTGTAGCAGATTTGATTGGTCACTTGATTCTTGTGTGCACTTGGAACATGATGGTCTACTTGCTTGGATGGAAAAGCACTTGAAGAACCACATTAATATTCATGCTTATTTTTGTGATAGCATATTGTTGTATCTCCCTATGTTTCATGATGATCTTGTTATATTCTATGATGACATATCTTTCTATGTACTTATGATGCATGGGAGAATGCATAGTCAAACTTGGGATCCCGGCATCCCATACTTGATTGATTTGCTTCTGATGACATTGTGCACTAGCAGAGTGTGCCAGCAATGGGACCCTGATATCTTCATGCATTATATTCAGCTCACTTGGAGCATTGTTGGGGTAATTGGCTTGGTGAAGCAAGACTCTTTTCATGAGTTCATATCTACAACATATGGTGGTGTTTTCCTACAGGGAAAACAATTTACTGTAAGTACTTATGACATTTTTGCAGGGTGTTCACAGTGCTTCCATGAGACTCATTATGCAAGTATTCCATATTACATAGGAGGATATATTCTACACCTTGTATTTATGAGGTCATTTGGGATCTTGGTATTTGTACTTAGTATCCACACTGAGTGATGGTCATATGGTGGGGCATATATTCTTTGAGAGGATGATTCTCAAGGTGTAGTGGGGATATTTCAGAGATGCAACATTGGCACATTTCCCATGTTCATGATCTTCCTTGTTTGAGGATTATGGGTGAGTTATTTCCCTTGTTGATGTATGATGGAGAGTCTCCATATCAGTGTTTTTCAGGTGCATGCCTTGGTGCATGTAATTTATCACTTCCTGTTGATGTATGACCCATGGTGTAGTTGGATGTGGTGGTGGAAGGCATTGATGATGTGATGGTATTTCCCTATGGTTTCTTCATTGCTTAAGGATAAGCAAATTTGGAGGGGAGGACTGTCATGTCCCCATATTTTTCATGGTTTAAAAATTTCCTAAAGATAAATTTGAAGGTGAAATGATGGGAAAAATTACCACAATATGATCCCAATTCAAATTAATGAAGTGTGGAGAAAAAAAAATTAATTGGGATTAATTGGAGAAAATAGCCAGTAAATTTTCAAAGTCCAAATTAATAATTATTGGCTAATTAATTCATTAAATGGATAAATAATGGGTCAAATGCGCTCCCAGGAGGTTGTTAATGAAGATAGGCTTGTTACAAATGTGGACAAACCCATAAAGTTCAAAAAGGTGAGCACACTTATGAATTTATTGAAGAAACGGTAAAATGGTCATTTTGCAAATAGTGGGGTTCCATAAAACTGGGGATTGCTCCCTAAGACACCCTAGAGAATTAATTGAACAATTATGACCCCAACTTGATGGATCTAGACCAAATATAAGTGTCCACAAAAGTAATTTCGAATTGGACTCTCACAGGCAAAGATATTTAATAAAAAGTTGGTTAAGGAAGTTAGTGGTGGCATTGAATAAGGAGAATGTGGTCCAAGGAAGTTAGAAGGTGCATTCATGTGGTCAAATTTGGTTTGATTTGGTGGAGGAAGTTAGAAGAGTGCATTTATGAAGGCCAATTTAGTTGGAGGGTGCACTCATGAAGGTGGTGGAACTAATATAGGCCACTAATTAACCAATCAATGGTTTTGAGACGTCCATGGTATTGGAGACCTCTCAAGCTTAAAAGGAGAAACAAGGAGCACTAGCAAGGTTTGTTGATGAAATTTTATTGTATTGGAGTTTCTTAGGCTTTTCTTTGCTTGGGTGATGCTCCACTTTCATACCAATAGGGTGATGGGCCCCTCATTTCTAGTTGGGTGATGTTCCCCTTCTAACACTGTATTGCCAATTGAGTGGATATTTCCAATTCAACTGGCCATAGAGGAGTTGGGGACCCTGTAATTCTCATTGAGATTATTTGATGCAGATCATGTTATGTTTTCAGATGTACTTTTCCTATTTCGGAAATTCCAATAATGCTCCAGTTGTTTCATGCTCTCAATTGTAGTGATATTGAGTAATAATTTTACTAATTAATGGTGGGATGATGAATGATGCTTAATGTGTTGTTTTTGATGTTCATGAGAGCCTATGATATGTTTCTACAGTCATATACGGGAATAAAATTCATAATTCTATTTCATACTTCACTTCCTATTTCTTTCTCAACATTTTATTTCCCCCTTGCTCATTGACTAGACAATTTTGACTAGTCTTCATTGTTTTGGTTGTATCTTGAGTTATGTATATCCAAATCCAATTATAAAATATTCTGCAGGTATCTAAGACCCAGGGTCACTTGTACCAATTGTAAAATCTAGCATTCATTGTCCCTAGGTACCTTTTAAGTCGGGTTGAAAACTACCTTCACGAGTTGTCCACAAAATTTTCCTAGTCTCCACTTTGTTTATCATATATTGAGCTCCTGAACTCCAAATGAATATCTATAAGTTGCTACAAGTAGGGGAGACATTCTAGTATCCATTCCAATACTCAGTTATAGAAATTGGGTGGCATTAGTGTGACTTGTAACCGTTTGGAAATCTCCTAAGTGCGTAGTCCCGAATCGGGAAATCTCACTTCCGGAGGTCTAATTGTCCAAATAAACCTATGCAATTTTTTGCAGACATTCCTACTACATACCTTGTCATAAAAGAGACTAGAGAAATGTTACATAACCCTTCCCTGAGTTCCAGAGTCTCCTACCTTCCCGAAAGTCAATCTTTAGTGTCTTACTTGTCCCATTGAGCTAGTGTGCCTATGGATCTCGTTTAAATATGTTGGTGTACCCAGGTAGCTTTGGAGTAGACTTCAGCAATAGATGATTTCAAAACATAAATGGTCCTATTACGTTGTGCAAAGGATTCTTTAGATAGTGTAGCCCATGTTTTCCATCATTACATGAGGTTTTGAGCTAATGGTCCTAAATTCTTAGTTAGGATCATCACAGTGGTATTAGAGCTTAGCTATTCACTTAATTTAAATGATTATTTCCTATAATTTCATTTAGTTAAATTGATGGAGAAACCCTTATGTGTATTTAAATGATTTTCCCCTATAATTTCTTTTAGTTGAATTGATGCACCACACCCTTATGTGTATTAGTTTTATTGGTTAATTGTTTTCAGTGATTTTAATATTTTTAAGTAAAATTATAATAATTAGTTATCTTGAAATTATAAACAAAGTTGCTTAATACCTACATCTTAAACAAAGTTTGAATCTAAAATATTTTTGGGTTGAGATATAAACTCATACCATTGACTTCTCATAAAAAAAACATTAAGCTTGTTATATTATTATATTATTATTGCAATATTAATTTATTTAGTTGTTTTTATGTTTAGAAGTGTGTTTTTTTATGGTCTTTTGGAAATGATTATATAGTGAACATACTTTTACTTAAAAATTTAGGAAAAAATAAATTTAGTTTTGTATTTAATTATATATATTTTTTTAAATAACTCTAAAATAAACAAATGATAAAAATATTTATATGAATATATCAATAAAGTAATTTTTATATACCTTATTTTATTATATTTAGATGTGTAGTCACTATTTTAACAAATAAATTTAAATGAAAATTTAATTATAAATCAAATCTAATATTAAATATTATAAAAATCAAATGGAAAAATCACCTTCCGAAGGAATTAAGGAAAACTTGAAATACAATCATTACAATAGGGCTCAACAAGAGCATCATGTCACTTACAATAATTGAACCTGAGTGGGGAGGGCAACAATCTTTCCTCCCAATCACCCAAGCTACAAGCAATGGACAAATCATTTTCACTTTTAATATAGGTTTTGTTCACTTATGTCTACATTTTAAAATAAAACTCTTGGAAATAGTCTTACATATACTTGAAAATGGATGTTAAATTTTAGATTCAATTTTACACAAGTAAAAAATATTTACCATAACAAATTTAAAAATTTAAAATTTAAAAATGATAATGTATATATAAAAATCAACAGAAAATATAAATAATTATTATTTTATTAAATGTTAAAAAATAATTTTGAAAAGATAAAAATATTTTATTAATAGAGAAAATATAAATAATTATGACTCAGTATTGAGTATCACAAAATTAACATTAACAAATACCTAAATAAAGTAAGGTTCATGATCATAATCTTAGACATTGAATAAATAAATAAATATAAAGAACTTAATAAACATTAAAATAGAAAAAATTATAAAAATAAATTAAATATCTCATTATAATTAAAGGTCAATTTGAATAAAATACCATTGTCATCAAAATATGAGAATGTGTAAATTTTGGTTTATCAAAATATAAATCACTATCACGAGTACATTTAGAATAAAATTATAATTACACAAAAAAATAAAAAATTTCATCAAAGTAATGTATTAAAAAATTATTATTTTTTACATTAAAATTATTCAATATTTACATAATTAAATGTAATTATATATTATTTGTAAAAAATTATAATATTTTCAAACCGAATAATTATCAAACAAAGGATTGGCATTGGCTATTGTGTAAAATTGAGGCACGCATTGCCCACTGGTCTTTCAGACTATTGTCTATTGGAGGCAAGCTCATCTTATTGAAGTCAGTTCTTTCCAGCATTCCAGTTTATTGGTTTTCTTTACTGGAGGTTCCATCGTCCATTATCAAGACTATGAAAAGATATTTTTTCAACTTTCTTTGGTTCGGGTCTGCAAATAGTGAAAAGGTTTCCATGGTTGCTGCAGATACTATTTCTAGACCCTATCGGTTTGGGGGCTGGAGTATAAAAGACCTGGGCATCTTCAACATAGCTCTTAGGCTAAAAAGTCTATGGAGATGTCTTTTTGGAAAGACCCTTTGGTCTACTCTTATTCGCTGCAAATATGTCTAAATCGGAGGTCTTCTGCTGGATTCGAAACCCTATGTTGTCAAGTTGGAACTTCTCTCCTATGTGGCGAGGTTTCATGAAGATTTTTCATTGGATCAATAAGGATCTTACCTGGCAGGCGGGGTCGGGTGATCTGATACGAATTGGGATTGATCCCATCATTGGAATGGAGGACTGTTATACTCTTCCTTCCGCCATTTCTCGATATCTCCAGATCTTAGGTTTATCTACCCTGAATAAAATTTATCTTCCCAGGAATTGTGACGAGGACTCTTCTAAGTGGTTGGCTTCAAGTGATCTTGGATTATCTGGTTTTTTAGCTCGTGCTTGGGATGATTATATTTTCAATTTAAATGCTGCAAGTGTCAACTTGAATAAAGAATCAGATCAACTGGTTTGGGGAGGGAACCCTGCTTCAGGATTTGTTACAGCTCAATCTGCTTATTCCAGAATTGTTCAAGATAGAGTTATCTACCCTCAGGATTGGTGGTACAAGAGACTTTGGCATTGGGACATACCATTAAAGCTGAAATGTTTCACCTGGTTACTTCTGCAAGATAAATTGAAGACTTGGGAAAATTTGTGTAAAAGGGGATGGATTGGACCTAGTTTATGTGTTCTTTGTAAAAATGAAGCTGAAACAAAACAACATCTCTTTGTCAGGTGCAGCTTCACCACCAAGTTATGGGAGGTGATTTCTTCAAAATTGAATATTTCTCAGTGCTGGGAAGTGGGTGACTTTAACAAATGTTTGCTTAATTGGTTCAGACATTGTAAGCAACATTTTTTTATTGCTATATGCATCCCATGGGAAATTTGGTACTTTAGGAACAGTGCCATCTTTAGGAATGCCACTCCGGATATTCTGCACTGTAGCTTGACTGCTCTTAATATGTTTGCTTTATGTAAGAATGATGAACATAAGATGAAGCTTGACAGAGTTAGTTATTTCAATTTCAAAGTGGATCAGCCTGTTCTCTTCTTTGATGGAGCTTCACAAGCTGGTTTATGTGCTGTTGGAGGAGTTATCTATCTTAATGAGTCACATTACTACACTATTATACTCAATTGTGGAGCTGGCTCAAATATGAAAGCGGAGTTATTGGCTCTCTGGTGCATTCTTAAAGTCGCAAATATTTTTGGCTTGATCAATATTAAGGTTTATGGCGATTCCAGGGTCACTATAAAATGGGCTGAGGGTACCTTCAGGCTTAATGTCATGCATCTGCGACATTGGGCCCTCTGGACACATTCTGAAATTTCTAAGCAGCAGAATATCAAGTTTGAGCACATCTTTAGAGAGCACAACTCCCTTGCTGACAAGTTATCTAAGCAAGCTCTTTCTAGTATGGAAGGGCATCTGATCTGGGAGGAATGGTGTGATAACAGTTTTCAGGACAGTGGCTCCATCTATTTCTTTGACTAAATCTAGTGGGTTTTCTTCTCGGAGACTTTTCTGAGTTGCAAGATACTTGATTTTGCTTTTTGTATCTAAGCTATGATGATTTTGCATGTACTGCCCTGTGGTATTTAAGACTTTATGGGTGGCATGAGATCTTTGAAGGGATCTTGAACTTTTGATGTAATTATGATGTAATTTATGCTGTACTTGATTC
Organism: Larix kaempferi; assembly: GCA_027924585.1. Lineage (NCBI taxonomy): Eukaryota > Viridiplantae > Streptophyta > Pinopsida > Pinales > Pinaceae > Larix > Larix kaempferi. The sequence continues at coordinate 372,129 of BSBM01000357.1, forward strand.
ATCAGCTGAATCACGAACATCTTTTGTACTATTTGATTCATTTGAATATCAATAGTAGTTTTTTTTTCGCTGGAAAAAACTAAATTTAAATATAAAATAATAATCATAATAATGTTATTATTATGATACTATGGTATATAAAATTAAAGTTAATAACTTAATTATTTTAATAAATAATCATCATAAATATATTATTATCATTAATCATAAATAATTGCTTTTCCATAAATGGAAAATGTGCCCCCCATCTCGAAATAATAAAAAATTTAAACTCTAATGAAAAGTATCATAAAGTTATCTTGTCAAACCAAGATCCATTTGTCCACTTCCTTTCCCTTGTTTCCAATTGGAATAGGAATAAGTATGGCACATACACTATTACCAAGTGGAAAATGTAACTAGAATTAGGTGTCGTGTGTATTGGTTGCAGTTGTGAAAACCCATATTTTTGCCATGGCCACCACATGAAGTATTTGTTTTTTTCATAAGAAAAATACGATACTTTATAAGAAGTATAAAATTACCGACCATTACAGACCCAGTACAGCCATAACAGGCCAGAGAGAAACCAATAAAGGACCAATACAACCCCGAACAGTCAGGACATCAAGAGAGAAAGTAGTTCCACTGAACAAAAACCACCAGAAAAACCAATGAGAAGTCCAGGATCTATTACACTCCTCTCAACAAGACAAATCCACGTCGAGACTTGTTGTTTTAATGTTTGCTTAAATCTAATGTCCCCATTTTTTTATAGCACCATGGTCCACCACTAACCCATTAAACTTACATGGATCCAAGTGGAAAATAATTAAATAAATTACTAAGGAGGTTAAGTTTGACCAAATTTTTTTTTACCTTATGTAAATAAATCATTAATGGTGGGTCTAAATTTTGTTTTATTTAATATTTCTAATAATTATTTATGACTTGTCCATGGCTTAGGTGGCCCAAGAGGTTGCATAGGATGAGGATAAGGGAGATGAGTTGTCTCCTTGGAAAAAGCTGGACAGAAAGCAGCTAAAAGTAGGAAAAGCAGCAATAAATCAAGAAGGCATGATGTTTCCAAATTTTTGAAGATAAGGCTCTAGAAGGAATAACAAAAGCGGGAAAGAAATCAAGAGGCATTAAGAAAGTTGCAGATTCTAAGTTTGGCTAGTGACAGCGAATTCATGAGGCAAGTGGGACCAAAATGCAAAAGCAACTTGCCAAAGAAGCCTCCACTCATCACAAATTCAAATTTCATAGATGGCAAGTCCTAGAAGGCAGGCATAAAAGCTAATAGAGGTCAATAAAAGGATGATGAACACACACATTCACATATTTTGGCCATTTGATGTTTGCATTGACCAAGATACAATTATTTTACCAGATTTGAGGGTTTCAGTGTTGAAGAATGCACCTGTACATATCTATCTTGGTATTTATGGATTTTCAAGCTGTGTAAGAGCCCCATATTGTTCATGCACCTCCAATGAGATATATTATTGTCATTTCCTACCCCTGGCTCTAATATAGTGGTGACAGTCCTTCATTTCATTTTTAGATTCAATATTCTTGCTTCTATATTGTAAAATCTTAAGGATTGGGGACTCTTTATAAGTTTGGTTCCAATATACTATCATATGCCGCTATAAAAATCTGATATAAGCTTGCTTCTTTTCATGTACATGTTGTTGATCTCATATATCATTTTTGTGGAAGAATTCATGACCCTTTGTTGTTGTTTGTAATTTATCATTTCAAGCCTTCCGCCTTAGTATGGCAAATTTGTCTAGTTTCTTGTTTGAATGCATTTTATGGTATAATGTATTACTGATATCTAATATGAAGGTTATATCAGTCTAATCAGATGTATTACATTCCATCCGTGTCTCCAAAGCAGAAATTACGAAGCTCCCTGGGCCATTTGAATTCATTTGTAAAACCTCACCTCCACTAATCCAAGTATAGACTTTTGCACCTAGTTAAATTTTTACTGTTAGATCTTGGTTTCCAAGTTAGATTGAGTCTATAACAAGTTGGGGGTAGTCCCTCTAATTCACCTAAGGTTAGATTACTTCCACATTGCACCATAAGTAGCAGAGTTTCCACAGAATTCCTTAGGGAATGTGCATTGATAGCTCTGGCTCTGCCAGAGAAATCTTCCAAGGCGTGACGTACTCTTGAAAGTGTGTTAAAGAAATGTAACTACGGAAGATATTCTAAATGTATTTGTCTATTGTATTATTGTATTCCTCCTTCGGGAGATGTCATTGATGTAATTGATGATGTAAGAGTCATTGAAAGATTCAATGTAAACCCTAACTGTTAGGTCGGCCTGGAATAACTAGAAAATAATATTTTATTGTAAAGTATACAAGTAGGCCCAGTTAGGTGAGTTAAAGCCAACCTAATTAGTAAAAATATCAAGTCACTTGTTAAGTATAAATAGGGGATTGAGTTGCTCATTTGTAACACTCAACTCACTCCCTCAAGTTCGCATAGGAGAGAGAGAGAAATTCACATAAGTGAAGGAAAGGAGCTGATTGTATCCCGAGGTTTTATCTTGTACTTGTGAAGTCTATATTGAGGAAGTTTTGATGGGGTTTTCTCCCTTGTGGATTCCCCGAGAGAAATATTGTGTTCTTTGTGCTTGTTGTGCTTGTATTTCTTTCAGTGATTAGGTTTTTTAATGTTATAACACTAAACAAGTGGAAAACTAGCATGGTATCAGAGCAGGCCTGAAAGAGAACATTCTGCAGCTACTGCCTAGGGTTTCCATTTCCAGAAACTAGTCATCTTATCATTTTCGCTATAAATCATTTTTGGTGAAGGTTCGGGATCTGAAACTCGGACAGGACGAATATGAAATGTTCATGGACCTTATGTGCGAGTTTAAGCCTCAGATTCGTTGTACTTTAGGAGATGTGATCCATGCCAATTAGCATTCCATCCTCCTCCAGAATTCAGTTTTAAAAAGGTGACCTAGGGAGAAATCCTATATCTCTATATAGGAAGATCCAAATCGAATTTCATAAGATGTTCCAGAAATTGCACAAAATTTAATTTCTCAGGTGCGAATTTTCGAACCCGAAGATGAAACAGTGACATGTGTTAGTCCGTACATGTTCGATATACTGAAACAGTCCATAAACAGGTCATATTGGGAAACTTAGCATAAGTTCCACTTGGTAAATCCAATCCTTCTCTAACCTGTGGGATTGGATAGAGGACAGGTCAGACTATCACAGGACGAAGTTTCAGACCTTGAGAAGCAGAAATTTTGGATATACATCAGAATTAGGACCAGAGAAAGCTGCAATAGAAATTAAAGAAACTAGGGTATCAAATATTTTGCAGTCTTGTCCACAGATTTGGGAAAAGGAGTACTTTTCCTAACTCACCCTGGGGAGGCACGTATTTTCCTCCAATAATTTTCTCAAGATATCAAAGTTGAAAAATTAGGGTTTCTCTGTCAAACCCTAAGTCAAGGTAGAAGCAGTTTTCAGAAGGACAACTTTACTGGTAAGTCCTACATCTATTCTATTTCCATTTGAGGTTCTCATTTTATCAAAATTACAAACAATACCAAGCTTGATGAGAATCTTGAAGGAGCTGAGAAATTTAGGGCATGGAAATTTAGAGTCATGCTCATTCTTGAAGAACATGACCTGGAAGGGTTTATAAAGGAGGGACTTACAGAATCAGAAGGAGATGAGGCCAAAGCAAGACACAAGAAGAATATGGTCAAGGCTAAGAGGATCATAGCCGATTCTATCAAAGATCAATTTATTCCTCAAGTGTCCTCAAAGGAGACTCCAAAAGAAATGTCTGATGCCTTGACTAGCCTGTTTGAAGGAAAGAACATCAATAGGAAGATGACCTTGAGAAATCAACTCAAGGGTGTGAATATCTTGAAGTCTGGGACTATGCACTCATACTTCTCTAGAGTGTCCCAGATCAAAGAACAATTGGAAGCTATTGGAGACATGGTAGAAGACATTGAAGTTGTGATGACCACTCTAAATGGTCTTCCTAGAGATTGGGAACCCTTTGTTCGTGGTATATGCACTAGGAAGAAATTAATCTAGTTTATACAACTATGGGAAGAGTGTGTGCAGGAGGAAGAAAGAATAGCAGTAAGAGAGGATAAATTAGATGATAATGAAGATCAATCTTTGGCAACTCATGCCAAAGGTGGAAGGAAAAGAAAGAGTGATGTACGTGCCCGTGACCACTCTCCCAGAAGATCTCAAATATCTCAAAGGAGCAAGAGGTTCAAGAAAGACTTATCCTCAATTGAATGTTACTCTTGTCACAAGACATGACACATTGCAAGAAATTTTCCATTCAGATCTGGACAACCTAAGAAGCAAAAGAAAATATTTCATGCTCATGCAGCTAAAGATAGTGAATATGATGATGAAGTCAAAACCAGAGAAGACGAAGAAGAATATGTACTTTAATCCAAACCGGGAAGATAGAAGAACCTCTTATCTATCTTAGCATTAGATAAGAAGGGATGCAGTCATGATTGGAATTGAAGAAGGAGGACTCTATTAACTCAAGGGATCATTCAGAAGGTGAAGCTAGAAATGACCTTTGGTATTACATGAAAGGAGTAGGAGAAGCTCCTACAAAGTTGGACTCCGGAAAACAAATAAATATCAATGCTCTATGGAAGAACCTCTCATCCATTTTAGCATTGGTTAAGATGTAGAAGGAGGGACACAGAGAGTCTACTCTAGCACAAAGAACAAGTGATCTACAGTGTAGAATACTTGCTCAACATTTATGATCATGAGCAAGAAAGGCACATATCCTCAGAATCAATCGATGAAGTAGAATACATTGTCAGAGACTCCAGTAGTTCCTACAAGGAAGCAAAGATCAAGAAGGAGTCCACCCAACAACCAAATAAAGATAAGTATTTGAATTGTCATTTTCTGTATTGTTGTGTACATACTTATATTCCTAGATTTAGAATGTGTATTATGCATGTTAGAATGTATGCATTAACGAACATAATACTACTAATATGATGGGTAAGTATCCTATGGTGTTGTACAACATTCCATTGAAAAGGATGAGAATCCGCAGTGGGAATTAATGGCATCTTGTGGAGAATCTGCGGTAGGTGAATTCATGTTGTCAACGTTTCGAGCCAATCTTGGCTCATCATCAGGACATTAATCGCTAATGTACTGATGATGAGCCAAGATTGGCTCGAAACGTTGACAACATGAATTCACCTACCGCAGATTCTCCACAAGATGCCATTAACATTCCATTGTTACTTATCAAGAATGAAACCTCTTTGTTGGCATATTGGGAGTAGTGCACGCTCTTAATAATGTTCTGGTAGAGATGGAAGGCATATAGAAAGTTACCATATGAATACAGGATATGGATGAATGTTGTGTTGAAGCATTGGCTAAGATAGTTGCATGATTGTGTGACCTATGCATGGGAATTTGTCATTATTAATATGTTTTGGAAACTATGAAATGTTTCTAACCATGCAACTGAATTTGATTTGTAGGAAATATCGTGTACAATCACCCACAAACGAAGAATGATGAAACTAGTTTCTATTTATGAAATCAAGCATACGATAGAAGCACAAAGAAAGGGTTCTCTCAGAAAGAGGGATTCAACTATGACAAGATGTTGCTCTAGTGGCTAGACACACTTCCTTAGTGGTGGATATTACACTAGATATATGGTGTAATTGAAGTAGAAGAAGATATCGAGCAACCTCCAGGACTCATGACTCTCTACAGAGAACCACATGTGTGCATATTTAAGAAGACTTTGTACGAACTCAGAAGGCACCCATGGGATAGGATGATAACCTAGAGAGATGACATAGATGGATACCCATAAGGTTAACATAAAAGAAGGTTACTAGTCACTCTAATACAAAATGTCCTGATGTAGAGAATACAAGATGGCAGAGAATCCAATGTTCCATGATAGATCAAAGCATATCGAGATCAAGTTTCACTATATCCGGGATATGGTGTAGAAGGGAGTTGTAAAGCTCAAGAATGTTCCTAGAGAGGAACAAGTTGTTGATGTGTTAACTAAGCCTCTGTCTCGAATAAAGTTTGAATACTTTCGAGACAAGCTTGGTGTGGTCTGAAAGGACCTCTCTCGAAAGAGAGACTGATAGAGATGCGAGTCCTTGTAGACTGAATATCAGTACTTTCCGACTTATAGAGATGCCAGTCCTTGTAGACTGAAGATCAGTACTTGTCGACTGATAGAGATGCCAGTCCTTGTAGACTGAAGATCAGTACTTTCTGACTGATAGAGATGCCAGTCCTTGTATACTGAAGATCAATACTTGCCGACTGATAGAGATGCCGGTCCTTGTAGACTAGAGATAAATACTTACTGACTGATAGAGATGCCAGTCCTTGTAGACTGAAGATCAGTACTTGCCGACTGATATAGATGCCAGTCCTTGTAGACTGAAGATCAGTACTTGCCGACTGATAGAGATGCTTGTCCTTGTAGACTGAAGATCAGTACTTGCCGACTGATACAGATGCCAGTCCTTGTAGACTGAAGAGTAGTACTTGCCGACTGATAGAGATGCCAGTCCTTGTAGATTGAAGATCAGTACTTTCCCATTGATAGAGATGCCAGTCCTTGTCGACTGAAGATCAGTACTTGCCAACTGATAGGGATTCCAGTCCTTGTAGATTGAAGATCAGTAATTCCCAGCTAATAGAGATCCCAGTCCTTGTAGACTGAAGATCAGTACTTTCTGACTGATAGAGATGCTAGTCCTTGTAGACTGAAGATCAGTACTTGTTGATTGATAGTGATGCCAATCCTTGTATACTAAAGATCAGTACTTTCTGACTAATAGTGATGCTAGTCCTTGTAGACTGAAGATCAGTACTTGCCGATTGATAGTAATGCGAGTCCTTATCGACTGAAGATCAGTACTTGCTGACTGATAGTGATTCCAGTCCTTGCTGACTAAAGATCAATACTTGCTAACTGATAGTGATTCTAGTCCTTTCCGACTTAAGATCAGTACTTGTTGACTGATAGTGATTCCAATCCTTTCCGACTGATGATCAGTACTTTTCGACTGATAGTGTTATCCTAGTACTAGTCGACTGGTGATGGTATCTCAGTACTTGCAAACTGATGATGTTGTTGTTCCAGTACTTATTTACTGATGATTGATGTTGTTGTTCTAGTACTTGTTTACTGATGATTGATGTTGTTGTTCTAGTACTTATTTATTGATGATTGATGTTGTTGTTCTAGTATTTGTTTACTAATGATTGATTTTGTTCCAGTATTTACTTACTGATGATTGATGTTGTTGTTCTAGTATTTATATACTGATGGTTCTAGCATTCACATGCTGATGGTTGATGATGTTCCAGTATTCACATACTGATGGTTGATGATGTTCCAGTATTCACATACTGATGGTTGATGATGTTCCAGCATTCACATGTTGATGATGATGTTCCAGTATTTACTTACTGATGTTTGATGTTGTTGTTCCAGTATTTACTTACTGATGATTGATGTTGTTGTTGATTTCAATATCTATGTACTGATGATTGATGATGTTGTTGTTCTAGTATTTACATACTGATGATGATGATGATGATGTTGATGTTCCAGCAGTTTCTTGCCGATGGTGATGATGTTGATGTTCCAGCAGTTTCTTGCTGATGATGATAATGTTGATGATCGAGCAATTCAGCAGTTCCATGTTGATGATGACGATGATGTTGATGCTCCAGTAGTTCATTGTTGTTGTTGATGATGATGGCGATGATGTTGATGACCCAGCAGTTCCATGCTGATGAAGATGATGATGATGATGGTGATGGTGATATTCCAGCAGATGATGATGATGGTGATGTTCCAGCAGACGATATTGATGTTCCAGCAAATTCTTGCTGGCAATTATTATGATGTTCCAACAGATGATGTTGATGATACCCCAGACATATGATGATGTTCCAAAAACTTCCTATGACATATAGAGATTCACAAGTCAGTTGGATAGTTGTTAGATTGTTTAAAGTTATAATGCTAAACAAGTGAAAAACTAACAAAGTTCATTGTCAAAGTATTGACCTTGATTCCACCATATTTGCAGCCTGACAGTGTATCTAATCCATCCTTATTGAGCCCAAGTTTTTATCCTTGTGTCCAATCCATATCTAGTGAGTTCAAGTTTGCAAATTTTTGGGTTAGTGTGCCTAATAGGGCGTTGGGTACTTTACAGTGCTATCAGAACATGGTCCTCTGCACCTGTGATCAGCAAGACCAAGCTCCATATACTCTTAGTGAAGAAATATTGCAGGTCACATCTTCAAGTTTGAAGCTATGAGGCTCATACCAGTGGTTGAAGAAGACTTTGAGCAGTATGAAGAAGAGGAGGTAATCTACATAAATGGAGTCTTGCATATGTCACAAGAGGAGGATGACTATTCTTGTGGCATGTCATACAGAGATGACACAAGGCCCAATTCACCAAGGTCGAGCCTTGAGGATGAATTAACAAAGAGGATAGCAACAGAGAAAAATATGCCTTACCATTATAAAAAATATCTAGCTCTGCGTAAGGAAATTTGTGCAGCTATTTCCTTCAAAGATTATTTGTATGTCCAGTATAGATTTTGGCCCCAAGGTTTGGATGAGACTTCTTTTGAGGGAAACAAAACATATAGAGAGGAATCGATTTGTTCCACTCCTCTTAGCAAAGAAGAAGTAAAAGGAATCAAATGTGAAGCTTCATCGGATCCATTTGCTTCTAGCATGAGGAGGTTCTTTGGGTTTTCTTCGAGCAGAGTCTCCAAAAGTGGTGATCCTAGCAACACTCAAGATGGAGAAGCCTCAAGTTACCAGGAAGAGCATGCTTGCACCAATCTGCTTCAAGAAGAAGATGAAGAGGCACCAAGCACAGTTGAAGGCCCAACAACCCATCATCAGGCTGCAGGAAATGTAGGAGGTGAATTCACTTCCAGCTTCTTTGTTGGTGATTTCAAGATCATTGCAAAGGATATTGATTATATTGATGGTGGTGAGACATCTTTGGATCAGATCCAAAAGAAGAACATAAATATGATTTCCAGTCACCGCTTGAGCTTCATGGTGAGGTTGATCAAGGATAATAAGAAGAGGATGTTTATCCTCAAGAGTCACACTTCCTTGCAAGACCATTGAAGATGAACGAAAGTGAGATTAGGAATTTCCCGAGCACTCTGCATGGCACTAATGCATTGGTGTCACACTGTTGTTGGAGAATGGAGGATAAATATTCCATTGAAGACTTGGAGAAGATTTGAAAAGCAGTGACAAACATAAGAGGTGCATTTTTTCAGCTGCTTTCCGATAGAGATCATCTTATTGAGCTTGTGAATATGTATCATAGTGCATCACTAGAAGATGAAGAGGAGATTGACAAGCTCACTCGGGAATTGGAGAGATCAGAGCACCCATGAATCTCTTCAAGAATCAAGGTTGCATATTGATCAACTTCATAGATATTTGATCATGACACAACCTCCACCCTGCATGGAAAATGATCATGTGCATATGCCAGGAGACACTTTGGGATTTACGGAGGAACCTCACGTGGAGGATAAACATGAAGAAAATTCTGATTTGAAGGTATTTGTGAAGGGAGATGATATTGAAGACATTGGCCAAGCACTTGTCTTGAAGAATGATGAGAAGGACTCAACTATGGGAGAGATAGTTGAGGACAAGACATTTAGATCAGCTAGCAGAAGTGCTTATTTATCCAAGGATTGTATGGATGAGTACATAACAGAGATGGAGATCCAAGGGTACACCAATCTTGCTCACCTTGGTAGGAGATTCTTTAACACTTCATTCATTGGGAAATCTTGTGAGCAAGAATGGAAATCCAAAATGCATGTTCTTTGTAAGAGGACTGTTGTGGAGGAAGTACTTGGTCAAGTGTTATATGTGCATCAGGAGGATCATGGGCTTCCCTTATGGGAGCAAGATTTGAATTTGGAGGAGGTAGCTAGATTCATTCCACTTGGACTAGCCAACAAAGATGTTTATCCATCCATGGATTGGGTGGATAGATACATGTTTGAGGTAAGTACCCCAGAAGGTAAGTCTCTTGCTTGCATAAGTAGTGAGTTTTTTGACATATCATTCATATTTTGTGACCAGCAACATGGGCATCTATGGCTACTATATGATGCCTTCAGTATACATGGAAGGAAAAGGGAGTATCACCTATGTCAGTTGGGTGAGACATGTAGCAGTATTGTGAGACTAAGTACCAATGTGCACATGGCACACTAGGAGTCTCATGCCTTGATGGGGAAGCTCCTAGAGAGTCGGTTCAACATTGGGAGTGGTGAGCTTCCAATGTGGTGGTGGGATCCTGGTATCTCACATGATGATGGAGTATTCCAAGTGATAGAGAATGGGAGAATGCAACATGTTCAATAGGATCCTGGAGGGTGAGTTTACCTTAACCTGTAGAAGTCTATCCATAGGAAGCAGTGTAGAGGAGGAAGTAGGAGACACTTCGTCAATCTAAGATTCATTTGGGACCCATGAATCATTCTTGGTCTCAATCCTTTTAGCTAGAAGATTCATGTAGCAGTGTGTGGGACAAAGCCATCTCTTGAGATTAATGTGATGCACAAGGTCACGTACCTTCCCAAAATTGATCTCCACCTTAATCCTCATCATCAGATTGATATGGATGAAGAAATTTTGCAGGAGACATCTCCTTGTGTCCAATGTGCCTACTTGGGACTTTCATGCATAAGCATTGATTTGGTTGATGCACCTATGACTTCACCTTCCTACATGAGCAGAGCATACATCAAGCACTTTGTTAAGCTTTTGTTGGTTTTCTTTGATTACATTTTGGTTCATGGTAGGATGTTGGAGATGATGTACACATGGTTTATGAAGCATGCTTGTAGAAGTTGGTGGCAAAATGTACCAATGCTTCATCATCCATATTTTCATTTGCTTGAGGACAAGCAAATTTTGGAAGGGGAGGACTGTAATGTCCCCATTTTTTTATAGCACCATGGTCCACCACTAAACCATTCAACTTACATGGGTCCTAGTGGAAAATAATTAAATAAATTACTAAGGGGGTTAAGTTTGACCAAAAAACCTTTTACCTTGTGTAAATAAATAATTAATGGCGGGCCTAAATTTTGTTTTATTTAATATTTCTAATAATTATTTATGAGTTTTCCATGGCTTAGGTGGCCCAAGAGGGCACATAGGATGAGGATAAGGGATTTGAGTTGTCTCCTCATAAAAAGCTCGATAGAAAGCAGTAAGAGCAGTAAAAGCAACCAAAAGCAGGAAAAGCAACAGCAAATCAAGAAAGTAGGATGTTTCCATATTTTTGAAGATAAGGTTCCAAAAGGAATAGCAAAAGAAGGAAATCAAGCAAGAGGCCTTAGGAAACCTGCAGATTCTAAGTTTGACCAATGAAGGCGAATTCATAAGGCAAGTGGGTCCAAAATGCAAAAGCAACTTGCCAAATAAGCCTCCACTTATCACAAATTCGAATTTCATAGATGGCAACACCTAGAAGGCAAACAAAAAAACTAACCGAGGTCAATAAAAGAATGATGAACACACACATTCACAACTCTTGGTCATTTTTAATTTTTATTGGAGAGCTTCATGCTTCTCACCACCTGGGAGATGTGTCCCTGGTTCGCATTGGGTGATGTGGCCCTTTGCATACAGTAACTAGTTGGAGTGTTTGGTAGCATTCCAATTGGTGATTGAGGAGAAGGGAGTCCAGTCCCTTTCATAGAGATTAAAGCAGTTGTTTATGTCCATTTGTAGATGATAAGGTTTCATTTTGGAGTTCATATTCACAACTCTCTTCTTCAGATCCAAGTGTTTGGGCTTCTGTTGTGTGGTTAGATCAATTTAATCAGTGGAACCAGTGTGGGAAGGCCCAAATGTTGATTCTGGTTTCGAAAATTCTGATCATTTTTTGACTCTGAGACCTATTCCATTGTGTCTGGATCTTCGTCTCCAGTGGGAAACACCTTTTTTCTCGTCGAAAACGATGTCTAGACGACCAAGATACAATTAGTTTACCAAATCTGAGAGTTTCAGTGTTGAAGAACGCACCTGTTCATATCTATCTTGGTATTTCTAGATTTTAGAGTTGTGTAAGAGACCAATACTATTCATGCACCTCCAATGAGGTATATTATGGTCATTTCCTACCCATGGCTCTAATCCAGGGGTGAGAAACCTTCCTTTCATTCTCATATTCAATATTCTTGCTTCTATATTGTAAAATCTTAAGGACTGAGGACTCTCTATAAGTTTGGTTCCAGTATACTATCATATGCTGCTATAAAAATCTGATATAAGCTTGTTGTTTTTCATGTACATGTATTTGGTCTCATATATAATTTTTGTGGAAGAATTCTTGACCCTTTCCTGTTGTTTGTAATTTACTGTTTAAAGGTGTGCGCCCTAGTATAGCAAAATGATCTAGTTTCATGTTTGAATAATGTCTTACTAATCTCTGATATGAAGGTTCTATCAGTCAAATCAAATTTTTTACATCCCATCCATGTCTCTAGAACATAAATTAGGAAGCTCCCCAAGCCATTTAAATTCAACTATAAAACCTCACCTCCACTAGTCCAAGTCTAGACTTTTGCACCTAGTTAATTTTTTATTGCTAGATCTTGGTTTCCAAGTTAGATTGAGTCTATATTAGGTATGGGTAAGTCCCTCTATATCACCTAATATTATATTACTTCCAGACTACACTAGAAGCAACTGAGTTTCCACATAAGTCCTTGGGGAATGTGCATTGATAGTTATGGATCTGCTAGAGAAATCTTCCCAGGTGTGACATACTCCTGAAAGTGCACTGTCGAAGTATTGACCTTGAATCCACCATATTTGTATCCTGTCAGTTTGTCTAATCCATCATTACTGAGCCTAAGTTGTTAGTCTTGTGTCAAATCCATCTCTAGTGAGTTCAAGTTTGCAAAAATTTTAGTTGGTGTGCCTAGTAGGGGTTGGATACATTACATTAAACTTAAGTGAAATTAGATAGTGAGTTTTGGATCTGGAGACTTGCTGCAAATAAATACATTGTCACTTGAAACTCATCTGTCTTCATTACATGCTTTCAATTTGGACCTATTTGCACATATTTGTTTTCACATTGTTTTCTATTGAACTCTAAGATATTCTGTTCAATTAAGGTGAGTTATTTTTTAGATGAATTTGTTATGGATTTCTTTAAGTTATTTTTGAAGTTTTAGTTTGTTTGATGGATTTTGATATATGTTTCTTCTCCATTCCAACATTTTGTTGAAATCCGAATAATTGCAACTTACCATGTTTGGAAGCTAAGTGGATTGTTTTGTTGAAATCCAAATAGTTACGACTTACCATGTTTGGAGGCTAAGTGGAAAACTTACAATCGGAGGGCAATTTGATTTGATGGCAATTTTGCATTATGTTAGGTCATTCTTCTTTCTTTGAAGATAATAATGAATCATCCATCAAATGCAAGTTCAAAATTCCTGGTGCATGTTATTCTTTCTTGTAAAAAGAAAGAAGAACTTGTAGCAAAGTTATATAATCAGTGCTTTCGCATGATAATGTTCTCGAAATAACATGTTATATCTATATGACGTACTGTAAAATACACAATGTAAAGTTTGTATGTATCATCAATGCAACGTGGAGCTGATAGTTCAATTGTTGGGTTGCTGCGAGAAGAATGAAGGAAAAAAACATGATGTCATTGTTCTCACACGAGAAATTCAAGGGGCTAGCTTAGGAAGAGTTACCTGAAGGCATTCATGTGTAGATATCAACTTATATATTTGTGCAGTTGTTGTTGGCTGGAAAACTCGAGTGCTACAAGCTTTGTAAAGTTACAATTGCAATTGCAAGAATTCTTTTATCTTTTATCTTTACTGCTCTCCATAATTGAGCATATCTTATGGCATCGGTGATCTCTGGGTTGCTTCTACATGTAGTTTATTGGTATGCTATTTTTTTATTCTAAGTATATTTAGTGTCCTGGACAGCATATAATTGGGTCATTGTGTCGTGCAGGGTTACTTTGTAAACTTCTTAGCTAATAAGCAATTAGAATGAATGATTTTCATTACAAGTAATTGTTGTAAAAAATAGAACACCGGACCTTTGAGCACTAACAAACTTGGCTTCTTCAAAATGGAATCTTAGGTTATAAACACATTGTTGTTCCTTTGCAAACATAGTATTCAACTTGCAATTATTGAACATCAAATACAATATACAATATTTAATCACTTATTTTCAATTATTAGTGGTTAGCTTGTTCACGAGCTAGTTTTTTTTTCCCCGAAAAAAAAAGCGTAATTTCATTTCATCCTTAAGAGTACGAAATTACATTGAACGTCATCACTCAGCTTGAGTGGAAGATGTAGCCACTAAATCTAGCTTTAAGCTTTTGTCTGAAAATAGCAGTGATGTTCTCACCACGTGAGCAGTAACATCTATTACAATGGAATGTTAAGATCCTGTAGCATATCTGAATAGTTTTACAAAAATATTTCAAGCCTGCCTGTACATGTTTTTTAAGAAGCAGATAAAAACCGAGAATGTAAGTATTTACAACAACCTACTGTTCTGTTGAAATCATTAGAAGTTCATCATACTTCCAAAAAATTTCTTAAGATCATTCAATAAAAGGTCTGTGGTACAGTTCCCTGCCAACCCCGTCTTTAAATTCAATGATTTTCCAAATACTGATTCCTAGCAGCAATCCTTTCTTCGAGGCTTTTTCCGCCTCTGCGTTATTTTCCCGAAATATGTGTCTGCAATTGAAAGTATCAAAGGTGTAAGAGACATTCTGAATTTGTTCCAAAACAGCAGCAATTCTCAGGTTGTTGCACTGATACATGCCATTAACCCACTTTATCACATTCAATGAGTCCCCAAACACTGAAATATTACTGACAGAGTGTTCCACAGCAAAGGAGATTAACAACTTAAGACTGAGAATCTCAGCCCAGTTATTGGTCCCTCTCCCAAATCCAAACGACATCACATAAAAATGAGTAGGAGACATAAAAAGAAGAGCCCCTCCCCCACATTGTTCATTCTGACAAGCCCCGTCAAAGAAACCCCATGGCTGAGTTCGATCGATATCCACCGATTGAATGTTTCTAGGAATAGTAGCGTGTCTGCTACGCTAGAGAGCTAAAAGGATGCCACAACTGTTAATAGCCACTAAAGCTGGAAGTCCCATTTTGTCCGAGAACAAACAATTGTTCCAAGATAGCCATATTCCCCAAATAACAATAGGGGGAAGACCTTTGTAATTGACAAATACAGGATTATGTGACCACCGGATCCAAGCCTCCTCAAGGGAATTCCCATCCAAAGGAAATTTACCTTTAAAATTCTAGACACAACATTCCATACCTCCTTGAGGAAGCTACAATGGAGAAACAAATGCAATACATTTTCCTCATTCTGATAACACAGGTAGCACCTACTTGCACCTTGTAGACTTCTGTTTTGCAAAAAATCCCATGTCAGGATCCTGTTAGCCAAGACACACCACATGAAAATTCTAGCCTTGAGAGGGCACTGTATTCTCCAAATAGTTTTCCACCACCACACCTGCTCTTTGTCCCCGAAGTTCTCACTGATCCACTAATAACCAAATTTTGGAGTATATATGCCCGAGGGATCCCCATCCCATACCAAAGTGTCATTTCCATCTTTGAGGAAAATCTGATCCCTACTAAGAGCCCTCAGGTACAATCTTAGTTCATTCTCCTTAACCATATCTAATCCAAAGGTTTCTACTCTCTTCCAAACAGGCCTTCCCATCCAGAAATTCTCCACGTCCGCCAATTGATGGAGAACAATAATATCCCTCTGCCTCAATTCCTCAATCAGCCCTGCTGACAATAGGTGTTGTGCTTCACATCCCACCCAAGGATCACGTCCAATCCTCAGCTTCTGCCCATTGCCTACGTCCCAGACTAGATTCTATTCAATAACATGAAACGAGGAGACCAGAGCTTTCCAAATAACAGACCCCCCTTTATGGGACTTGTGCGGGGTCCCAATCCACTCATCCACTGTATCTGGTTCAATATATTTTTGAATCATAACTCTAGCCCAGAAGCCCCCTGATTTGATTAACCTCCATCCACATTTTGCTGCCAATGCTTTAGAGAAATAAAAAATGTTTTTTAGTCCCCATCCTCCCAGAGCTTTTGGAGCTGCGATTCTCTCCCATTTCACCCAGGGAGTCACATGTGCATCCTCCTTGCCATTCCACAAAAATATGAAACAAATTTTCCTAGCTGCTTCCAAAATCCCCTTCGGAATCCATGCTAGGGACATCTAATACACTGGAATGGCTTCCAGCACCAACTTCACCAATACCAACCTACCAGCTCGAGAAAGCCACCTGAAGCTCCAACTTTTTAACCTTTTTTCCAACTTTTCCAAAAGCCATACCCAATCCTATTTCAAATAGTTATTTGGCTTTAAATGGAAGCCCATATATCTTAACCCCTCAGTAAGGGTACGGAGCTGGAAGGGAAACAGATCAGTGAAAGTGTGTAGTTCCTCCTCACACAAGAGAGATACAGTAAGTGAGGATTTCTCATCGTTAATCTCCATTCCAGTTGCAATGGAAAAGAGATCCAGAATTTCTTTAAATTTAACTGCTTCCCTTCTTGATCCTGAGCAGAAAATCAGAATGTCATCCACAAAGAGCAGATGTGTTAGAGAGGTTCCAGGTGCCACCAGTATCCCTTCAAGGTCTCACGTTCTTTTAGCTTCCTTAATAGCCCTACTCAGGCTCTCGGCCACCAATAAGAATAACAAGGGAGACAGTGGACATCCCTGATGCAAGCCACGACCTGAGTGAAAGAAGGGGGTTGCTGCTCCATTCATTAATACCGAGAAGGAAACTGTGGTTATACAACTCATGATCCATCGAATGAAACCAATCTCAAACCCCAAATGTGTTAGCATAAGTCGAATATAAAGCCAACTAACCTTGTCAAATGCCTTTGATAGGTCAATTTTTAAAATTACTCCTTTCTGCTTTCTAGATTTGATACTGTGTAAGCCTTCCTGAGCTATACCAATCGCTTCATGAATCTGGCGTCCTTCAAGGAACCCAAACTGCTCCTCTGAGATATGTGTAGATAAGATAGGTTTGAGTCTTCGAGCAATCACTTTTGTTACAATCTTATACACACAGTTGCATAAGGAAATAGGTCGAAAATCATTAAGAGTGGAAGGGGTGTCCACTTTAGGAATTAGAGCAATGAAAGTAGAGTTTATGCTGGCAGGTACTCTGCCTTCCTTTCTAGTATCCTCAACAAGCTGTAAGAGATCATCACCTATAATATCGAAAAGTGCTATAAAAAATTCAATCGTCCATCCATCAGGCCCAGTACTCTTGTCCTTATGAAAACTATTCAAAACGTCCTTCAGTTCATCCCCTATAATGCTGTCCATCAACATCTGGTTATCATCCTCTTCAACAAACCGAGGAAAAAGTTGAGCTACCCTGATGACCTCCTCTATATTCACTCTGTTGTTGGCTTTGAAAAGGTCCTGGAAGTGTTTAAACCCAACCCCTGCCAAACCATCAAAGGTGGCCTGAGAATTACCATCAGAATCTTCAAGGCTCCATATTGTGTTGACAGATCTTCTGCCTTTTGCGTATGCATGAAAAAACTTAGAATTATCATCCCCACTTTCCAGCCATGTGGCCCTACTTTTCAGTCTCCATGCCTCTTCATTATTTATAAGGATCTTGTTCCTCTTATCCACTAGATTTACAAGCTGTTCCTTCATTGCCTGAGAGCCATATCCACCGCCTGTTCCCTCAGAAATAGAGGTAATTTCCTCTTCAATAGACTTGAGATCCCTGTCATCCCAACTCCTCTTAACTGCAGCCCATGTTTTAATAGGTTCCTTGAGTGATTTAATGTTCTCCGCAAAATGAAAGGCTGCAGTATGGACAGAGCCCGGATGATACGGGATCCAATGCTGGTGAAACAGTTCAAAAAAGGTTGGGTCTTCCAGCCAAACCTTATTAAATTTTATGGGTGCGGGAGGTTTGTTAGGGCCTGCCTTCAACTCCATAAAAATTGGTTCATGATCTGAACACCCTCCCGACCCTATCCATTGCCTAACATAGAAAATAGTCTCCACAATCTGTTCAGAAATAAGGAAACGGTCCAACCTTTTTGCCACTCTATCCATACCAACTCTCTTGTTTCTCCAGGATGGCTTCAAGCATACAGGCTCCACATCAATCCAATTGCCTTCTGAAAAATTTCGAATAAAAATTTTTGAAAGAGGATCCACTTGAGTGTGTGGCCCCCAAATCTCAGCATGCCCAAGAGAAAAATTGAGATCCCCTCCCAGGATCGTTGAATCTCCCTTGAGCAGATCTCTATCCAGCAGGGCAGTCCAAAATGGTTCTCTATCACAATAAGGTCCATAAATGTTAACAATAGTAAAAATACTGTCAAAATCCAATGACTTACAAGTCATGCCTAACACCGAATGCATTCCCCAAATAGAGGAAACACACACCTTAGCTTCATTCCAGCCAATCGCCAAACCTTAAGTCTACTAACAACTTCTTCACCACTACACATAGTTTCTTGAAACAACATAATATCAGGATGTTCCAGTTGCAACATCTGGCGCAGTGCAGGTCTTTTGGAGGGACCAGCAAGACCTCGGCAGTTTAAGGACATAACCTTCATCAGATCCCTTCCTTATGGGCATTCACCGCTCTAAGTGCCCTTTCGATAGACAATTGTTTACCCTTCTTAAGGTCTGAGCAGGCTCTGGACTTAGCTTGGGAAATGAAGGATTTCCTACCTCTGGGTTTGCGGGGTTTTGTCTTCTCTTTCCCCAGCCCCCCAGCAAAATGCTTGTTCATAGACCTCAGAAAATAACTAGACTCCGAGGAGCTAGTGGGTGAATAGGGTTCGGAAGGTGTAGTCAGTTGATCAAGGGGGTTTTCAGGGTTATTATCTGGGGAGCAATCTAACAGCATAGGATCCACGACAGGGGGTGAATCCACTGAACAAAAAGGAACCGAAAGAGATGACATCAACTGTGGGGAAATATGAAGATTCCTAAACCCTTCCACCCAATCCAGACTCGGAAAAGTAAAGTTTTTAATAAAAAGACAGAAGGAAGGATTTGTAAGGGTAACAGAAGAAGAACCTGCTGCCATGTTCGGTGACCGAAGAAAGGAAAGCAGAGGTCCCTCCTGAGCTGAATCCCGTAGCTGAGTAGTTTTCGGCTCTTCAGTGACAACTGTGACACCCATAACCAGGACAGAACCTTCCTCCTCCACATTGTCAACAGCCTCCTCACCACCTGTAGGAACCTCTCCATCTGACCGACCATCCATAGGAATCCCCATATCAGAATGCACAAACACCTGCTCGTCCTCAGCATCCTCTTCCATGGTCACCCCGACCTCCTTATCCACAATCCGTCACTTCAGAGTATTACCAAACTTCATACGAACAGGCACAGAGCATTCAATAGCCAGATGTCCGTATTCATGACATCGTCTACACCGAAATGGCACATTTTTATAGTCCAGGGTTTGTTCAAATGTGTAAGGCCCCCATTTCAGGTCCATGCCCTCATATAACCCTTCCCTGACATTGATACTCACCAAAATGTGCGCAACCTTCTGCATCGCAATTGCCACAAAGGAAAAATATGCATCCAGATAAGTCCTCAGTAGGTTACCAATCCTCCTGAAATGTTCCTTGGTCCAGTAGTACAAAGGAAGACCCGGAAGCCGAACCCAGAGCGGGATAACATCCATACGTTCGCGGCTAGCATCAAAGAGAGGGTTCCACGGCTTAAGCAAAAGTGGAACTTTAACAATCGACTAGTTTAAGCTTAATGCCCATTGTGCATGTGCATCCGAGGAAAAATGGAAAGCGAACCACCCTCCAGAAAGCCCAACTACACGAGGGACATAACCACAATGACCAAGCCAATCCCCCGAGGCCCACGATATCACCGTCTTGTGACTTACAGGCTTTCCATAAACCCAACCCACCAGCACCGACTTGACCATCCCAACTATCTGCTGAATGCCAATGTCTTGCCCAAGCGCGTAATTAGGAGCTTTGCCCGTGTTCTTAATCCACTTCCTTCGGCTCTTCACGCGTGGTTCTTTAACCTTCAACCCTGCTAGTCCGACTACACGACCATGGTCCTACTAATCAGAATCCCCGGACGGGCTAGAGAAACCACGCTGTTCGGCAAAGTCCAAATTCACTGCCACAAAACCTCCGAGAGGTGACGAAAAGCCTTCTCGTATGTCCTCACTGGCCATTGTCTCGGCTCTGAAACCCTGCACAAGTGAAGGAGGATTGAAACTATCTGAGGAATTAATGAAGTCTAGCAGCTCCCCAATACCAGCACTCAACGGCTCCAGAGAAGGTGAAGTACAAAAACCCTTAACACCCCAAATGCTCACAACGCGCTCCTCTGGCACAAGACTTTCTGCAGGACCTTCCCAGAACGGCGAGTTGGTCTGGAATGGTAGAGTATCTGCCTCTGGGGTTGCATGTGGTCCATAACGAGTCCGTCTACCTGCTATGCCTCCAAACCCTAAACCACTATTCCCCTCAAAATTCCAGTAAATGCCAGGTGGCGAGCTCTAGATGTCTTGGTGCCGCAATGTGTCACTACCGTAATCTACCTCGTCCATCGTATCCCTAATAGAAAACAGGTGCCTTCCGAAGGAGAGAGTAATAGTAAAAAATAAAAACAACCCGGTAAAAAGTTAGGGGCAAACCTTGTAACCACAACTAGAGCCATTCTTGGGAAGCATGCAGCCCATCTAACAGGACAGACGACCTGTTTTCGTCTGCATTGGGCTGCACAGAGCCCACCGACCTCCTCTCATGACCTAACCTCCACGCTGGTCATCCGCTTCAGCCAAGTTCCATGAAGTTCTTGAAAATCTGTTCACGAGCTAGTTACATGAGTAAGTGTAAGCTATAACTTTTATGTAGCGTATTTGATTCTACCAACTCTACCAAATTCTTTTAAAGGTATTATTTTTTTTATTTCGAGCAAATGTAACTCCTTACATATTACTAACTAGGCACCTTTGTTATCAGTGATGTTGGTAACTCCACATCAACCACTTATGGACTTCTCATTGTGCTTTGCACTGCTTATGATTTTAATCATCGTGTTGTCAAAGTTGTCATACTTGTATCTTTACAATCTTATAAACTGTATATGTGCATAAAGTTACCACATGAATCTTGATTTGGATTCGAATTCAAATAAGAAAATATTGGAAAAACTCCAATTTGAAAAAGTAGGCAAATTATTTAAAATAAAAAAATGCATTTTTACTAATAATAAAAGCTTTAAAAAACTCTAGGAAAATTATTTAAAATAGAAAAGTGCATTTTCACTAATACTAAGCTTGAAAAAACTCCAATTTGAAAAAATAGGCCAATTATTTAAAATAAAAAAAGTGCATTTTCATTAATACTAAAAGGTTGGGAAAACTCCAATTTGAAAAAATAGGCAAATTGTTTAAAATAAAAAAGTGCATTTTGACTAATACTAAAAGTTGTAGCTACTTATTTGATCCAAGCCCTTAAAAGGGTCCCCAATGACACCATCCAACAATATAGTTTTTTATTATTATCAAATCACACCATAAAATTATTAAAACAAAAAAGAGCATACTATTTTTTTAGAATTTCCATGCGCAGTGCATCTTGCGAGCTCGCTTTGCTCAAGTGTTCTTCATAAAATTTGGTGCATCATTGGTTAAAAAAAAAAGTGTTAAAAAGAAAATAGTAGATGCATGCATAGATTTGAATGAACATTTATCTCACAACCAATTATTACACATAGTTATGTCTGCCACTAGGCCGGATAACGGTGTGATCATACATCCTTGAGTGTATGACGACGCACATGAGGAGTTTAGGGAAAGTCTCCTATTTTGGCCATAAAACAAACAATTTATAAATTAAATTAACAATTTATAAAACAAAATTTCAAATTGAGCAATACATTAACATGAATCTTAGTGAAAATTAACAAATACAATTAATCAATGTTCTTTTTGTCTTATGCCCCAAGGGGACATCTAAGGGTAATCCCAATGCAAGGTGTATCTAACACTCGGTGGTCTACAAAAGTTATAGTTTATTAACAACTTGTCACCAAGAGACAAACTATGTATTGCATGCACAACAACAAATCTAGGCACTTTCCTTTTCATAAAGAACTATTGGTCATTTACGTGTTCCTCAAATGAACAATTTGCAAAAAATAAAGAGCACCTAGAACTATTTATGAACCCTGCAATGTTCCCATTAGTGTGTGGATGACCATCTATAAATAACAGGTTCTTCCTATTAAAGTTTCTTGAAACATAACCATTCATGCACACACTATACACGGAAATGTTATGTTAGTATTTAATAATATTCAAGTAATCCGACCGACAATAGATATGACCGCAAAATGGAATAAGTGCAACTAACTGTTTGGGAGGAACGAGTACATGTGAAAGGATAAACAACCCAAGATTTGCAGCATCTATATTAGACTTGGCAATCATAAAATGATTACCACAAAAGGCAAATTCGGTTCCAACATCAAGCACAAGTAGAGAGGACGGACAAGCGCCATACAAAGCGTGGTTGTAAGAAGTTTGATAATTACTTTGCAAATTCATAGGAAGAGAGAAGTCATCGCTACCCTCCAACAATTGGACTGACTTGGTGTGGGTTTGGACTTTTTTGCTCCCAACTCATGCAACTTTTTGGATCTTCTAGTAGAGATGTGTTGGGTGGCATTCATATCATACTTTGGATCACTATAACTTTCAGTTGAGTGAACAGAAGCAGAGGGGTTAGTCAATTTAGGACGAGACATAGTTGTTTTGGCTTCCAACTTTACCAAAAATAAGCATAGGGTATTGTTACTATGTGTCTTTTCTATATCACCTATTGGAGTTTTTACTGTAGCAGGGGGTATTATATCATCAACATTGGGTAATTGATCATTGGTGTAATGTGTGAGTGTGACACGCCAGGGGTTCTCCTTCAACCCTTGACATTTTGAACAACCACATACTATTGGGGTGTCATAAAAGAGATCCATATCACGACGAATTATCATCAATGACCCAATATTGTAGCTGGAAGATGTCATGTTACAATTGGCGGGGTAAAGTGGCTACCGATTTTCATCTATGAACTATGTGTGGTATCTTGCTCTTGATAAGAGCTTATGGCATTTTGGAACTGGTGGAATATCTTGTGCATCTGAACTCAATCCTAAATCAGGATCCTACAATATATAATACATTGATATTCAAATTCACATGGATAAGTAACATAAATTCAAATAGATAATCAAAATATAAATAAAACCTGAACTTACTAGAGATGGAAGGGGAGAACTCATCGAACTTTGAACAAGATGGAATGAGTTGGAATCTGAAGAATTGGCCATTTGATACTCTAACTTTTTCTCCCTGCATTTGAGCCAAATTAACAATCAATATCCATCTCTATAGTCCCAAAATATTTTTGAGAACCATATCACAATCTAACTTGCAATATAGTTTGGAAACCATTTTGTAAGAATCGGGTGAGTTTAAGCAGCATATGTATATTATGAAATATTCTAATTGGTGTGGTATCCCAAAAGAGAACATCTGAGATTAATATAAAATTTTTAAGTTGAAACATCAAATCATGGGATTTTTAAATCAAATGGGTGCGCCAAATCAATAAAACTGCACTAGTGCAATTTTAACACTATGACACATCGGTGCTGCATAACAACGAACGCATTGTATGTCAACATCTGCAAAAGAAAATATCCACTATATTTGATACCATATATTTATTGATGCATTTTACAAAATTATTCATACTAGTGCATTTCCTATCTACACGCTCATCAGTGCGACATAATTTGTATACGCACTCCAACATGATATATGTTTTTTTTATATTTGTTTATTATATTTTTATATGGTGCTACGTTAAACTTCAAATGCACCAATGTGGTTAATGCATATACGCACCGGTGTGATAGAATCACAAGCACACCGGAATGCCAAAAATCAAAACTAAAAAATCGCACAAGTTATTTTTGCCCTAAATTGAAAAGGGGGTGGGAATTTTAATTTTAATTTCAAAAACTAATTCTAAAAGGTGTTTAAAAGTAAAAAACCTAAACAATATTTCATTCCTTTTTCGAAAGTTTGAGGGGAGAGTTTTAGAAGAGAGACTTACGTGGAAGGAGTTTGGAGCAACCAGATTATTTTGAGGATCGAAATTTGTTAGGTATGGTGAATCAAACAAAACCTTGCATAGTAGAAATTTAAAGTATGTAAAATATTACTATTGATCTTATTATTCTATTTAGATTTTAACTAAATCTAGAAAAAAAACTTCATAGTTACCTTCAATGTTGCAACCCTTCTTTTTTCGCTGCTTCTTTTCATTTTATGTTGCTACAAAATTTTACATTAGGGTTTAAATCCCTCTATTGTTTCACAATTACGATTTTTATTTTTAGGGATTTTAGATTTAAGTAGTTTGTGATTTTATATAGAAAGCGTTGGGTGCGATGGGGTCATTTTTTGGGTTGAATTTGAAACCTTGTTGGCCCTGTCAGGTTTTTTTAGTTTTTTTTTTTTTTTTCATTAAAAACACTCTTGCAACATTTTCGATGCATTTTTATAAAATGAACACACTGGTTTGTTTATAGTAATAGTGCACTGATAGTGTTGGGCCTTCCATTATATTTTTATTTTCTAAAAAATGCAAAGAATGTTTTCACAGTTTTCGATGCGATCGTATTGCATTAACATACTAGTGTGTTTATATTAATAGCGCATCGGTAATGCCAGGCCCGTTATTTCCTTTTTTTCCTAAAAACATAAAATAAAGTTATGTGGTTTATGGTGCGCCATTTTTTATATAAAGCACTGGTGCTTTTTTGTACTAAACGCACCGATGCATTTTATATTACTTAAGCGCACCAATTTCAGACTTGTTTTATGTTTTGAAGTTTTGTAATTTATTTGTATAATATAGTTGATAGCTTATGTATTTAATGGTCCTGGTTGTTTATTGATAGAAAATGCATGATAAGAGTTCGATGAACAATAATTCTAGTCGACATGATGGGTGCACATCCAAAATTGCAAAGAAGGCAAGTGCTTTTTAATTTCTGTATTTAAATTAATCTGTGTGAATTATTTGTAAATTTAACTAATATGTATTGATTAATGTGTGACATGTAGAGCCAAAAAACGAGGAAGATCGATAATATTCTTAGCAATCTAAGTGCACAAGAGCGTAAAACATTGATGGAAAAGTTGTAGAGGGATGAATCATGTGAATAAAAAATAAATCAATATGAATTATTTCTTGAATTTTGAGTAATAATATACTTAAGAATATTCTCTAATATGTTTCAAATAATATAATTCACATATGTTGAATGTTATGCAGGGACTGATGGCAACATAAGGGAATGTCATCATAAGAAGAAAAAAATAATGGAAGATGCAAATGATGATGAATTAGTCCTTAGATCATCTGGAGTGGTGTTGGAAGTTAATAGAAGGGGGAAAGACTTTTATAAAACTATGACTGACGGCAACAAAAGAGAATGTCATCATAAGAAGAATTTTTTTTATGGAAGATGCAAATGATGATGAATTGGTTGTTAGGTCATCTAGAGTGGTGTTGGAAGTTAATAGAAGGAAGAAATACTTTTATAAAACTGTGAGGGATATAGTGGAAATAACGTATAGATGTACTTTTCACTTACAATACAAAAATCAATCAAATAATTCCAAGAATCGGGTCATATGTATACTACAAGAGGTGTTTCCAGAGCAATGGTCAAGGAGACCTGTCGGACTTGCAATAGAAAAAACATACAACAAAAAAGAATCATTCAAAAAGTAATCTTCCTAAACATGTTTATGTAGAATATGCATCTACTACTACAAAGCATTCCTTTAATAATTTTAATTCTGCTATATTTATTTTTCATATCAACAAAAAAATAGTTTAATGTCATTTTACATTTTCAGGAAGATTATGAAAATCCCAAAGAATGAACAAGGTGATATATGAAATGTGCCAATACGGATGTCCAAAAAGTGTGCAAGGAGATGGTCAAGGAAATGGACATAATTGCATCGGAGGAGGAGCCATCTCAAAAACAACGTGCTTCAAATGTATGAAATCATTGATTTTTTGGATTATGTACATCTAATTAATTAATTCATCATTAAATATTAATTTTCAATTGTTTTGTTTCAGAAAAGAAAATAAAATGGAACCCATACAACACATAAGAGAGGACGACAAGGAAAAAATTGGTTTATAGCAAATTTTGTGAGTAGTTGTGACATTCTTGTAACAACTTAAGATTTCATAGTGGTTGTGATCTTTATATTTAATTTATTTATTTATTTCACTGGCCATCATTGGATGTCTTGGAATAGGTGTTAACATGGAAAGAGTATGCATCATAATAATTCATTGACATTAGGTTAAGGAAGGGTTCTGAGTATATGTCGGCATACCAAAAATTAATTGTGGAATTTGTAAGTATCTATGTTGTTTTACTTCTCTCATTTTATAAGTAATATAACAACAAAAATCCTTTATGTTAAATCTATGATTTCTTATGGATAAAACTTGTTGAAAACAAAGTATGGAGTGCATCCAACAAAAGAGTTGTTGAGAGATGGCATGAGACATGGTTTTGAAAGAATGTGTGACATTCAGTACGCAATTCTTTCTCTAGTACGTCAATTTTCAAATTTCATTCATGTTATTATCTATTTTAATTTTCATTATTCCTAGCAATGTAGATACAATCAGTACACTTTATTTTTATGTTTGCATATGGAAGCTCATGAAGAAGAGGAAAACAATCGAGGCAATCAACAAAACATCCGGCCAAATAACCCAAGTGATGCAAGTGGCTTGAGCACTGATAACAATTCCAGCGAAAAATGATGATCCATATATTTTGGATGTTAATGCAAGTTGTTGTATATTTTGAAATAATTATCTGTGAAAACCAGGCATTTTGTATAATGTACTGGACATAGTGCTCGAATTGAAAGACAACGGGTTACCAATAAGTGTAACAATTACATGCATATTGACATTTTGATTATTGTGGACTTTATGTTGTCATATTTTGTATGACAAAGGGCCTCTTATTGATATATAATAAAATAAAATAAAATAAAAATATTCTATTGCATTCTCCAATGTCATTGTCAAATGTTACATGTGAAATGGTACATTGGTAATTAAATGTATGGATGATTAAATATTACAATAGCTGCTAGAATCTATGATGTAAGAAATTAATCCAAACAAACACAATAATTAAAATTGAATGAATAGTACTATAAAAATATTTCAATTTATGATGAATAATGGAATTAAAATATATATATATATTCCAGTGCAATGTCAGTAGTCACTATTCAAAAAATAAGCTACGGTGCTTTTGATAGTTTTTGTCGCACCAGTGTGTTGGGGAAAATGTTATGCCCTGGTGCATTTGGTTGAATGATACACCCCGATACTCTAATTTATATTAACCACACCGTTAATTTTTTTTGTAATTCCACGTCTCAGTTGCATTTACCGATGCGTTTATATTTATTAATCACATCGATGCTTTTCAACTGTTAATATGCAATAGGAATTTTTAATATTTTGTACGCACCGATGCTTATTATGATGAAATGCACCAGTGCGCTATGATATATAGAAAGGACCGATAAATTTTAAAAATTTAGAAATTTTTCAATGCGTGTGATGTAACATACCATATCGGTGTTTTGTTATAGAACATAAGCACTGGTGCATTTAATCAATACGTAAGCACCAGTGTTGGTTTGGTTACAACGTTCCGATGCATATATTGCTTTAAAGCACTTGTGCAGTGTAAACTTTTGGTGCACTCCAGTGATCTATGTGTTGGAGTGCATCGTTGCATATTATTCTTTCATATAGAACCGGTGCGTATTAGTATGTTATGCATTGGTGCATCATTTTTCAATAAATCACACCCATAAAAAAAATCCACTTTAGCCTCTGGTCACTGATTTTCTTTAGTTATAAAAAGTTTCCATAAAAACCTCTGTTAAAACATCTGCTACCAATTGCAGAGTTTGTAACGGAGGTTTTTTTTACAATTTTGGCCAATCTTGTAACATTAAAAACCTTCGCTATAGGCTCTTTTCCTTATAGTGTATTGAAGGTTGAAGAAAGCCCCAAAAGATTCACAGCATATGCCCTACGAGGACATATTCACATCCATTGAGAGGATGGAAGAGGCCCCAAAATATTCGCAACATATGAACTATGAGGACATATGCACATCCATGTTCCACCACTCAATTGAGGAAGACCCTTTTAGGGGCCCAGAAGAAGAGGTGATAAAAAAATTTCTACTGTCCATTGGAGAACTTTTCCCAAACTAGGTTCCCATTGAAGAAGACCTCTTGAATGCCTCTTCATACTTAGGATCTAAAAGAGAACTTGTCCCAAATCAAGTTCTCATTGAAGAAGACCTCCGGAATGTCTCTTCATACTCCGTATCTACAACTTTTGCTCCTATAATTCACCAAGTTCTGCACAAAACCTTCAAGGGGTTTCCTCCATTACAAGCAAGGAGTGGTCAAGAGCTGCCATTCAAGCACTTAAAAGTGTTTGGATCTCACAAATGGGCTCACATGCACTTCAAAGGAAGGACGAGTTCACATAAGTTTGCAAGGATCTTCGCAAATCCCTTCATCAAGAAGTAGTTCACCCAATTGAGAACTTCTTTGGGAATGAAGACCTCTTCTGAGTAGGCTCCTTAAATCCTTCTCTTCACATTCTATTTTTTTTGGGGGGGGTGGGGTCCCAATGTGGATTTTCCCTCTTACTCATTTTTTAGAGAAACTTGTGTGAATTGGTACCTAATATGGTTGCGAATTATCGGGACCCATTTTTTTTCATTTATATCACCTAATCAGGCTTATGGGGGTTGTTAGAGCAAAAAAAAACCTCTCCATAGCATCATTCTCCTACCCGGTGACATAGACCATGACTTCATGACTCTAGTGGGACAAACCCCATTCAATTTGACCACTTGAGTCAGTTTGGAGCTTCTTCAAAGCTCCTAAGGGACTAACCTACTATTTTTAGAACTCATGAAGTCTAGTTTGGCATATGAAGGTGAATTCCTTCAATTAGGGCTTATTTTCCTTGATTTTAGGGTCCCACATTGCAACTTAGAGTTGTGGAGTGAATTTGGGGATTTTAATCTATTGTTCAGGAACTCCATGCACTAATTTTTTAGCTATTATGAGACAATAGCACCCTCCTTGAGTGTTTTTAGGGATTTTCTCCTCGTGCATGTGCATTCACTCAGTTTCATGTGCCTCTTTCAGTTAGAACTAGTGATTCATAAATCTTGAGTCAATGTAACTTAGTTTGGAGAGTGTGCATGACTAACTAAGGGTATTTTTCTCTAGTTAAGCCTCACTAGCACCTCTTGCACTGCATGAGCAATTCAAATTGCATCCTACCCTAATTCAAATTTCCTTGCCTATTTATTGTAACTCTCTCCATTCATTGAAGCTCAATGTAATACAACATTCTCTTTCTCTCATGCAATTGACTTCTCTCTTTTGTGTGATGATTGATTTTTAGCACATTTATTGGATGAATTTGTAGATCGTTGATCTATTTTATAGTATTGCTGTCTTGTTTAGTATCTAGATCTATATGCTCAAATTCACAGTGACAAACCTCCATAAAATGGCAATTTACATCTTTGTATCCACTACCATGGGGATAAAAACAAAAAATAAAAAATCATAAGAAATAACAACAGGGCAAAGTTAAAATATTAAAATATTTACATGAAGTTCACTTAGAAGGATCAAGCAAGGTGAGAACTTCAAGGTTTGGAATTTGTAAAACTAAATTGATATAAAATAGTTGAAAGCCTTCATAATTATTAATTTTAAATTGTTTCAACATTTTAAAACTTTCAATGACCTCGAATTAATCTAGTAGTTGAAAACATGGCAAACCTAGGCTAAATTATTCCAAATTCTACATTATTCTCTTATTGATAATAAAATTCCAGATATCATAGTTACCTATAATTTTTTTCTCCATGTTATCATAATTGATGCTCTTGAATCTATTATAAAATAATCAAGGGTTTGAATGGCTTGTAAATGGAAATAATGAACCCAACTACAAAGAATATTGTTTATCCATTTGGAAAAATATTTGAAAAACAAACTTAGTACTACAAGAATTGACCATGTCAATTAACCAACCAGGTATAACAAGAATAATCTAATCACTTATAAACAAGTGAAATAAGTGCATGTCAATTTTGTGCTCACCACATTGAAGAATAAGGATGTCGAGATAACTTTAGAGCATATAAGGTGGTAATAGAAGCATAGTTCATTAAATAACATCTTAAATGCATTTAAATGAATCAGAAAACCCTGTAAATATTTAATCTATTAACATGATAAACAAGTTCTGCTTTCTACAAGGCAAAGCAGATTATTTGAGGCATAACGCTTCTTCTCAAGACTAAAAAAGACCAAAAAGATCCCATGTAGTCAACTAAAACCATACCATGCAAAACAAAGAATCTGAATTGAGATAGAGACTCTCTTCTTCTCAAGACAAGAATGATCCAAAAAAACACTTGTAGAAAATTAAAATCATAACATAACACGCAAGACAAATTAATGGAATTGAAATAGAGAGGGTTGAGTAGTAATAGTCACTCTTTACACTATTAGAAAAGACTAATCTCATGAATCTATGATAGCCACATCAAAGATAAACCCAAAAACAACACCGTGAATGAATAAAAAATCCATTTTTTACTTACAAATCTCTCAACTAAAGCACCCATAAAAACTTGTGTGCAAGGCACTCAAGATGCGTGGGAGATGCTTAGGCATCATGCCATCATTGTGTAGAATGGAAAGTAAGCAAAATATTCCGTTGATGTATGATCATGGTTGTGTTACACTTAAAATGTAAGTAATTATGTAAAGATGTGTCATTCAACTAGATGCAATTGATTAGAGGATAAGAAACATGTCTTGAAAACATTGCCATGTGGTTTATCAAAACAGAAGGATCATTAATATGCTAAAACCTTTGGGAAAATATTATTTTTTATTGATTTGTCATGTGGCAAATTTTAGTTTGTCTTGCACTTTTTAATAAAAAGAATGCATACCAAAAATATGTTTCTTTGATAATTTTGTATGGCCATAGTATATGATATTGTCATCACAACCAACATCCTAGTCATCATACATGAATATTATATCATACAAAAGCATGGTTAACTACAGTTTATACATGCAATGTAGATATCATTCAAAATCCTTGTATATATATTTCGCAAGATATTATAGAATTTAACTATTATATAGTAATGTGGCTTTAACAGTGACAACATGGGTCTAATACAAACTCTATATTAGCAATACAATTGGCTACTCCAAACATGTGAAGCTACATACTTTACCTTAATCAAGAAAACTAGGACCAACATCAATTTCACCATACTAATACAATACAATTGATTATTATGTACAGTAGAGCTCTATATTCCACTGGGCAATATAATAAAAAATCACAAAGATACTTAGTGAACCCCCTTGTTTTATATCAAGATATGAAAACTTGATATGAAACAAGTAAAAAATGGGAATGCCATATGTATTAGCTCTTAAAATTGAGGCTATGAGAATTAGGGGCATATGACTGGGATCATGGGAAGTAAAGTTCAAGATATTTCGAAAGTGCTTGGGAGAATAACAGAATAGTGCACCTCTACTTGTGGTTGCATTCTCAAGGAAGTTGAAAGTAATATGCTTCACACAATTTGAAAAGTAATATTCAAACCCGACTCAGATCGGTTAGTGATTTGCAAATCTAGTTGAGTGAAATTCAAGCTTGTAAATAGTAAGTTATAAGAAATAAGTGTGAAAATTCATTTAAGATTTGTTACAATGTAAGATGCAAATGATAGGTAGAAAAATTCTAATTATAAAAAGGGAAGGGAAACACTTAATTACTTTAATCTAGCCCAAGAGAGGCAATCTTCAAATGTTAGACGTCTTTGTGAAACCAAACAAACACCGGGAATTGTTAGGTTTGAGTATCCCTTTCAGACTTGAGTGTTGTTATGTATTCTTGTGGTTTGCAAAGAAAATCATTTGCTTTAGTTGGAGTTTTGTCCAAGAGACCTTCAAATTCAGACCTTTGCCATGTGAGATAGTGGTAAATAATATGTGGAAACAAGTGAAGCGTGTACATGGGTGCATGTTTTTCAATGGTATCTCATGATGTTCCATAGTTCTTAGTCAAGTGAGGGATAACCATTCAAGTGTTGTACTTGGTTCCTAGAGTTCCAGACTCTAGCAATGGCTTATGGAAGTAAACACACCTTGAATCTACATATGATCTGGCATTGACATTGTCCAAAGCATTTAAAACAATATCAACCTCATCGTTCCAAAAGGAGTCGTCAAAGACATGTTGGGTATATGGGGTCACATGATTTTGCAATGCTTCAACTTGCAAATGTGGGTTGATTGCAATGGCAACTAATACTACTACTCTGGACTTTTCCTGACCAATATTCCAATCATGAAAGAGGAATTATCTGCTAAGATTCATGTCATCATTCATTATAATCAACTTTTCCCAGTTTCACAAGAGGCTCCAAGGAGGGCTAAGTTCTTTAAAAGCTCACATTCTAGATGTTAAAATAAATGTTAATTACTCCCACAATATTCACCCTAGAATTAGAGCATTTTTACGGGTTTTTTAGCAGTTAAAAGATCTCGATCTTGGCAGGTCTTCTTGGAAGTATGAACTATCTTTATTTTCTTGAGGAACTGAATTTTTGTAGAGTGCATCTTCATGTTAGTTTAGTAATATGGTGTGGTTGTCACAACAACCGAATTCATTTGTTTATTTTGTCTTTGCCTTTGAAATTCAAATTGGTATCAGAGCCAAGGAGTAAGCAGCATGAAGGAATAGAGTCTATAGGAAGCCTAAGCATGTGAAGAGGAATTGTTGCAAACATCTTCAGCTCTTGTGAAGAACTAGAATCTACTCCAGCCTATGTGCAGATTGCAGCAGCCAGCCAGGAAGAGAAATTGTTGTGGAAGAGCACGCAGATGAGGTCTTGACTTCCACTATCAAGAGTATTGAAGATCAGGGTTATTGCTGATAAAGGCGTGAACAAGGGGTGACTTACACACTTCAAATATGTTTTTTTATCACGGGTAGTCCCTAGAGTAGGGTGTGGCCATTTGTTTTCTAAACCAAGTACAATATATTTTTTTTAAAAGTGATAATCTTAATAGTTTAAGAAAAAGAAGGTGATCATCTTAATAGAAATTTTTTGAAAAGAAAGTGCAAATAGCCTTTGAAAATATAACATGGCCATTGGCATCCATAGTTATGCCTACATTCCTACTTTCACATGAAAGAATTATGAAATGTGATCGATAAAAATGATGACTTTGTTGGAGTCTCAAGTTATTTGGGATTGTGTATCCCATGGATAGGGAGAACCAGTAGGTGATGTAACCGAACAAGCCCTAACGAATGCTCGAAAGAAAGAGTTAAAAGAACACAAAGCCAAGGATGCAAGGGCATTGCATCTCATCTATAATGCTTTGTATGAATCCATCTTGCCTAAGATTTCTCTTGTGAAATTTTGTAAAACGAGCTCGGATATCTTGGAGACCAATTATTAGGGAATCATGATGGTAAAAACCGTAAAATTGCAAAATTTAAGAAGGGATTTTGAAAGCTTGAAAATGAAAGAGTCATAATCTATAGATTAGTATATGAGTCAGTTCATGACTGTCATAAATTAGTTAAAGGTGTATGGTGAAGATATATCTGATCAATCCTCGAATGGGATGTTAGTGTGGGAGGATGGCAGTAATGGTGAAAGGATGGGTATGGTGGTGGGAGATCGGCCCGAGGAGGAGGGAAATTACATCCTGTCACCTCCGTCCATTCAAACTTGAGCCTCGTCTGCTCACCAACCTTGTGGTAATAATGGAAATGGGATGCTATGATTTCAGTGTGGGATGGATTGATCAGCTTGGTCGTCGGAGCAATGAACTTCCTATTCTCATTCCTTTTGTTGTGTTGCTCCTAGGGTGTTGTAGAGGTGGTGGGATTCCATTCTTATGGTATTCCGTTCTTAGGACACTGCGACAACAACGTTGGAATGGTGAGAGAAAGGTTAAGAGCTTCAAGCCGGTGTGGTGGCTACTAGTGTGTTCGTATTATGCCGAAGAGAGGGGAAATGGTAGACTGTTTGTCTACCCTAACAGATATGTTGATTGATATCAAGAATGAGGCGAGAAATATCGGGGAGGAAATGCAGGAAAATACCCATGATCTTACTCTTTGGGTCCAAGGTGTTATGGACTGGGTGGTGAAATTTGCAGAGGTGCTGCACATTCCCCTCCCATAGTTTCATGTCGCTCCTATGACCATCGATCCAAGCATTCGTGTGCAGTAGTGTTAAGGTGGTGCCGAAAGTGGGGAGTTGGAAATGAAAGAGGAAGGGGAGGCTACAAAGGCAAATCAAGGGGGTGAAGATGTTTTTGTACCAGAGGAGAGGGAATTCGAAGCTTTGGAGCCTCCTCCAAATCATTGTTGCTTGGAAAATAGTCTCCTAGGGAGAATTCACATTGCTAGGATGCCATGTATCTTGTCTTTTGGTTCACATATGTCATGGACTATTATGTTTCTTGTCTGTTCAATCGGTTCTCTATCGGCCATATGCTTTCTGCTAGTTTTTTCAGTTGGTTCTATATTGGCTATCTATCAGCCATATGCTTCTCTGTTGGTTTTTTAGTTGGTTCTACATCAGCTCTCTATCGACCATATGTTTCTATGCTAGTCTTTTAGTTGGTTCTATATCAATAATTTTCAGTTCTGAAGAATATAGATTCTGTAATAATGTCTCATAGTCTTTTGCTATGTAATCAAGAAACTGATTTGTGTATGCAACTAGTTTTTTTAGTCTGAAGGAAATGGCTTGGAAGATTAAAGTATAAATATTTAGTCTGGTTAAATCAGTTTTGAGTCTAGTAGTAGACAGTCTAGGATTTTTCCTTTGGAACAAGAGTTCCAGTCAAGATTGGAAAGGTTGTAAATGGATTGTAACTGGTCATTTCTTGTGAAATGGACTAGGTTCTCTTCACCAAGGCCATGGAAAAATATGTATATGTGTTTTTTGTATATTGTAATATAATGTTCTAACTTACAAAAAAAAAGATAAATCTGATCAAAAGGTAATTGAAAAGGTTCTCATAATCCTACCAAGAAAGTTCGAGGCAGTTGAAGCAAAAGATTTGAGTCATCTACCAATAGATGATCTATTGGGATCTCTCCTCTCCCACAAATCCAAAATAAACAAGAATGATGATTCTTCTTTGGGAAATGCATTCGAGACTCGGGTTTCTATTTCAAGAGGTAGAAGCAGAGGTAGATCAAGGTTAAGAGGTAGAGGCAGAGGTAGTAGAGGCAGGAGCCAGCGAGGCAATGAGGAATATTTAGAAAAAGAAAGGACATAGGCTCTCAAAAAACACAGAGGTATGAAAAATCCAAGATTAAATGTTATTACTACAATAATCTAGGTCATTGCACCAGTGATTGTAATATACCCAACCCCTAAACTAAGGTCATGGGGACATGTAAACCCAAAGGAAGGCTGAATAATGGTATAGCACAACGGAATAAGGTCAACCAAATGCTAGGATAACATACCATAAATCCAATTAAAACAAACAGACAGCCTTTAAAAATTATTGCGATACTTTAAAAACAATTATAAAACTCCCCAAAAGCTCATGCAAATGCAAGAACGTGCAAGCATGATAATGCAACCAGATTTACAAGCTTTACTAAACTTGGACCTTAGCACTATTAAAACATTAAAGGTGACCATAATCAACCCAATAATTCTAACTAATCATATTTATGGAATTCTTTGCAAACAAATACAAACTAAAACTTTTTGTTGTAAAACTATGCAATTTATGACACTCCCATCAATCTAATTTATGACACTTTTATTAACAGTTTTTCATTGCTCAACATATCAGACCCGAATCAAACACAAACAGTCATTTGATAATGTAAAATGGAAAATACAAAGCTACCATATACAACCATTAATTCATACAAATATCATATCTACTATTCTATCAAAATCACTACTGGATCATCCGGTAAGCATCCAAATCCCTGCAAAACCAACTGTGAGTACCAAATAAAAAGCATACCAACTATATGGGGAACTCTACAGCCACCAAGGGCACACTTTCAATTTCATACAACATCAAATAATTAATTCTCTAGGAAAACTATCAATTCAATCCAATTTCCAAGCAGAAAAACCCATCATCTAGTGATCAAAACTCAACAATTTCTTCTGTAGAATCATAGAGCACATTTGATAGGCTATGGGAGGTGCAATTGCAGATTAAGATACATCCAATAACATATGTACAAACATATTTCAAGTTTTCATTAAGATCTTATCTCAAAACAAGGAGAAAACGCTAATTTCCAAGCAAGATTCCTCAACTATAGTTCCAAAAAAACAAGCAATTTCAACTTATGAATTCATCTACAGATCAGATCAGCCATGGAGGGTGAATTTGCAGAGTAATATACATAAAATAACAAATTAATAAATATATTTCAATATTCCATCAAGATCATATCTCAAATAGAAGAGAAAAACACCAATTTCCAAGCATTTAAACCATCAAATCTACATCCAACCATTGATACAACTACCATGCTCATCAACAGTAAATAGTTCATCTATGGAAACAATGAAACCAAAATATAAACATATGAATTTACATAAAGTAAACCACTTATCTTAATAATGTGCAACTGGCATCATCCGGACCACGTTCCACCCAACCATTGGCATTGCCAAGCCAGATCTCACTTTGACAGGCCACCCCCGAGCTGAGGCCATGGATCCACAAGCATATGTGGACTCAATAATAGCTCAAGTATCTCTTTGAGAAGCCACGACTCAATTCCTCACCACCTGCTTTCTCCTCCACCCCACTACCAGGTGGAATGGTAATCCCTAAACCCCCTAGGTTCCTCAAGACATCGCCCTTCACCATCAAGATTTATGTGCAGGTCCAAGATAGAGACAAGCAGTGGACATGGAGGAACTATACCAAATTTGTATATGCTTTCCACAAACACCATACAAGATCACAATGCTTCAAGCATAAGGTTCATTCACATAACAAAGCATACATGGCTTCCCAAGCTCACAAGCCTACCAAGCTCTCAACATCAATGGCATGAACAATCAAGAATAATCAACCATCCAAAAGAAACATCAACCACCCAAACCATGGATTTATAGACCAAAGAAGGTAATTATAATCCAAGCGGGTAAAATCAAACCAAGGTAAGCCAACTTGAGTCAAACCAAGGGGGGTAACTCAACCACAAGAGGCTAACTCTAGTCCAACCCAAGCAATTCAAATTTCAAGGAGATTGGCTCCAAGTCACTCTACCCAACTCAAATTCATGTGTGGACACATCATCTATGGATAGGAATCAAAATTAGTGAGGTGAGGTGTTACACAAGCCAAGGCATATTCCCAAAATAGCTAAGGAGAGGTTACACAAGGAGTTACTTGACTTTTGAGTTGTGATGGCTAAAAATAGGCAATGAGGGCACACTTGTGCAAGTGGTGGTTACAAAACCAAGTGTAACCTCCAAAAATGAGTTACAAAACCACCAAATTGGCCCAATCAACAAGTGGAATCCACCCAAGCACCCACTAAATCATGA
Source organism: Larix kaempferi (assembly GCA_027924585.1). Taxonomy (NCBI): domain Eukaryota; kingdom Viridiplantae; phylum Streptophyta; class Pinopsida; order Pinales; family Pinaceae; genus Larix; species Larix kaempferi. Next base: position 410,157 of record BSBM01000357.1, read on the forward strand.
ATTAGGCTCAATAGTACCAACATAGGCTAAAATAATCAAAATTTGGGTCCATTGTACAATGTTTGGGTGATCATCAACTAATAAAGACACCAAGGCATAAATACGAACCATGCTCAACCAAACAAGTTCTAAAGTTCTAGGAATGTCCCCATTCCCAGTCACATTGTGGATCTAGGCCTCCCATACTCTTTTGTGGTCTTTGGTGTGCCAGTTGTTTTTTATTAATTAATTATTTACAAAATAATAATAATAATGTCTCTTGGTCCTTAAAGATCATTGTCTTGGCACCTAGTGCCACAATAATAAACAATTACAATTTACATATCTCTGGGGCTTAACACACGGGGTATTACATTCCCCCGCCCTTAAACAATGCATTGTCATCGATGCATAATACATACATACCTTTCCAAAAGGATAACATACACGCCCATACATGCCTAGAAAGATAACATCCTTCAAACTCTCCGTGAAACTCTCATAGGCATGCCCATACATGCCTCATAAAGATAACATCTTTCTAACCACAATACTTCCCACTACCATCTACTTTCTTGTCCATCTCCACTACCCATGGGAGAACCGAGACTAGTAGAGTGGAATCAAGGAAGCAAGGGTCGATCTTCAATCCCTATCAGAGGGTCTTCAATCCTCTTTGCAAGGCCTTCAAACCTTCAACAAAGATACATCCACCTGAAAATCATATTTTAATCACTCATATGATTAACATCATGTATATAAAATATATATGATATAAGGATATTATTCTGTAGAGATACTTTCTTCACATTGCAACACCCACATGGTTAGCATCAAACACACACACATACATATACTTTGTTCAACAAGATACATAGAATACATCTCCAAAATAAAAGATACATGAGATAAGATCTAATTATGACATGAAATAAATTCTTTGAAAACACGACATGAAATAAATTATTTTTTTTATTGCATTTCACTCTACTTCACCTAGGATACATGAAATACATCAAAAGTACATGAAATCAAAACACTTGAAAAGCATCTTCCCGAGACACATTCTAACCAATTTCAAATTCAATTTCAATCATGCATTAGGTACATATTCTAAGTTACTTGAAATACATGAAAAACACATGAATTGCATTAGGACACTTTTACAGATAAGGTATTTTCCAATAAATATGCATGAACTATCACCAAGATATTTTCCAACAAAGATATAAGAAAATACCACAAAGATACTCTTCTAGAAAAGATATTTTTTCAAAAGAGATACTTTCAACAAGATCATAAAGATACTTTATGCACTTTATTCTTTCATTATATATTCATTACAATATATATATATATATATATATATATATCATTTACACATTTCTAATAACCTCTTATATTCACCAATGAAACGCTCACACAAATAAAATCACAATAACAATTAATCAATAATAAGAGAATTACTAGAATAGCACATAGTCATTCTTGCCTCCCAAGTGGCAATTCCACTAATAATCAATTAGATAAGTTATGATAATGATAATGCCACTTGGCTTCTCATGCAGAAATGACCAATAATGCAATAATAAACATACTACATGCATAAAATAAAATAAAAGGAGAATGGAAAACACCATTTAGACAAGTGTCCCATTTCCTAAACTAGACAAGGAGTTACTTATTGATGTAACCACTCCCTTTTAAGTGGCAAAACATGCCCATACATAAAAGTTTTCTCTCAAAAGAAGCAATAAAGGCAATAGGGAGTACAATTCCCATTCATAACATTCATATTAGTAATAGTAATACTACATCATATATATATGTAACATCCCGTTAATTTCGTAAAAATTTAAAAATTTTAAAGTAGCATTAAATGTTAAAATTACAGATGCGGAAATAATAATTTCTTAAACAACCAGCATTAAATATTGAAGTCATAAATGCGGAAAACAAATTAATCACGTATTCTTTTAAATTAAATACATTTTAACGACAGCGACACAACATACTTCTTTTTAAAACAAATACAACCATAGTTTTGCTTGTAATAACTGTAATTCAAATTATCTTGCAATAAAGTTTTCCTGACAGGGTATTGACAGCTTTTTTTTTGAATGGTGATGAAAGGGGTCCTACGAGGTACCCTGAGGCTTACTTAGCTATGTTAGCTACAACTTTTGAACCTATTCTTCTTGCACATATTCGCAGGTAAGAGTAATGCGACAAATCAAGTGTTATGAGTATTTAAGTTTTTCAATTAGTCGTTGAAGTTTGGTAAAAATTCTAAGTAATCCCTTGCTTAAGGTATGAATCCCTGTCTAAATTCTATATGTGTTACCTTGATTAAAGTTAGAAATCGTAACCATTCGATCTTATGCTAAAATCTTCAGTGATACTTCATGGAGGATACTTGTACTAGGAACTTCTCAAAGACATGCTATATTATAGTGTATAAGTGCCATCATAATCCTATCGACCTTTTTCCATTTTGCAAGGGTAGTTCTACCAACTTAAAAGCTTGATAAGTTTTCAATTGTAATCTCGTGGAAACGAAAATTCATATTAGTATAACAAAGTTCACTATAATGCTTACCTTTATGTCATACTTGTGATAAAAAATAATGTGAATGTGCATACTATGGGGTTGACCCTATCCAATTTTAATATTTGGGCAATGTGATAATACTATGTGATTTTGTGAAAGGAGATAACAACATAACGAACAATTTCGATGGGTAAAGGATGATTTCTAAAGTATATACTATGCATTAGATTTGTATCATAATAAATATAAACCTTTGCATTCGAATTGCCATCGTAATGAAAATGCAATGAACTATACATTGTAACAATAGTTTTGATACTGGCAGGTGATAAGACGGGGTAATAAGTATTAGAGTACAAGTATGATGGCATCGTTAATGAGATTGGTCTTTGACATTTAAGTCACTTAAATGTTGTCTTGAGTGGAATTATAGTGGATGCTCTCGTGGCTAATGTAGCACGTGAAGTAGTTCACAAAATACACTTAAACGTCGAGCTGTGACAGGTTTTGATCCAAGGTCTACCGAGTTGGAAACATCATGGATGAAATAATAAATAAGGTGTTAATGCAGTGGTTGCCCAAATCTCAACGTGCCTAGATGGCAGCAAACTCCATCGTCGATCCTATGGATTCTTGGGCTTTGAACTAGAACCCTAATTCCCACTATGTTCAAGCAGTTGTTAGTTTTCTTGTCATTCAATGTGTTGGGAGTGGCTCTGTGGAGAGGCCGACAAGCCGAGAAATTTAAGGGTTTCATTTGTAGGGGTTTCGAGACTCGAAATCAGAACCTGTTGAAGGTTAACCTGCTAATGGTGTTTTTACGTCAAGAAGCCGAACCTTCTGCGAGTGATTGCAATATTTTTTGGCATTGGAGGTTCGGATTTAAGGTCTCTCTTTATTTGTATGTTTGAGGGAGTAGTCTTCAGGGTTTCTAGCTATTGATAAGGAGTAAAAGATCGACCCTTGAGCAAGTATATACTATTGTTTGCAGATCTGGTACTTCTTTGTTGAGCTCGAAGGTTGGCTTTGTTAATAGTTGTTGGTTTTATATGACTCTTACTCGGAACTATAAGCCTAGGTAATGTCTCGACTTAAGTTTCAAAGCTCTCTTATTGCTTTGATAAAATATAAAATCTCTGTAGTTTATCATTTGACCACTTGTGATTTTTGTGGCAGGTTTTTCACTTCAATGAGTGGTTTCAGTATTTAAAGCTTGAAGGGAAAGGTGTTGCTCAGCCGCCGGGTAAGACTCGGAGGTTCACTTCCTTGTAGACACCCTGGCACGGTGTGGTCGATGTTTTTATGATGTTAAGAGTCTGTTATTTTAGGGTTTGGAAATATTTTCCTTGCCGTGAAGAGGATGATGTTTAAAGAATGTTACTATGCTCGGCAGGGGTTGAATCCTCACCCTGTCAACCTTATAGCATTTCTGCTAAGGTTTTTGTTAAACAAAAATGTATGAGGGAAGAACCCTAAGTTTGGATTAGTCGTAAATAAGAATTCTTAAAATGTTTCAGTTTCAATTTTGTGTTTATCTATAATGTTATTTTGACTGCAATGATGCCATGTTAAAAGATGAAAGACGAGGCTTAACTTAATCGCATACGAGATTTCTGTGCAATTTATGTTTTAAGCAGCCATTTATGTAGTTATGAGATTCAGATTGGTTTGAATCCTTTGTTTGAATGAACACTACGTTTGATAAAAAAAAATGGACCCGACCGAGAGCCATGGCTAACTTACATCACAAAAGAGTAACCCTGTCGTTTAAATTTAAAGTCTAGATAGTGATGAGAACTCATTAGTTGGTAATGATCCAACACTCAATTAAAAATAATGCTCTGAACTGAGCTTATTCTAAATAGATGGTTGTTGTACCTATGATGGTTAACCATAGAATGTTTTGTTTTTTTTTGGAATTCAAATAAAAGAAGAAGAGTTTTGTCCATCGAACCTATTATTGTCATGTAACGTAGATGATAAGATCTCCTCTATTAAAGGTTTCGATCGTATGTTTGAGTTATTGTAAAGGAGTAAAACAAAGTTAGGTTATGTTTTAAAATAGGCAATGTTTGAATTTAAAGATTATGATTGTTAACTAGATCAAAAGATGATATAAAAATATTGAAAAGAAATAGTATAATAAAATGATGTTGAATATTTTTTATTGATAAGTATCTATCTAGTTTATGTGTATCTATTCTGTATAAAGAATTGCTTGCAGCTGTTAAAATTTCTAAAGTAAATAATGCCTGAAACATTGGATTTATAACACCCTACTGTTGAAATAGAATGCAAAGTGTTAGCTGTCAACAATGGATAGTGATTATTGAAAAACCTATTTTCGTGCAGAGATGACATGTCTTTCTTTTGTAACTAAATACAAGAAAAGCTAAATATTTGTTTTATAATGTACTATTCTACATTCTGAGTTTAACCATACATAAATGATACTTCAGAATTTAAAAGAAATGCTTCAGTAATTATCTAATCATTCAAATGTCATTCTCCCTATCATTCATCTCTATTAATTTTACTTTTCTGTACTAGAGTACTATACAGATAACAGTATGGGTACAATACAAAAAAGAATGTAATCATTCATCTAATTTACTTAACCATCCTTATGCCAAATCATCTCTAGGTAAGGAATTGAAACAATTTCTTCTGTATAACTGTAAATAATAAATCTACAATGCAGAAAATCATTTAACTGTAAACAATAAGTCAGAACAGTAGAACCTATTCCACCCAACATATTCCTGAAGACAGCCAAATTACTTGCCTTAGGACCCCTGAGCCTATTCACTGAACCACCAGGAAGAAGAAGAGTTTGTAGAATCCTTAGTTCATCAACTTGAAGTAAAAATATAGATCATCCAGTCATAAAGACTCAGCAGTCAAAGAGACCTACACCAACACCTTTGGTTTCCTTCTCAGAATAACTAGCAGACTCACAATGCACTTCCACTTAGCCTCCATATTCGAATCTCTCAGTGATCACCTGATACACTTGAGGAAATATTTCTGCATAAAATATTGTGGAGCTGCCTGCTCAATTCGAATTGCCTTATCTAGGCTGCCTAGGCCTTTTGGTGGTTAACCTGGTCATTAATGAGCTAACAACTCTCTTCCACCCACCTGGGGGATAATGCCACAAATTTAGGGGTAGTTGTCCCATAACCAACAGCTAGTGGTGGATTGCAAATGCTACCATCTGTCCAATGCCTTCTAACATCTTCCATTCCTCCTAGTGGGTCAGTGAACACTCATTTAACAGTTCCCTTGGGTGTTTGTCTCCTGTTTTAATTTATTAAATAATAATAATCAGTCATTACAATCATCCTTGACCAATATTTGGTCATAATTACAAAAACTTGTAATTATAATTTAATATAATTTTTTTGCAATAAAAATAAATAGTCTCAAAATTTGGGTAGGTGACAATATATAATAATAATAATTCACAATTATACTTGTAATTATTCTATTATACTACATATAATATATTTATTTAAATTTTATGCACATTACACATTACCTATATCTCATATGTTAATCATATATATGCACACTATTATATATATGTCATTATATATACACATCTTTTTCCATCTTACATCATATCATATATATATACATGATTACACATATCACAACTAACATTACTATATATATATATATATATATATACATACATATATATATGTATACATCATAATAATATCTATATAATTACACTAACCTTATATACCATATATATGCAACTCACTAATCTAATTGCATATACTTACATCATTAAATTTAAATACACTATAATACACATATAGACATATATACCAATATATATATACTGCATAATACTATACAACATATACAATACTATATGACATCAATACATATCATCAAATATGTCTATTATATACCTACTTTATCACATACGTACACACTTATACATATAGTATACACATTCCGTAAACAATTAAAGACAACTTTTTCTAGTTTCCAAATTTTAATTTCAAAAAGCCAGTTTTGGCAAGTAGGAGTGCAACTTTAAAGGAGACCTGCTCACAAAGTTTTCAGAGACATTTCATAACTCAACTATGCACCCAAATCATACCAAAGATATGAAAGCATGCAAATATATCCTTCCAAAAACCAAGTCAATCATACCCATAAATCAATTGTACAACAATAAGCATTTCAATAAATTCAATGAGCAGTAAAAGAGGCAATGCACGATGAACAAGCATCGACCAATCAAATCACTAAACAGTAAATAAGGCAATGCATAATAACAAGCATCGACCAATAAAGTCACTAAACAGTGAAAGAGGCAATGTACAAGCATCAACCAATCGAATCACTGAACAGTAAAAGAGGCAATGCACATTAAACATGCATCGACCAATCAAGTCATTGAATAGTAAAAGAGGAAATGCACAAGCATCGACCAATCAAATCATTGAACAATAAAAGAGGCAATGCACATTAAACATGCATTGACCAATCAGTTTGTTGAACAATAATAGAGGCAACGCAAGGTGAACATGCATTAACCAATCAATCTACTGGATCAATAGATATGCAATGCATAGTACTTACCAATCAATCTATTGAGTAGTAAATATGCAATATTAATGTTGATGTATATGTAACTTCGGAATGTATTTCACATATATGTATATTGTATTCCTATAGAGATGGTATTATTCCTCTATAAGGAAGTGTCGTCATTTATATTGTAAGTGTCGTAACTTATACTTGATGGGTTATTAGACCACCTTGTTTGGGGTCGGCCCTGTATAAGTCATGTGGGTCAAAGGGTTATTAGACCACCCTATTGGGGGTCGGCCATGTGGGTCAAAGGGTTATTAGACCACCCTATTGGGGGTCGGCCCACTCAGCATTATGTTATGTGGTTAAGTTCGAGCCGACATGAGTTAGGTAAAAAGGCAAGTCAAGTCAAGTATAAATAGAGTGCGGGAGGCACTCTATTTACTCACTCACTTCTCACACATGCTCTCAAGGAGGAGAGGCGCACTTATGGAGGAGGAGGATTGCTGCTAGGTTATGGCTATCTCTATTGGTTGGTTGTATCATTGCTCTATCTATCTCTGAGGAAGTTATTGGGGTTTTTCACCTTTATGGTTTTCCCCAAGTAAATCTTTGTGTCTCTTGTGTGCTTGCATTATTGTCTCCATGATTGATATGCTGTAGATATGTTGTACATGTTGTTCTCTCAGTTAAGATCCTAGATCATATTGAAGTAAATTCTGAAAATTTAACATGGTATCAGAGCTAGCCTGAAAGAAGGCATGATATGGCATGTATGACACTTGTTGCACTTACGATGCTAGGGCTTGATATAGCAAAAACCAGTCATCGTAGCACTTTCACTATAAATCCGTTTTGGCGCAGTTTTCGGATCTGAAATTGTTACAGGCCAAAGCTAAGAGCTCCAGGTATCTTGTGTCCAAAGGACAACCTCTAATTCGTTGTACTTTGTGATTTATGATCTGTACAATATAGGGTTTCTGCCTCTTCCAGATCTGAGTCAAAATCAGGTGACCTTGGGAAAAAGGTCATATCTTGGGCTAGGAAGCTCCAAATGAAATTTCGTAAAAAGTGACAGGTAGTACACAGTCTGTACTATCTCAGAAAACTTTTTCAGAGGCCGAAGTTGAACCAGTGACACGTGGAACACCGTACAAGTTCGCTCTCCTGTATTATCCCATAAACAGGTCACGTTGCGACATTTGGCATAACTCTCTCTCAGAGAGTCCAATTGAGGTCAGACCTGTCAGGATGGAAAGGTAACAGGCCGAGCTATCTCAGAAAACTTTTTCAGAGGCCGAAGTTAAAACAGTGACACGTGGCACTCCGTACAAGTTCGCTCTCCTGTTTTATCCCAAAACAGGTCACGTTGCGACATTTGGCATAACTCTCTCTCAGAGAATCCAATTGAGGTCAGACCTGTCAGGATGGAAAGATAACAGGTCAGACTATCTTAGGAAACTTTTTCAGACCCTGTGGATCAAAAATTTTGGAGTTACACCATAAACAATCAGGTACATATTTCTGTCAAAACAGAATTATTTTTTTGGTACCTTCATTCATGGCTTCCGGAATTTAGGGCTTTGGAGAAAGTTGGAATTTTTGTAATCGGAGACCACGGCTGGATGCTACTCATCAAAATAGAAATTTAGAGACCAAGATCAGAATTTTTGGTTGGGCAGAAGGCCGGGCTTGATTAGACCCTAGTTCGGGACTTTGATCAGAAAAGTGGAAAATTAGGGCTTCTGTAAAAATGGGAATTTTTGAAATCTGTGACCACGGCTGGAAGCTCCTCAGAAAAATAGAAGCTTAGAGCTTTGGATCAAACATTTTGATGGGGCAAAAGAGTGGGCTTCATCAAACCCCAGTTCAGGGTCACGTCTAGTGAATCCGGAAGTTTCAAAGGAAAAATTGAGGAGTGAAACTTTGCAGTTTTCAAATTCTGAATATACCAGTTCATCAAGGCGCATATTCCTATCCTATCGGAAGGTTGAAATTCAAAGTTTGAATTTTTGGGGTTTCTTTGACAAACCCATATCCAGCTCAAGGTCCAGTTCTTGCAAATCAAGTGGATTGGGTTAATCCTAGAAGAAGATGGATTGATCACCTGCATAAGTGAAAGAAGTTCCTGTCTCAGAGGGAGATGAGGATAAGGCCTTACATAAGAAGATTACAAGCGATCTCGACAGGTATGACTCATCGAGGTATGTTTCGATATTTGTCCATGATTAAGTTTATGGTATGTTTGTCTTCATGTTATTACGGTTAGTACAATTTTGATTTTATATTTGTTGTATCACCTTAACAAAATTATGAATGCATGATAGAAGATATTCATTGGTTAGGGTGTTGACACTTATGATTGTACTAATGCATTATGGTGTTGTATGAGGTTTGTGTTGTCTACTAACATGAAAGGTACACCAAGAAAGACAGATCATGTTCTGATCCAAGAACATATGATCATGATAACATGAGGACAAAGATTCATCCATTGTCATGGATCTCATACAAGATCCATTCACGAGGTATGTATAACTTGGTTTTATAATGGTTAACTTATGAGACATGCAGGTTACTAGCACAAGTCACTGAAGAGAACCAAAATACATTATACGGGTATGTTAGACATAACTAGCTAACATGATAATCCAGGTATGTTTTTCCTATATCAAGCTAGATTCCTACCTTGGGTTAGGATCTTATACTATCGCGTTGTTGATAATGATTATTCATGAAGTCATAGGTTTGAATAATCATGATTGTATGCATATTATGTTTCTTACCATAATTGATGATATGACTAACCAGAAGAATCATGATGGCATAGGTTTGAATAATCATGATTGTATGCATATTATGTTTCTTACCATAATTGATGATATGACTAACCAGAAGAATCATGATGGTATAGGTTTGAATAATCACAGGTTTTATGCATTTTATATCTCTTATCTTGTTTGATGATTCAACTAACCTGAAGAGTCATAGGCTTGAGTAATTACAGGTTTAGACATGTTATGTTTCTTATGATTTGACTAACCATAAGAATCCTTGAATGCTAATGCTTATTATTTCTGTTTGAAATGATCATGACTATACATGCTTGAGATTATTATGTTTTAATAGTATACTGATGAATGTATGATTTTATATGAGATCACAAGGACAACACATTCATGATACTAATAAGCATGCATAGGGACCAAGGATGAATATGAGTTCAAGAACAGGTAATTCAGGAAGCAAAGATCAAGAGGGAGCACACTCTAGTTGTTCCTGCAAGAAAGCAAAGGAGCACACTTCAGTAGTTTCTGCAAGGATGCAGATATTCAGAGGGAGTTGATCATCTCTCTACATCCCACAACAGAAAGGTGTAGAAGAAGCTACTTCAGATTAGGACTCCAGCAGCTCCTGCAAGAAAGCGAAGACTCAGAGGGAGTCCACCCAACGAACAAACAAAGATAAGTATTTGAATTGTCATTTCTTAAATAATACTGTTCAATAAATGTATATACTGATGTTCCTAGAATTAGGTTGTGTATTATGCATATTAGAATAATTGCATTGATTAACAGTATACTCCTAATATGCATGGGTAAGTGGCCTATGGCACTGTACAACATTCCATTGCTACTTATCTAGAATGAAACCTCTTTGCTGACATGTTGGGAGTTGTGCACACTCTTAACAATGTTCTGGTAGAGATTGGAAGGCATCTAGAAAGTTACGGAATATGGATAAATGTTGTATTGAAGCATTGGCTAAGATAATTGCATGACTGTATGGCATATTTCTTTATGTGTAAGAATTTGTTCTGAAAACTATGAGATGTTTTCTAATCATGCAATTTAACTTGTTGTGTAGGAAAGATCGTATGCCGTCTCCTACAAAAGAAGAACTACAACATTTGTTCCAGCAACAAAGATATATATTGAAGATATTGAAGATATTGAAGTTCCCAGGATCTGGGATGAAGAAATGAAATGCCATGATCCGTCGATCATGAAGAATGATGTTTGGGATGTAATCCCAAGACATGAAGGGAAGTTTGCTATGACTTCCAAATGGAATTATCAGATCAAGCATGTTGCAGATGGCAACATTGAGAAATATAAAAGTGATGAAATAGAAGATGCACCAGATGGATTTCAAGACAGCATGGTGTAGTCACATATATGTGCAGAACTTGGTATGGTAGGATAGACAGCTTTCTATCCAGTTTGGGCTTTACCAAGAGTAAAGCGGATTCCAACCTTTACTACAAGGTTGAGGAAGGCAATCCAGTGTATGCGGATAACCTGTTTGTTACAGGTGAAGATAGATTGATTGCCGACATGCAGCGGAAGCTTACTACCGAGTTCGAGATGAAGAACTTGGGGATGATGCACTATTTGTTTTTGGCATGGAGGTGTGGCAGAGTGCAGATGGAATCTTCCTTGGACAAGGGAAGTATGCAGTAGAAATCTTGAAGAGGTTCGGAATGATAGATTGCAAGGCAATGGCCACACCAATGGCATCGAATCTGAAGCTTCTATGTGATGCTTCATCTGAGCCGGTTGATGTCTCTCTGTATCGTCAGATGATTGGGTCCTTGATGTACCTGACGACCAGACATTTGCTTTGCTGTGAACACATTGAGCCAGTTCCTGACGGATCCGAGGAGTGTTCACCTGGTTGCTGTAAAGCATGTTCTGAGGTACCTGAAGGGTACAGTGGATTATGGGCTCAGGTATGAGGCGAATCAAAAGTTTAACCTGCAGGGTTATGTTGATTCAGACTGGGCTGGCAGTGCTGCAGACAGGAAGAGCACATCTGGGTGTTACTTCAGTATGGGATCAGGTGTGATCTCTTGGTTTAGCAGGAAGCAGTCCTGCGTAGCACTGAGTACAGCTGAGGCAGAGTATGTTGCAGCCTGTTCAGCTAGTTGTGAGGCAGTATGGCTACGGAAGCTACTGTCTGAGTTATTTGATCTCCCGTTGGAGGCTACTGGTATCTTCTGTGATAACCAGAGTTGTGTGAAGCCGTCCGAGAACCCAGTGTTTCATGACAGGTCGAAACACATAGAGATCAAATATCACTATATCAGGGATATGGTGCAGAGAGGAGTTGTGAAGCTCCTGTATGTTGCGACGGACGAGCAGATTCCAGATGTGCTGACGAAGCCACTAGCCAGGCTGAAGTTCGAGTACTTCAGAAAGAGGCTTGGCGTGCTTCAGATCGAGGATACTTCGAGGAAGAAGTGATGGACACATTTGCTGAAGCCATTCCAAGCATGTTGGAAGGAGGATCCTTCACATGGATGTGGATGTAAGCGCTGGATAATGGGCATCAGGATGATGTTCTGGTTTCTGCTTGGATATGATCAGTTGGATCATTTATGTATGTATGCATCATGTTGGATGCTGGATATGATCAGTTGGATCATGTGTATGTATTTTGTATATGCATCATGTTGGATGCTTGGACCATGTATCTGTATATGTATCAGGTGGATACATTGTATGATCAGGTGGATCATGTATGGTGATATGTATCATGTATTTGTATCAGGTGGATACATTGATGATCAGGAGGATCATGTATGATGATATGTATAAGGTAGATACTTGGTATGCATCAGGTAGATGCATTGATGATCAGGAGGATCATGTATGATGATATGTATCATGTGTTTGTATCAGGTGGATACATTGATGATCAGGAGGATCATGTATGATACTTGGTATGCATCAGGTAGATGCATTGATGATCAGGTGGATCATGCAGCAGGATGTTGCAGTGATGATCAGGATGATCATAGATGACGAGCTTCAGGATGTTGCTCCAGATGACATGCAGCAGGACGTTGCAGTGATGATGATCAGGATGATCATGGATGGTGAGCTTCAGGATGTTGCTCCAGATGACATGCAGCAGGACGTTGCAATGATGATGATCAGGACGATCATGAGTACATCAGGATGATGTATGGTGAGTATCAGGTTGATACTCTGTGGCCGTGGATCAGGTTGTGCAGATGAGCATGTCTGGGAGATCCTATAGGTCGGAGTTGTGTACCCGTAACAGCCTGGGATGCTCTTTCGAGACATTGCTCTGGGAGGACATGTAATTTGTGCCCTGGGAGATCTCAGGTCGGAGTTGTGTACCCGTAACATCCTGAGATGCTCTTGCGAGGTTTTGTCCTATGGCATGTAATTTGGGCCCTGGGAGATTTCAGGTTGGAGTTGTGTACCCGTAACATCCTGAGATGCTCTTTCGAGGTTTTGCCATGACCACATGTAATAGCACCCTGGGAGATTTCAGGTTGGAGTTGTGTACCCGTAACATCCTGAGATGCTCTTGCGAGGTTTTGTGGTGGACCACATGTAATTTGTGCCCTGGGAGATTTCAGGTCGGAGTTGTGTACCCGTAACATCCTGAGATGCTCTTTCGAGGTTTTGTGGTGGACCACATGTAATTTGTGCCCTGGGAGATTTCAGGTCGGAGTTGTGTACCCGTAACATCCTGAGATGCTCTTTCGAGGTTTTGTGGTGGGGTCACATGTAATAGCGCCCTGGGAGATCCTACAGGTCGGAGTTGTGTACCCATAACATCCTGGGATGCTCTTTCGAGGTTTTGTGACGCACGTAATAAGTCCTGAGGATTCCACAGTATGGTCAGTGATGACGAAGACCTGCAGGTGGTGGGCCTACATCCAGTATGAAAAAGGACTGGCTCTGTAGAACTTCCTATGACGAGTACATTCAGAGATTGATTGAGATAGCAACAGCAGTGACGATGATGATGACTCGATGACGATTATCTAGTGACGATGATCCAGAGAAGATGACTTGTGCTAGAAGAACTATGCTGAGAAATACCTTCCTAGTTAAGAGGGAGTGTTGATGTATATGTAACTTCGGAATGTATTTCACATATATGTATATTGTATTCCTATAGAGATGGTATTATTCCTCTATAAGGAAGTGTCGTCATTTATATTGTAAGTGTCGTAACTTATACTTGATGGGTTATTAGACCACCTTGTTTGGGGTCGGCCCTGTATAAGTCATGTGGGTCAAAGGGTTATTAGACCACCCTATTGGGGGTCGGCCATGTGGGTCAAAGGGTTATTAGACCACCCTATTGGGGGTCGGCCCACTCAGCATTATGTTATGTGGTTAAGTTCGAGCCGACATGAGTTAGGTAAAAAGGCAAGTCAAGTCAAGTATAAATAGAGTGCGGGAGGCACTCTATTTACTCACTCACTTCTCACACATGCTCTCAAGGAGGAGAGGCGCACTTATGGAGGAGGAGGATTGCTGCTAGGTTATGGCTATCTCTATTGGTTGGTTGTATCATTGCTCTATCTATCTCTGAGGAAGTTATTGGGGTTTTTCACCTTTATGGTTTTCCCCAAGTAAATCTTTGTGTCTCTTGTGTGCTTGCATTATTGTCTCCATGATTGATATGCTGTAGATATGTTGTACATGTTGTTCTCTCAGTTAAGATCCTAGATCATATTGAAGTAAATTCTGAAAATTTAACAATTAATTAGTTCTAAAACATACAACAAAATGATCTTTAATCTCTTAACTTTTGAAATTAAAAAGTAGGATACAGCCGAACTTATCTTTGAAGTGAGGCTTCTGAATCTTCCATTAACATAAGGGAGGTTAAAATTCTTTCACAAATCATATTTATAAATTCCAAATACATATAAACAGAGTTATAAATCCATAATAGGCCCAACAGCCGCAGATTTGGAACTTGGCTCTGATACCACTTGTAATGTACCCAACCCCGAAACCAAGGTCATGGGCACATGTAAACCCAAAGGAAGGCTAAATAAATGTATAGCACAACAGAATAAGGTCAAACAAAGGCTAGGATAACATACCATCAAGCCAATTAAAACAAACATACATCCTTTAAAAATGATTGTGATACTTTAAAAACAACTATAAAAATCCCCAAAAGCTCATGCAGAGGCAAGATCGTGAAGGCATGATAATGCAACCAGATTTACAAGCTTTACTAAACTTGGACCTTAGAATTATTAAAATATTAAAAGTGACCATAATCACCAATAATGCTTACGGAATTCTTTGCAAACAAATACAAACTATAACTTTCCACCATAAAACTATGCAATTTATGACACTCCCGCAATCCAATTTATGACACTTTTATTAACAGTTTTACATTGCTCAACAGATCAGACCTAAATCTAACACATAAAACCATTCAATAATGTAAAATGGAAAATACAGAGCTACCATATACATCCATTAATTTATACAAAGATCAGATCTACTATTGCTATCAAAATCACTACCGGATCATCCGATAAGCATCCAAATCCCTGCAAAACCAACAGTGAGTCCCAAATAAAAATCATACCAGCTATATGGGGCACTCTACAACTATCAAGGGCACACTTGAAATTTCATACATATCCATACAACATCAAATAATCAATTGTCCAGGAGAACTATCAATTCAACCCAATTTCCAAGCATAAAAACCCATCATCTAATGATCAAAACTCAACAATTTATTCTATAGAATCATAGAACAGATCTGATCAGCCATGGGAGGTGCAATTGTAGAGTAAGATATATCCAATAACATATGTACAAACATATTTCAAGTTTTCGGTAAGATCAAATCTCAAAACAAGGAGAAAACTCCAATTTCCAAGCAAGATTCCTCAACTAGAGTTCCAAAAAAACAAGCAATTTCACTATGAATTCATCTACAAATTGGATCAGCCATGGAGGGTGCATTTGCAGAGTAATATACAGAAAATAAAAAAATTAATAAATATATTTCAAGCTTCCATCAAGATCAAATCTCAAATAGAAGAGAAAAACACCAATTTCCAAGCATTTAAACCATCAAATCTACATCCAACCATTGATACAACTACCATGCTCATCAACAATAAATAATTCAGCTATGGAAACAATGAAACCAAAATATAAACATATGAATTTACATAAAATAAACCACTTATCGTAATAATGTGCAACTGACATCATCCGTACCAAGTTCCACCCAGCCATTGGCACTACCAAGCCAGATCTCACTTTGATAGACCACCCTCGAGCTGAGGCCACGAATCCACAAGAAGAAGTGCACTCAAGAATAGCTCAAGTATTTCTTTGAGAATCCACAATTCAATTCATCTCCACCTGGTTTCTCCTCCACCCCACTACCAGGTGTAATGGTAATCCCTTCACCCCCTAGGTTCCCCAGGACATCGCAATTCACCATCAAGATTTATGTGCAGGTCCAGGATAGAGACAAGCAGTGGACATGAAGGAACTATACCAGAGTTTTCCAAGATTGCCACAAACACCATACAAGATCAAAGTGCTTCAAGCAGAAGGTTCATTCACATAGCAGAGCATACATGGCTTCCCAAGCTCACAAGCCTACCAAGCTCTCAACATCAATGGCATGAATAATCAAGAGTAATCAACCATCCAAAAGAACAATCAACCACCCAAACCAAGGAAATAAACCATGGGTTTATAGACCAAAGAAGGTAATTCTAACCCAAGAGGGTAAAATCAAACCAAGGTAAGCCAACTTGAGTCAAACCAAGGGGGGTAACTCAACCACAAGAGGCTAACTCTAGTCCAACCCAAGCAATTCGAATTTCAAGGAGAGTGGCTCCAAGTCACTCTACCCAGCTCAAATTCATGTGTGGACACATCATCCATGGAGAGGAATCAAAATTAGTGAGGTGAGGCGTTACACAAACCAAAGCATATTCCCAAAACAACAAAGGACAGGTTACATAAGGAGTTACTTAACGTTTGAGGTGTGATGGCTAAAAATAGCCAGTGAAGGCGAACTTATGCAAGTGGAGGTTACAAAACCAAGTGTAACCTCCAAAAAGGAGTTACAAAACCACCAAAGGGACCCAATCAACAAGTGGAATCCACTCAAGTGCCCACTAAATCGTGAATTAGGCTCAATAGTACCAACATAGTCTAAAATAATCAAAATTTGGTATGTTGTACAATGTTTGGGTGACCATCAACTGATAAAGCCACCAAGGCATAAATATGGACCAAGCTCAACCAAACAAGTTGTAAAGTGCTAGGAATGTCCCCATTCCCACTTACATTGTGGATCTAGGCCTCCCATACTCTTTTGTGGTCTTTGGTGTGCCAATTGTTTTTTATTAATTAATTATTTACAAAATAATAATAATCATGTCTTTTGGTCCTTAAAGACCCTTGTTGTAGCACCTAGTGCCACAATAATAAACAATTGCAATTTACATATGTCTGGGGCTTAACACACGGGGTATTACAGTGATGTAGGAAGAACCAAGTTGATATGGGAAAACTGAATGCCACTGTATTAGAGGAAATTTGGATGAAAAATGGGTCTCCTAAGGAAAATGGTAAAAAAAACCATGTAGACATTTTTTTATACTATTTCGCTTTTATCGAAGATCCCGAGGGTTATTTCACCTTTATCAAAGCCACCTTAGATATATATTTTATATTAAAATCAATTTACGAGGACGAAGTTCGATGTAGTGTTTTTACCCAAAATAAGGAAAGAAAATTAATACACGATGTCGTTTAAAAGTTATTGGGTCATGTATTACCTAAAATATGGATGGGTATATTAGTTATGACATTAGTTATTATTGTATTTAATTATATATTATCTATTAGTTATGACATTAGTTAAAAGTTATTGTACCCAACTTTTGAGGGTTATTATAAAATATTAATTATAATATAGTATTATTATATATTAATTGTAATATTAATTACTATTACTATTATATATTCGTCACATATTACCTAAAAGATGGATGGGTATATTAGTTATGATATTAGTTACTATTAAATATTAATTATATATTATATATTAGTTAAAAAGTTATTAGACCCAACTTTTGATAGTCATTATAAAATATTAATTATAATATAATATATTTATATATTAGTTATAATATCAATTGCTATTACTATTATATATATTATATATTGGTCAAGTATTACCTAAAAGATTGATGGGTATATTAGTTAAAAGTTATTGGACTAAACTTTTGATGGTTATTATAAAATATGAATTATAATATAATATTATTATATATTAGTTGTAATATTAATTGCTATTACAATTATATATTATATATCGGTCACATATTACCTTAAATCAGTTAGCGTATTAATTTCATTATCAATATCTAAGATAATTCCGAGCAGCTTGGGCAGTGGGAAGACAAATTATATTATTAAAAAAGTCTAATTATCCCCAAATTAGATAATAAAAAATTGTTTAAGAGGTGCTCCTTTTTTAATTTTAAAGCATTTTGATTGGCTAATACATGATGACATGGAATTTGAATTAGGGTTGAAAGGCTAATTTTTCATCCAAATTTCCTCTAATTGATTATTCCAACGCCTCTAAAAAAATGAAGAATTGTGTACCTTGCATGTCTTGTTGCCCACAAAACCTCAAATGATGTATGGTTTTTAGATAGTGGTTGCAGTAATCACATGGCTAGCAATAGAGATTTTATTTAAAGTTTGGATGTTTCAATGAAAACAAAAGTTAAATTAGGCATAGACTTTGTTGTAGATGTAAAAACTAGAGGAGGGGTTAACACCATAACCAAACAAAGCCAACAAAAACAAATACTAGATGTGTTCTATGCACTATAAGAAACACAACCTAATCAATGTTGGCCAACTCACTTGGAAAGGGTAGAATGTAGTCTTTAAGGGAGAAGAGTGTTTCATTCATGATGAGCCTCCTAGTAAGAATTTGATTGTTAAAATTCAAATTACCAAGAACAAAATGTATATGCTTTTTATGACTTCTGACAAACATGATACTTCATTTGTTGAAAAGGAAACCTACATTTATGATTTATGGTTATGGCATTCCATATACAATCATCTTCGTTTCTCTGGTTTGAAGTTGTTGCATAAGAAAAAGATGGTTAGAGGTCTGCCTTTCATCTATGAACCAATTGACACATGTGAATGTTGCATTCTTGCAAAGCATCACACGGATAATTTCCCTAAAGGTGAATCTTATGGAGCTAAGGATCTCCTAGAACTAGTTCATACAGACTTGTGTGGATCAATGCAGACTTAGTTGCTTGGAGGAAGGTATTATTTTCTAACTTTCATAGATGACTATAGCAGAAAGACGTGGGTGTACTTCCTTGGGATGAAATCAAAAGCATTCATCAAGTTCACATAATTCAAAGCACTAGTCGATAAATACAGTAATTACCATATCAAAGTGTTGAGATCAGATAGGGGATGTGAATATGATTTGAATGAATTTAATGGTTTTTTCAAGAAATAGGGCATCAAACGACAACTAACGACTAGATATGCACCACAGTAGAATGGTGTAGCCGAGAGGAAAACCATAACTATCATGAACATGGAAAGGAGCATGTTGAAAGGGAATCACTTGTCAAATGAATTTTGGGTAGAAGCAATAGCTTGATCTATCTATGTTTTGAACAAATCCCTCACAAAGAGTGTGAAGAATAGAGTGCCACAAGAAGCATGGTCATGTATGAGTTAGAGTGTAACACATTTTAGAGTATTTTGTTGTGTGGCATATGCTCATGTGCCAATATAATTAAGAAAGAAATTGGATGATAGGAGTGAGAAATGTATCTTTGTTGGATACAATGGGCAGTCCAAGGCTTACAAACTGTACAATCTAGTGGGAAATAAAGTGATCACTAGTAGAGATGTAGAGTTTAAAGAAGAAGAGGCATGGTATGAAAGTATTAATAAATCCATACTATTGGAGTAGTTCTGCACACTGAAGATGCAACAGAAGATGAGCAGGATGGATCGAGTGAACAACAAGGTTCACAAGCACAGTCATCAGTTAGAGGTACTCCAATAAGGACTCCAAGAAGTTTTGTTCATGGAGATTCATCAAGTTCTACAGATCTCTCTACTCCTAGTCCTCATTCAAGTAATTATTCTGATTCTGATTCAAATATTAGAAAAACTAGAAGTCTTCGAGACATTTATGAAGAGTTAGATGCATATTCAAATTATGCATTATTCACTTGTCAACCCACATTTTTTGAAGATGCAATCAAACATGAACAATGGGTTAAGGTATTGGATGAGGAAATAGATTCCATTGAGAGAAATAAAACATGTGATCTAATAGACTTACCCAAAAACAAAGAATGTATTGGAGTGAAATGGGTATATAAAACCAAACTAAGTGAAAAAGGAGATGAACATATATAAGAAAAGACTAGTGGAAAAGGGGTTCTCATGGCAACTTCGAATTTACTTTGGAGAGACATTTGCTCCTGAATCCATATTAGACACAATCTATACAGTTTTGGCATTAGATGCCCAAAACAAATGGAAGGTGTACCAAATGGATGTGAAAGTTGCATTCCTAAATGGCATTCTGGAAGAATAAGTTTATGTGTAGCAACCACTTGGATATAAGATAAAAGGGCAAGAAGACAAAGTGTACAGCTTGAAGAAAGCTCTTTATGGGCTCAAACAGGCTCCAAGAGCATGGTATAGCAGAATAGATCCATATTTGATCATAGATGGTTTCAGTAGAAGCAGCAATGAACCTATAGTTTACACAAAGGTAAATCGACTTGGCCAAATTTTATTTGTCTACTTATGCGTCGATGATATGATTTTTACATGAGATTTGTTGGTGGATAAGTTTAAATCTGTTATGAAAAAAAGTTTGAGATGACAAATTTAATCTTGATGAAGTTTTTTCTTGGCATAGAGGTAAATCAATAAGAACATGGAATTTTTATATGTCAAACAAAATATGCATTTGATTTGTTAAAAATATTTAATGAAAGATTGGAAAGCAGTACCTACACCTGTAGCAACAAGAACTAAACTCTGACAACAAGGAAGACAAAGGTGCGGATGCAATTCCAACATTATTCAAGAGATTAGTTGGCAATCTCACGTATCTCACTACCACTAGACCAAATATCATGTATGCAGTAAACTTGATTTCAACATTTACGGAGACACCTAAATACATGCATTGGAAAGTTGGAAAAATAATTATGGGATACATTGCAGGAACAACCAAATATGGCAATTTATATTCAAGGACAAAGAATGATTTTTTGGTTAGCTATACGAACAATGATTTTGCAAGAATTTTATATGATAGGAAGACCGCATCAAGATATGTATTTCATCATGGTTCATGGATAATCTCGTGGGCATCCAAAAAGCAACCCATTATAATGCTTTCATCAATAGAATCCGAGTATGTAGCAACAACAACAACAGCCTGTCAAGCAATATGGTGATGTAGAGTTTTCAATGATCTTCACCAAAGACAAGAATGACCAACTCCAGTTTATTGTGACAACAACTCACCCATAGTGTTGTCCAAGAATCATGTTTTTCACTAGAAAAGCAAACACATTGATACTAGATATCATTCTATTAGAGAGCTTGTAAACAATGGTGATATATATTTAGAAACTTGCGAGTCAAAAGACCAACCGGTTGATATATTCACTAAGCCATTGGTAAAATATGTTTTTTGTTTTTCATAGACATAGTGTACGTGTTGTAGATTGAAGCATTTGGTGGTCGTAATTAAGGGGGAGTGTTGAAATAAACATTAATTACTCCCACAATGTTTACCATAGAATTAAAACATTTTTGACATTTTTTTTTGCAGTTAGAAGATCTCGTTCTTGGCAGGTCTTCTTGGATGTATGAACTATCTTTATTTTTCTCAAGGAATTGAATTTTTGTAGTATGTGTCTTTGTGTAACTTCAATACTATGGTGTGGTTGTAACAACCACCAAATTCTTGTATTTATTTTGCCTTTAGCTCTGAATTTCACTAGTGCACCAACACCCACAACCCATAATTTCATATCTTGTAACTTTTTCTAGATCTCTTTTCCAAACATAGAAATTTGGGCATTATAATGACAATTCAAAGGTGCCACGTCCTTTAGCCCAAGGGTTTCTACGGGAAAATTCGAATGAATCAAAATAGAAGAACTGCACAACAATATAGGAATTGTTATTACCAATATACAATAATTGGATGCTTTGTTGTGTTGCCTATATCAAATCTAAACAACGAGTGCACTATTCAAGAGAGACGATGAAAAACATTAAAAGGTTATGGTGTGAAAGAAATAAAACCTGGAAAATTGGATGAAACTTGCTATAACATGCTTTCACAACCTCCTATTCAATGATTCTACCAAACATAGCTACCACAGGATTCACCACTGCATGGGAACCACTTTCAAAATACTTGAATACATTTACATTTTCAACAGTGGCAATGAGAACCAACTTAATTAGGCAGTTGTTACTGTCAAATAAATCCCTTTCTATATCATTGAATCTACTGGCATCTTCCTCCAATGCAGCACAAGGGAAATGCCCAAATTGATGAACAAATGTATATAGAGCCTAGAAAGCCAAGTGTAAAAGTGGATGGCAATCAAACGCAGAGAAATCACCAAGAAGAAACTCGTCGAGATTTTGAAGTGCTTCATTCACTGGCTTAAAATTTAGAGCATGGGTGGTTTTACCCGAATGACTACGCCACCCATTTGATAGTGTCCAAAGTTAGTGGTTCCTTCCCGGAGGTGAAAAAAATATGCTCTGAAATTGATCACTTTTCTTGGATTATCATCATTAAGCTCACTCATACCTTCACCTTCAAAGAAAATAACAAAATCCCCAAACTCAAATTGGAGCCTCTCATCATCATCCACACATGAAAAAAGAGCAAGATAGTCATTAATTATAGAATCAATGATGCTTGTATGTGCCTCCTCGCCATTCACATCAAACACACTAAAATACAACCTAAAGTTGCAAAGAATACTACCAAAAACTCCTTGAATATCAACGTTGATAAAAGCAATTTGCAGTTTACGATTATGGTAGAAATCATTGTATTCAATTTATTTTTCAATAGTTATGTTTGTGAACACCACAACCTACAAATTCAAATGCAATTTGTTACTACGTGGAGATTCCATCATTTAATTTTAGGCTAATTCACATAATAGGAACTCACCTAGAAACAAGAGAGGTGTTTTTGTGATATCTCAAATTCGGTAGAAACATAAACTCCAATGGCACTGTTTAATTCCTACAACTTATTACAATAAGCAAATGCCCGATTTTTTCCAATATCAAGTTTTGTAAGGAAGAAATTAGCGGACAAGTCCCACGGTTCAATGTTTGACTGGTCATGCAAAGTCACTGATTTCACTCCCACTAGTATCACGTTTTTGGCTTAAAAACATGGAACGAGAGGCAAGGTCATGAAATGAAATGAAACGAAAATAAAACAATAAATGCTTCTCATTGATCTAAATTCCATTGATATGAGATTTCAAAAGATGAAGATGAAGATGAGACAATAAATAGGTATACACACCCCCTTTAACCCCAAGGTCTCGAAGGCTAGAGATGTACCAGACAGAATCACACTTAGAATTTGACAAAACATCTTGGTGATTAACTCAAGTTATAACTGCACTATAGAAGAATGCATGCATGGCCAACTAGAATGAAAAATAAAATAAAAAGGTAGTAATATTACACTAAAAATCATCCCAACTAAAGAGGCAGATGAGCTAACATGCTGAGGTGTCCAGATGAAGTAAGCAGAAAAGGAAAAGGAAATCATATGAGGGAGTAGATGTAAAACATTACCAATTTTTTTATGCCCTTAGAAATTCCAAATAGATTCTTGAAGAGCATAACTCCTATATTGAATTGAATTAAAGGAAAAATGAATAAACAAGATCCACGAAGTAGCAATGTCCTCGACATTGCATATGTGT
This sequence comes from Larix kaempferi, assembly GCA_027924585.1. Lineage (NCBI taxonomy): Eukaryota > Viridiplantae > Streptophyta > Pinopsida > Pinales > Pinaceae > Larix > Larix kaempferi. The sequence goes on from BSBM01000357.1 coordinate 434,087, forward strand.
TGGCTGGTAGTTTGCAATTGCAGAAGTTTTATTTGCTAAAAATAATGTTAACCAGTTTAACATTTAGTATATTGGAAAACCTCATATTACATATGATAATCATCCCTTCTCTACTATAAAATATTCCACTTCATTGGCTATAACCCCACGGCATGGAACATTAGCTATAAACATTAAACACGGGAGTGGAGATGGTTTGGACAATAAATATAATCATTGCAATACTATATCTATGTGAAAAAATGGCAATCCTTATTCTTTTAACCTTTGTTCTTTATAAATTATATTTTTACCAAATTATACATTGCAATACTATATCTATGTGAAAAAATGGCAATCCTTATTCTTTTAACCTTTGTTCTTTATAAATTATATTTTTACCAAATTATACATGGTTTACTTGAAAATAATTTATCTTCATCATTACACTCTTCTCCATTTCCACATTCATTATCATCCAATCACATTTATTTTTAATAAGAAGAATTGCAATGTATTATATTGTTTTTATAAATAAAAAGTGGACTTATGTATATTATATTATTTTTATTTATTTTTAAATAAAAAACCCATTTTGTGATCTGCCATATTACTCACAAAGCTTATTAAACAACAAGAGCCACGTGGTGGTAATGTCTTTGACATTGCTACCTGTTCTATTTGTAGAAAGTTATAGGAAAGATATATTTGCTTGGAGTTGTCGACAATTGATAGAAGTTAGATGAATAAAAATAATGTATCCATAAACTTGCTCAAATCATTAGTACTCAACTTTTTATAAAATGGAGGTTTGCCACCACCTCCACAATTCTCAACAGTACCCAACATTTCCCAAAATAACGGAAATTGAACATGAAAGAATGGCAAGCCATTTGAATTAAAGTACTTCCCAACTGCCATCTCTGCTTCTTCCTTTGTCATTGTTTTCCTTCGTGGCTGAGCATTAAATCCTACGGCTATTAACATAGATAGAAGCCTCTCCTACGGCTATTAACATAGATAGAAGCCTCTATGCAAAGCAGAAAGGTGACTCGGGTATTATACCAAAATACAGTTATTGTAACAGTGTATGCAAAAGATTTGCTTTGAAAGGAAACATCAATATTTTTTAATTATTAAGGTATTATGTCAAAATACAGTTATTGTAGCAAAAGATTTGTTTTGAAAGGAAACATCAATATTTTTTAATTAACAACAAATACTCACAAACATTCAACTGACGTAAATGCCAGACATGAGCCGTTAAATAATGGGAATACGTTCCTCATCCTTCATCCTTCTATCATTCATCGGTTGTTAGAATGCCTTGAATGGCACACAAGTGTTGGAGCATTTTCACATAACCTTAAGCATTCTTTTAAAAATTGTAAGATCCATATAGTTAGCCATTTGTCACCTAGCCGGGTATCTAGGCGTTATATTGTTGGTCATTCATTTTACACTCGGTGGATGGACAATGTTTAGGTCGTTGATGTGCTTCTAAAATATGTACATCAAACATAAAGCATTTCAAGATGTATCTTCTAAACACAAAAATAACAGTAGAACGTGGAAAGCAAAAGAAACAAGGAAGAACCTAGGAAACAATCCTGGAGTTGGTTTGGCAACCATAGGTAGAGGCTACAAGTCCCGATTCTCCATAGGGGTGATATACTTGACAACGCAGGTATGTTTCATACGTCGAATTTCCCAATCAGCCATAAACGACCAACTCTTCCATATCAAGCTAAAAATTGACTCAAATTCATAACAACTTCACAAATGAGGACTTGACGACACTATCGATGCTCCTCCTGCCTTGGGCTGCTCTACAAGCCACTTTAAATCACCCCCATTAAGAATTATAAGCTTATCCAAACGCCCTTCCACCATTTGGTCTAATTCCCTGAACTTCATAGCAATGTGGCCTTTATCTTTGTTTCCCGAACATAAACTGGATATCTCTGTTTCAATACGAAGTATTTGAAACTGCGCGGGGGTTTCACCTTTTTGTATTCTCTGCACAAGTTTTTTTCTTACTCTTTCTCGCCCATGAGGGCGAATTCAGATAGAATAGTTCCACCCAAGTTGCATGCCTATACTCATATACGATACGTAAATATCTAGAATATTTCCAGAGCCAGATAAAGCAATTGGAAATGAATAACACGGAGCTACACCTGCATCTCTTATGATTTCAGCTACGCCAGCTAGGATTCTTCACCAGCCAGGATAAGGCAATTTAGTAATTAGTTGTAACATCAATTTTGTTCTTCAAATAAAATTAGGTTACCTTAAATTAGATTACCTTAAATGTAACTTTCGCCGAGTCATCTCGCGAAACACATGATTGTTAGGTCATGTGGGGAGGAGGGGCCGAGCATTACATTTTCTTGAGCTTTCTGTTGCATCGGTACCCATGATTTTAGAGCGTACAGAGTCTTTTTATTGTTTGTATTATCATAGTTCCGTTGGCATAATCACCCATGTTAATTTACAGTCTTTTTATTATTTTTAATAGCATAATCACTCATGAGAAATGGATGATATAACTAAGAGCATATTAATTCATACTAGGAAATGTTAAACCATCCTAAATCATACTCTGAAATGCTAAACCCATCCCAGATCTAAAATGTTAAAACTATTCCAAATGAAACTAAGCTAAGCTGGTGCTATTTTAATTTATACTCTGAAAATGTTAACCTGTTCCATTCAAAATGTGAGCCATAAAGATATGAATGAATTCATATGTATATGTATGTCTACGCTCCAAAAATAGTTGTAATGTCGGGATAAAAGAGAAATAGTGGCCTTGGTTCCATGCGTAACAATTATAGCTTAGGGTTCTTCCGTCTCGGTTAACACGAAAAGGACCTAATTCCATCATTGCTCCATATCCAAATGACGAACATCCAGGCCCTGCGAGAATATTTGTTTGTGAGAACTATGAGAATTGTGCAATACAATTATTTGTGCAAACCTGAGAAAAACAAATATTCAAGGGAATTTACCGCCGTTAAGCCAGAGAACTAGCGGCTTCTCGGAGGGATTTTGAGTGGCCTCGGCGAAATAGTAGAAAAGCGCTGTGCCTGCCTCCGCATCAACTGTTACATATCCAGAGTACTGTCGAAATTTGAAGCCAGTCGGCTGCCTGGGGAGGCCTTCTGGGAGATAATCAGCTTCTTGCAGGTGCTCCTCTGTCAAATATTCGGAATCATTCTTGAAGCTGATCCTGGCGCCCTCAGACCCCCAATCTATAGTTTTTAGGGTATGGCTTCTGTATCTTGTCGCATTCCGCCACAATCATAGTGCGTCACCTTGAGTGGTGAGCTGATGGGAGGGAGCAACTACTGTGACCAGAAGGATTGACAGAAGCAAGCACTGTATTCTCTGCATCTTGACGACTAACTAACGAAGGAGAAACCTAGGTTCTCTTCTTGATTAGGGTTATCACTTATCAAGCGCAAGTACAGACTAATCCAAGGAGAGGCCACATGCATTACTTATAGTTGTTCGAGCCAGATATATCTCGGCCGGAAAGAGATGAGCAGAAGCCAGAGTTGGAAATGGAGGGAATGGAAGTCGGTGTCGGAGTGAAACAAGTTTTTCTTACGTTCAGTTTGGGACCAGCTGTCTCCAACATGGAGAATTCACGTATACATTGTGGGATTCACGACATCATCAAAAAAAGTATTAACACAACCTTTTTGCTTTCATTCACATCATCAACAAACCAGCATCGATCCATGCCTCGATCCATATCCTGTACCGATGTGTTACAGGAATACGGAAGATTTCAACTCAATCAGTATCATAACAGCTAAAACGAAATAAATGTTGAGTACACCCTGAGCTAAAACGAAATAAATGTTGAGTACTATTGCTTATGCCAGCTCGCCGCCGGCTCTTGGGGAGCGAAAACCCAAGCAGACGTCATCTGCACGGGACGAATAAGAGCTCAGTTAAATACGAATTTAAATAATTAAAAAAATAATTTTAATTCAAACTATAGCAAAAATACTTACAAAACGGCAAAATTTAAATTGTTTCTGGATTAATACCCCCTTCACGAAAACATAATGTCAAAGACATAATAAGCTATCCCATTAACATCGTCACTACTTTGGGTTGATAATTTCCAACAAAACTTGTTCCTAAATAGATTAATAATAATAATGTTTCGAAAATAGATTTTATTTTGTTACCATTTCTTTAGATACGCGGTAAATAGTTCAAGTTTATTTCTAAAGATTAGAACTAGAGTGAGAACGTGTTAGCTACTGACCAATGAAGAATTTTAAAATTGTTTAATTTTAAATTCGTTTTAAGCCACCTACACATGTGGAAAAAATTGCAATTTTAAATTCGTTTAAGCCTCCTACACATGTGGAAAAAAATTGCTATACCACCACAGAATTATGTCCCATAATTTAAGAGATCACTGTGCTATGCCATCATTGCATTTGTTTTTTTTATCTTTTTAAATTAGTGATCACTGTTTGCATTTTCCAATAATGCATGTATGCAGAAAACAACAAATATAATGGTTAAAAGATAATCTAATTAGGAACCAATTCTTTATAAATAGATTTATTGCTAGTTCACAAATCTGTCCATATTTGTAGCTGTATATTAGTTTATGTACTTCAATTCTATGACCTCAAAACATCCATATCATGGTATATTAGTTTATGTACTTCAATTCTATGACCTCAAAACATCCATATCATGATCGCACAATTACAATACATCATTTTCGAAGCTTTCATTTTTTTGTTCAATTTTTGTGATAATGGCCAACATATAGCTAGTTATTATTAAACCATAAATCACTTAAAGACTTTCAACCAAGATCATCGATAAAAATAAGAAAATAAATCAACTTTTGAAGGTCGCACCATTCCTTTCCCGTTGTTACACATGAGCTGGAGCCTACTACGATTTGATTGTGATTGTGTTTGCATCACTGTGATTATTTTCAATAAATTTGCAAAGATCTACAAAATCCAAGCTCTAACATGTATCAAACGGTGATGGTAGAGAAATTTTATGGAATAGATCTGCTGTTGTCATGCAGATCTTAGTATTTGGTGAGTGATCTCCTCCTACCTGCTTGGCGCCTGGGATTTCCTTTTTTTATTCCAGTTGTTTCCGCATGTTATGATCTATCTACAATGGTGGTGTACCATTAAACATAAATAGTAAAATAGTGTCATTCATCAAAACGAAGTACACCACAGTGATCTGGTGATGGCACAAGCAACGAAGTGAGGAAAAAACTTCCACATATCACAAAATCAGATTGATGCACAGACATCAACATCTAGAAAAATGAAACGAATTTTCTGCAAACTTAGAACTTTTTTATGAAAGACAAACTTTCTGCCAACAAAAAACTTTGATTTTAAGGCTACGCGACAGGTATCCCCTATCACGTAGCCTTAAATGGGCCATAGCGAAAAGGTAAATTATAAAATCATGATTTATGCTGGCTCATGCCGCTAAGCTATGCATTGTCCTATTATACCTTCGTCATTTATTGCATGAATGCCACCTATATTCATGATTTCCAATGTAATATGAGCTTGATCTCACGCATACTCGCCATGTTCTTCATTCACAAATTTAATTAAAATCAATTTAATTATTAAGGAGTTAGAACATAGTTCGATTTCTTAATTTTTCTTTGCTAATTGTTCTTGTTTTACTTTCTCTACAAGCATTCTAGGGTTTGTGAAGGAAAACCCCTTCTCAGTCTTCACAGAGTGGGACATGGACGCAGCCTTATCTCATATGTAGTCACAGGGTGGTATAGAGCATAATGAGGTTCTCTAAAGACTGAATTTTGGATTTGGATTTCAACATGATTTGAAGGTCGTAGGTTAGGTTTATTATTGGTGCACAACCATCGTTTTTTTCTATGTGCGTGGGGTTCCCTTCAAAAGGAACGAGCGTCAATTTTTTTTGTACAGATGAGGTTCTCTTCAGAAGGCACGACCATCAAATTTTCTTTGCGGGTGAGGATACCTTCAGAAGGCACGCCCATGAAATTTTCTCTGTCGGTGAGGTTACCTTCAAAGTCATGGCTATTAAATTTTGGCTTGTTATTCTTTTCCTTTGGTTTCTCTGTTCATGGCATCTCCTCTTTCCATCTCTATTTCTACACGGTCTCCAAGGTGCAACGTTTCCTCCCATTCTTCTTATTATGAGAGGGTAGGCTTTGAATCATAACATTTATTACAAGCGTCTTGTATAATGCAGGGTTTTACATTTTTTTTTAATATAAATTTATATATTGTTTTATGGTATTTATATTCTTAAATCAACAAGGGTTTAGTTGTTCTAATTCTTACCTTCATTCCCATTCTTCCCTTGAAACAAAGTTTAATATTGAACATGCATTCATGCTCTTGTACTCCTAAGATGTATGGTGCATTTCCATTGCAAATCCAGGGTATTGGAATTGAAAGATGTTAATGATTGTGAGCCCTAAGTCTCATTGCATTGTTCTCTAACACTGTTTTGATAAGTGTGGCTTGAAATCAGAAATTAACTTGAAAATTGGTATCGACATGCCTTTTTAATAAGGTTCAATAATCTCTTCTCTTATATCTTCTCTTAGGGATAGACCAATAGTTTTCATTGTCTAAATAATTCTTAATGTTTAGTCTCATTTATTTTCAGAAATTCTGATCTTAAAATCCTTGCTCATGGAGCTTTAAACATCAAACTTTTAATACTTTTTATCCTATCCATCAATTCTTCTAATCATGGTTTTATTTTTTTCTTGTTGCAACCTGCAGGTAAAGGAAAAGGAAAATAAACTTTATGCATTAAACAAAGAAAAATGGTGGGGTATGCTCCTTAGTACCTGTACCTTGGAGGTTTCCCATTTTTTTGAGTTCGCTGAATCGCCAGACGTAACAATTGCCATAATTGCACCTGCTATGAAAGATGTCAGGGGGACACAATTGCCATAATTGCACTCTTCTACGACGGATGATGTCACAAAGACAAATGGCAAAAAAAATCCCCTCGCTTTTTCCCGAGGATTGCATCAGCACTTTTCAACCAATGAAAAAAAAGAAATCACATAAATAAAATCAAATTTAGAATGTTGAACTTTAAGTTGATAATAAAAATTTGGAACCGAGACCAAACTAATTCCTCGACTCAAATCATATATGTCGAGGACATAAAAAATAGCATGGTAAAATTATATCATCCAACGATTGCTCAATGTTAAGAAAATGGAAAGCTAGGAATAGGTATAATTGTTATTCATATAGAGAGGGAGGGAAACAAAAAACCTGACTGTGCAAAGCCGAATTGTATTGTATTTAGGTGCAACAACTACTCTGATATCAAATTATATCCTACAAAAGACCAATTGTATATAAATGAAATTGATCGGAGATACTGATACCATATATCATTAGTAGAAAATTGAGACAGTGGTTAACAATAGGCAAAAGGAAGATTCAAATAAGGTGATTTCTTGTAGGCTTGATAGTATTGTTTAAGTGTGGGGGGGTGGGACTTATACTAGAAAGAAATAGTACTTGGCAATGAGGTGAACCCATGCATTTGTTTTTCGAACAAGAACCCCTAACTATGATTAATATATAAAAATTTATGTCGATCTAGGTAAAATATATTCTATCCATATCAGAAGGTGATGGGTTTGGCTGGAAATTAAATGCCAACCCCTGCCTACCACCCAGGCACTGGGTCATAAATAAAGGACATTCACTCAGTTTGCATACCATACCATTAACATTGTTCATACCATTAAGATTGCTAAGCTTCACCCATGACTGAGTTCCCGAGCCCAAGACCAATATCAACAAGATAGAACCAATAAAAATCCAAATAAACATTTTTTCTTAAATTTAATTTAATACACAAAATACAAACTTATATCAAACATTTAGTTTTAAAAAAATTACAAAATTGTAAGAATAGATTAAATACACTATATCAATTCATATATATCCCTTCTACGCAAGCAAGAATAAATGAATATATATATATATATATATATATAACACATCCATTTGAATAAATAAAAAATATAAAATTGTCATCATTTTCAAATGGAAATGGAAAGTTGGGAAACACTTCCAATTTTATGTACGAATAAGATATTTTATCACTTTCATCTAAATTTAAAGTTCACCTAAAAGCAAAAATCCTTCTCTTTACCTAATTGTACATGATAAAAGTGACTTTACGTAATTGTACATGATAAAAGTGACTTTATTAAGATATGACAATGGCATAAAAATATAAAGCTATCACAAATAATGGAAATAAGAAGTAATGTGATAGCGGAAATGAGAAGGAAAGAATATGAATAAAATAATGTTTTTTATATGTGTAGATAGCACAGAAAATGGGAGGTAGGTTAGGTGCTAGAAACATATGAAAAATTTATGTAATAGTAGTTGTTTATTATCAGTATAGATCCATTTTAAACCTGTATCTATTAAGCATTGAGAGGGATCCAATTTCTTGAGGTGCATTTTTTTTTTTAAATTTAAACTCAAGAAATTTGACCTCTCTTGATTGATAGATCCAAGTTTAAGTTTTAAGTTTTTATTTTATAAACGGACATATATTTTTTAATTATTTTTCATAATATTTTTATTTTATGAATCAACATGGATTTTTTAAAAAATATTTTCCATAATTTTTTATTTTATGAGCCGACATGAATTTTTTTAATTATTTCTTAATTATTTTGTTAGTAACAAACGTTACAACATCTCCCCCATACTCCGCTGTAGAGCACCTCATTTCTCTGGGTGCAATAAGCACCAAAGCGATGCTGAAATTATTTAAAAAAATAAACATTTTAAGAATTTGAATGTAAATATTTGATATTTGTAATTTTATTAATTTAAAATAATTATCATAATTTGAATTAAATTAATAAGTTTAGTTTAAGTTAAGTTTATTTTGAATAAGGGAAAATGCCAAATTCACAAATGAAGGTTATGCTGCAAAGTTCTTGTCTTTGAAAAAAAAAATCGGAAGCTCCTATAAAAGCATATATTGTATTTTGTGAATCATCTTAGATTAGCCACCTGTGCATGAAAGTTGTTGAGCATTATTTTCTAATTTTGAAACAGATGTTTGAAAAACTAAAACTATAAAAACATTATCAACAGTGGAAAATTGTGCAGCCTTATTTGCAAGTAAAACTTAGTTGTTTGATGTCCATTGTGGCATTGTCAAAATCCTATTGTTTTTTTAATGTGCGCAACGTAGAGAAAAGTAATCATGTTCATGTTGAAATGTTGAAATGGTTATAAAATAAGAACTTATAACAAGTGAAAAGTAATCATGACATCATGGTTTTTATATGCTTGGAAAAACTATTTTAACTTTGTTCTTTAATGTCCATTATGGCATTGTCCAATGCCAGCACCGAGACTGCTTTCTTTTTAAATGTGCACAATAGTTCCATCACTATGGAGATATCGTTCATGTAGTCTTCATAGCTAGTTTGGACGAGCTCTAAAAGGAGTTTGTCCAATAGAGGTCTTCGCATAGTGCATTCAAGTTTGTGTCTTGTTTTTTTAGTGTGCAATGAAGACTATGGTTGTAAATGAATGATGTGTCTTCACCACATTTGTTGCAACTTAGGACTAGCCCTTAAGTGGCAAAGTAGCAGCAAAGATGACTTAACCATAAGTGTTGCAGACTAGCTCAAAGGGAGATGAGTAAACAATTTTTGGTTGAAGCGTCCCTTCAATCTGAAACATGAAAGAAATACGTTAGTCTAACTATTTTATTTTCATTTTATTATGGGATTTGTTTTTTTCATAGGACCAATAACAAAAACATAGAAGTAGAAGCAAGAAAGCAATATCTGTGCAGATTCAGTGAGTGGGTGGAGATAGTTTCCTTGGGGATGGATTGTGAAAGAGATGCCATGCATGCTATGGCATGCAGATATTTTAGAGGAACACAAAAAGTGGACAATCCTCCACACACGCTGCGATATCCATGTGAACCATTCCTAACAACATTTTTGAACCCAAAACTTATCTTGCAATAACTTTTTATTTACCATGTTTTAATATTTAACGAGCATTCCAAATTTTCAAATTAAAATAAATTTGAAATTAATTAAACTAAATATAATTTAGAAATAAGTATTAAACTTTTTTTCAAAAATTTCATTCATAATGGTTATGTATCAAAGATACATAAAAGCAACACATATGACTAATCAAGATTTGAAACCCACCACGTTGCAGAGAATGCCTACACCTTAGTTAATGTTATTTGGTAGTGAGAGGATCTTTTTGGTTTATAAGGTTTATAATGTGGATGGTAACTCAATGTACAAAGAGCATGTCAATATGATCTTCTGTGGCATCTAAGATGAGTTACTCGCATGTGGAGGAAATTACAACATGTTCCATGACTCGCATCGGTTGCTATTGGCACGCACTGTGAAGGTATTGTGTTTTCGAATGCACAAGATACAACACGTTTCATGACCAAGATCTAACGATTTTGGCGTGCACTATGAATGTTCTACGTTATCTTTCAGTTATATTTTCATACGAATGAATTTTGTATCATTGGATTATGATTTCTCTGCCAACGAGGATTTTGATGAGTTCCGACAGAGTTTTTCTTAAAATTATGGCTAAATGAACACAGGTTGAATTATGTTTTCTATGTATAGGAGGATTTGGATGAGTTCCTTACATTTCCTTGCCAACTTTTTTGAAAAAAGTCTTTGAATAATAGTATTATAAAGATGTCTTTATTTCAAAATGGACGTGTCCAATGTCATTCTTCAATAAGACATATTTTATTGAGAAATATATATGTATTCATGTCAACAATATTACAAACCGTTCTTCTATTTGAAGAAGAAAATGAGCACTTTGTTATTCTTTGTATAGAAGGTCACATATATGACGATGGCATATGCTTAAGATTCTAGACACAGTCTTACCATAATCTTAACTGAGGTGGCTTAGGGAAAATACATTAGTATTGTATCCGTGGCAAGTTCAGTGTTCTATGGAGAGCACTCGTTAATAAATGGAAAATGGTTAAAACTGTTTCATGTCGCTTGTGACTTAGGATTTATATGACTTAAGAGTTATGTGCAGGAGAAGACGCTGAAGACATTAACGTTGATGTCGTTATATCTCTAGTCTTAAAAGCGACATAGGATTTATATGACTTAGGATTTATGTGCACGAGAAGAGGTTGAAGACATTAACGTTGATGTCGTTATATGTCTCGTCTTAAAAGTGACATAGGATTTATATGAATTAGGAGTTATGTGCAGGAGAAGAGACTGAAGACATTAACATTGATGTCGTTATATATCTCATGTTAAATAAAGTTGGAAGTGAGGCCAATAAAACAACAATTTATTGTGTAAACATAACGATAGTTTTTTTAAAGTAATAAAGTATTTTTTATTTATATATAGAAAAGAGAGGTTATATTCCAACAAAAACAAGCCGAAGCACTGTAGATATTCTGCGCACGGCTCTCGGGCCTTACAAAGAGATAGATGTTGAAAGACTGTTCTACCCATAACAAAAAAACTCGACTTACAGAAGCTGTGACTATCAACCGATACAACCTTTAGATCACCCAAAAAATTCCTAACAGAAAGACTATTAAACCCAGAGTTGAGCACCCACAGACAAGACATAGTGGTGGAAACCTAGACAACATCACCAACATAAGAAAAACAGCCCCCGATCCCTAAGGAACATTACAACATTACAGTAAAATACAAGGCAAGTCCGGGAAGCGGCCTTGAGGATTATCTTCCAGCGCAGGCGTGGTTGCAGAAGGAACACAAAGGCCCATGGAGTGCAGTAAGAATTCCATCTTCTGGTTCAACTCCTTAGACTCGACCCGAAGCGTATTCTGCAGCTGATCCTTCGGCTCTCCTCCATCATTTTTTTCCACACGGTCCCAAAGAACATGCCCCACCAAGTTTTTCATCACCCAGTAAAGGGCCACAGTCCGCTCGTACAAGCTTAAGCGGTCGGCAGTGTTCCCCGGGTCCATGACCCAATTTTCCACCTTCCGGCACTCCTCCTGCAGGGTGTCTTTGTCCAGCTTTTGCCAAATTTGTTGTTCCAATCCTTGAATTTCCTTCTGCACAACTGAAGGTAAGCCTAGTTCAAAAATACGAGATTTCTTACGAGTGTGGGAGACTCTGCTACTATCATCTAAAGGGACCTCTTCCCTTTTATGCCTCGGGGGACGACCATGGGTGGAATCCGCCTCTTCTAGCGGATGCTGGTCGTTCATAATTCGAAAACCTTGTTCCTCTCAGAATATCAGTGGCCAAATGCATGCAGAGAAAAACCTTGCGAACACATCCATGATCACCACCTTTCCAATCCTTATAAGGAAAGTTGCAATCCCAAACCATAATTAGCATCATACCTTCCATTGAAGGCAACTCGTACCTCGCAGTCCTTCAGAGATATCCACCTAGTAGATGGATGGATCCTCCACTTCCAACATTCAAAACTGCGATCATAAACACAAGTCGTGACAAGATTGAGAATAAAACTAGAGTAGATGTTGATTTAGGCCCTAATGCCTTCCCCTTAGATCTTCTGCAACTTGCTATGAAGGGCGAGACGTCACGTGGCCAGGCTAGGACTCGCCTGATGTCGGGTATCCTTTTAAATGTAACGACAGTTTAAAGTTCGATCAACAAATCAAATTATGTGGAAATTGTGATAAGAGGGTGAGAATAGGTCGTCATCTTCATCAAATCAATCTCAAATACACATAATCCCGATGGCTATATAAACAACAACCTCTTCTAGATATAGAGCAAAGCATTGCATTTCTCTTTTTGTGTTTTGCCTACGATAACAATAGTATTAACTATGGCGGAACTGGAGTTTACATGGGCATGGATTTGCTGAATAACCCCATATTGGTTGCTCAGGACAACCTAACCTCGTGGAAGATGGAGCTATGGTTTTGGAATGTGAACATCAATTGCCACACTCCTATTATGTCCGGTCAAGGATTCAGAGCAACCATTGAAGCAATCAACGAAGCGGTAGAATGCAACGGTGGAAACATAGACGAAGTTAATGACCACATCAGTCATTACACCAACTACTGCAGTCAATTTGGTGTAGACCCATGAAGCAACCTTAGTTGTTAACTTAATTGTAAACAATAATTAGCCAGCGCCTATTGATCATAGCCACCACCAAAGATACTTCAAAATAGTCAATAATAACAAATATTTTATGGCACTCAATAACAGTCATAAAGGTTAGTAATTACCATTGCTAGTATTTCCAAAGTAGATTAGGGTTTGGATCATATCGATCATATGTACTATGAGACAAAATTTTGCTACTCTTACAAATAAAGGGACAAATTTTGCATAGTCACAGCGACAAATTTGGATTTTTTTTGGTGCTAAAAGCTATACCGTTTGCACTCTCGAAAAAAACATATAATCGAATCAAATAACCTTAGATGTTTCAACAAGTCATATCTTTCGAGGTGAGAAAATTGTGTCCTTGCACCAAATCCAAATAAAAATGTTTGAATGGTAGAGGTCACATTCATTTACATTTGATATGTGAAGTCACATGCAAACTCACAGTTATACATGGAAACTCCATATTTCTAATCATGGAAATGAATCAACAAAAAAACGAAAATTATGATTGGAAGGGACAAAAACTATGTTCGACTTTCCTCCATAGCTTCGAGGAAGTTTCCATACATGAGTGTTAGGAATATATTTCTTATTTTTTTGTCAATTTATTTAATCTTCATTTCAATGGTATGGAACCATTCATGCTTGGAAAAAAATCCTCTAAAAATCAAAACAAATAAAAAAGTAAAACTTTAGTTACCACTTTAGACATTTTGAAATATTAAATGTACTTGCTTCAAACTAATGAAAAAGTGAAAACAATAGTCTCTACGACAGGGACTAACAATTTAAACTATGAAGAATTTATTTTTTGTTAACTACAAATTTATTAATATATTATTTTTATATATTTTTAAATAAAACATTAGTTTGAAAAACTAATAAAAAGTTTCAATTAACATTTGAATTATTGAAAAAACAATAAACTGCAACCAACCACTTATACTTTCCTCACTTCATGTATGGAGCTACATTTTGGTGGATACTTGAAATCACATGACCTTTGCATAGCTGAGAACTGGGGGTATTGGATGACTCAAGGACTTACCCAAAGGCATTTGGTAGGAGTGGAGGACCTCCAATGGGATATTTTAGGTAGTCCTTATAACTAGTTTGTGAGTTTTGAGAGGTTTAGCCATCTTCGAAAAAAATAAACATAAAAAACATGTAAAGATATTTGATATACTCCTTTTTTTTTTTTTCCGCGAAAAAAAAGCATACTATTGCTATTTAGTTGACTGAATCAAATAGTACATAATATCAACAATGATATGTTGTCTTCCCAAAAGACCATAACATATGGTTTTTCGATAAACCCCCATATACTAAAAAACAAACCGAAAACATAATCCATGAGCCCAAAAAAAGTTCCAAGAGTCTCTAGTCTAGAAAATACATAGAGCCAGAGTCTAGTAGCAAATTCTCACAGATTTCTTCCCCCTCCAATGCCTGCTTGGACAACAGATCTGCCTGTGAATTATATTCTCTATAAATATGATCGAGGGATAAAGAGCTGAAAGATCTTAATTCATACTGAATTCGATTACACCAATTGACCAAGTTCAAGACCTTCAGATCAAATTCACCCCTTGCCCATTTGATAGTAACCCCCGAGTCACCAAAGATTTTTACCTTCGCCAGACCAAAGAGATTGGCCACCCGGGTGACACACCAAAGAGCTAAAAGCTCAGCCTTCATATTGGTCCCTTTGCCACAATTCAGGCGAAAAGTGAAAAAGTGGTCCCAATTGAGGAAGATAACCCCACCTGCACCACAGTTCCCCAAATTTGCTGCCCCATCAAATAATAAAACTAGATCATCAATAGAAAGGTGAAAATGCCCAATTTTGCGCCCAACAGGTTCAGGTTCATCCTTCTGAAATTTTAAGTATTGACATAATGCTGAGTTATAAATATTATCCAAGTTTGGCCAGATGTTCTCAAAAGTGGCCTTGTTCCTTGCCCACCAAATAGCCCAACAAATGAAAACCGGAAGAGTAGAATGTGTTTTTCCTTTTTTAATCCATGAATGTAAATAGGGTTCCACATTGTTGCCACCCCATGTCACAGTAATGCCAAAATTCAGATAAAACTTCTCCCACCGACTCATAGTAAAGGAGCAGTCTATGAAAAGATGAGATGACGATTCAGAGCCATTCTTGCAAAATATACATTGGCTGGGCCCTATCCATCCTAGCATAGATTATCCCACGTTTTGAGCCTGTTCTGTAATACAAACCATAAAAAGCATTTAAGTTTTAATGGGAGATACCAATACCATATTGCCTTATACCACCAGTGAATGGGGAAAATACATCTCCGCTTGATAATATAGCTATATGCTGAGCTAGCAGTAATTCTGCCTGTAGCCTCATTACCAGCCCAGGCCACCGAATCATCCACAGAGCACAATCGAATATCAACACCATTTAATGCATGGATATATTTTTCCCATTCACAGGCAATATGATGAGAAAGTTGAAGATCATCTGCATCGATCCAATAGCTCTGCACACTGCTTTTTACAATCCTGTTCAGGGTGATAAATCCAGCGTTCCTTAAAATGAATAATAACTCAGCAGATAGTTTGTAATCATCTTTCAATCCAGCAATAGCATCTACACCTACAGCCACTTCAAGCCCGTTCCTCACTTTCCAACATAATTCAGCTGCAAGCCAACAATAAACTTTCAAGAAACCATTCCAAATAGGGGAGACTCCTCTTACATTCTTTCTGGGCGTCCTCAACCAATGTGAAATTTTTGTTTTCACATACTTCTGATGTATTACTCTGGACCAGAGAGAATTACCGAATAATGCCCTCCATAAACTCTTCAACCGGAGAGAAGCACTAAAGACAGATAAATCTTTTATCCCCCAACCACCAGCTGCAATAGGTATAGAAATATTATCCCAGCCAATCATTGACAAATAAGATTTCTTCATACCCCCGGACCATAAGAAATTAAAAAGAAGTTTCCTCAAAGTGTTGATCACCGAGCAAGGCACCGGAAGAAGTGAAAACCAGTACACCGGTGTCCCCGTCAGAACAGAGTTTACCAATGTGAGTTTTCCTCCAATGGATAAAAGACGACCTAAAATAATAATAAAAAAAACTAATAGCTTGTCGGGACCTATTTGGTGAGATTCCTATTTCGGTGGAGAATGTTATTGACAATAAATCCATTCCTGTTTTGGGACATAGTGTAATTTGTTTGGATGGAGTTGATGAGGGGAGAGAATTGTTGATCCAGAAGGATCCGGAGCTTGGATACCCAATTAGCTATCCCTAATACTTGCCATGGGAAATATTTATTACAGATTTACAGTGTAGTTTTTGCAAGAGTTAGTGCAATTAATAGTTTAGTTATTGTTCAATGCCCTATTTCATGAATAATTCATTTATCACAAAACAATTAACATTTATGTCAATTATAATTAATTACAAATTTATAGCTTAATTTTTCACCCTAAGTGCAGTTGATAGTTTAGTTATTGTTCAATACCCTATTTCATAAATAATTCATTCATCATAGGACAATTAACATTTATTTAAATTATAATTAATTACGAATTTACAACCTAGACTTTAGTGCAATTAATAGTTTAGTTATTGTTCAATGCCGTATTTCATAAATAATTCATTCATCACAAAAGAATTAACATTTATCTGAATTATAATTAATTAAGAATTTACAGCGTAGTTTTTGCACCATTAGTGCACTTGATAGTTTAGTTACTGTTCAATGCCCTAATTAATGAATAATTAATTCATCACAAGACAATTAACATTTATCTGAATTATAATTAATAAAAATAGGTATTTGGATATGGACGTCACATGCCATTATAAATGCATTTGATATGATCCAGAGTTCCGAAGGGGTTTCGTATCACAGTTTGATGTGATTGTATCGCTTGGCTTCAAAGGCAGGCTGCTCTTGATGTACGGATTTTGATTTCGACTTTCCATTTCAAAACGTTTTAACTACCATTCCATTCCAAATTGTCGGTGGAAGCAGCTTGGACGGGTGGAGCCATGGTGAATTGAACGAACACACGTCAACTGCGTTTTTTCGATAGAGGTATTTATTCTGATCTTTACCGATTTAATAAATTGAAAGTGTTCTGCGGCTGCAAATTCATCATATTAATTCACAGGAACTTGAAACAATCGAGTCGAGAATTGCTTCGCACTTTAATGTCTTCTACATCTATACATATACAATTGACTAGAAATCTGAGTGCAATTGATGTTCTTTTGGTAAGTTATGATAGTTTGATAAAATATTTCCGAACATTGGCAAATTTAATTCAATAAACAAACACTTGGCCCACGGTCTTCTGAAAATTTCATTTTGGACTTGAGATTCAGGCTATTTCAGCGAAAACTCGCTTTGATTTTTGATTAATCTCAGCCGACTAGATATTCAATTATTGTAAATGCCAAGAAAGGGGTTTAAGTAGGGTGGTTTTATAGCTGGTTTTCCCTTTCGATTGTCTCAAGTTCGATTCCCAACATCGCAGCATGTTGCCTGTAGATTGTAGTTGTTAACAACTGGGTTCTTTAATCCTTTTGTGTAAGCAATGCTACAAATGTTGTACACTTTAGGTTAAGGTTTCTTCTTAATAAGTTCTGTAAGGTGCCTTGAACTCACGAAGGCCTGACCAATTATGTTCCGACTGCTTGGATTAAGTGGTATTTCTTTTAAGAGGTTTTCGATAATTATTGGGACAAGTTTGGCATTGGATAGGGTGATCTATTGGTGGGGTTAGATGGATTTCATTCTATCCAACAGGGTTCAATTCTGTTAAGACATTTTTTGACTTTTGGCTTAGATTACCAATTCAATTCTGTTGAGACATCTTGTTCAATTCTGTTAAGACATTTTTTGGCTTTTGGCTTAGATTACCAATTCAATTCCGTTGAGACATCTTGTTAGTTTTCCTTGATTCTTTCGGAGTAACAGGAAAGTGAGTTTTCCACTGAAAAAAACCTAACATTATCTTTGCCATTCTGAAATTATTAATAGATACCTGCTATACTTTCAAAATTATAATCTGAATGCTTGGATTAAGTTTTGGGTTTTCTCTTTCTTTTATTCCTTTTTGACGAAGATGCTTCGATTGTCAAAATACGAAAGTGTCTTTTACTCTGTGTTTAACTGATCCTCCATTATTTTATTATTGCAAGTGGCTAACCATGGAATACAAATTCATTCATTATTTTGCGAATTCGTTGCTTTATGCATTTTTAATTGATTGATCATTTGTCAAATTAAAGCATTATTTTATTATTGCAAGTGGCTAACCATGGAATACAAATTCATTCATTATTTTGCGAATTCGTTGCTTTATGCATTTTTAATTTATTGATCATTTGTCAAATTAAAGTTGACTCTTTACGATGTTTTTATAACCACTTTTATATATTTCATTTTATTGCTTTTGTTTTGTCAAATTAAAGTTAATTAAGCTTGAGATGATTTCTATGAACAATGAATGTTTTGATTTAATGCTCACCTCATTTCTAGCATTAATTAAAACAATTCCAACTTGGTGCTGGACTTGATAGGATATAAGTTGGATTTATGAAACACGAAAATTGGAAATCAATTTATTTTATTTTTATGTGAAGTATTAAAGTATTTTTTTTAGGTATGAAAATTTCAATAATGATGGAGAACGAGGATATTAGGTAGCTTGAGGATACTATAAGAGATTGAAATTGTTTTTATACGTTTTGAGGATACTATAAGAGATTGAAATTGTTTTTATAGGTTTTGGAGTAAAGTTCTAAAACTATTTTTGATTGGTTAAGAGTTTTTGAGTCTAGTTAACTACCCAAGATTCATAGGCATCTAGCAAGAGTGGTTTGCCCTCTTGTAAAAGTATACCCCCTTTTTTCTTAACATAAACCAAAGAAGAGCTATATTTATAAAATAGTCGTGCACAACCATTCATTACAAAAATGGGAGCTTCATCCTCAGCTCAGAAATTTGTTGAAAATGTAAAAGAAGAGCTTGTTCCATTTCATATCTATCAGTTTTCTTATTGGACTTCCTAGAAATTTCAAAACCATGAGAGGGATAAACCCTTACAAACTGTTTATTTAGCAGTACACAAAAAAATATGAGCAAAAAAAAAAGAGCATCAATCTTGCAACCCATGCATAACCTGGACTTGTTGTTGCATTGAAGCTTCATCCATTGGCAGAGCGTCATCATCTAAAGACTCTTGGAAGTGGCTACACTGGGTCATTTTAGCCATTTTCATCACTTCTTCCTTGATTACATCCACAGTACCCATGAGCTCGAACATATTTCTCTCAAGGTCGTCAATGCGTGAGTCTTGGCAGGTAAGTTGTTGGGAGATATACTTCATGTCTTCCGTAGTCTCCTTGTTCGCCTTAAGCCCATCGTAAGCAACATCGAAGACCTTTCTGAGGTTCAACTTGAAATCTTCTACACTGGATTTCAGATATGCCATGGCCTCTCTTATCTCGAACATGTTACCAGAATGCTGGTGGCTTCCTTCAATCTGCTCATGCCAATAATCTTCTTCACGATTCAGAGGAAGGAGGGACAAACCGCTCAAACAATTCCCAATCTACTGCAGCTGATGACCGTCATACTCCGACTCATCCTCCTTAACTGCGAGCCCATTGCGAGCCATGCTGTTCACGCGTGAGGAAGGGGGTAAGTGTGAAGACAAGACTTCCCATAAATGCGAAACCCAGGTGACCGCAGGAGGCCATGTGCTGAGAGAACAATCTCCACGCGTCCATGCAATCTTAGAAGGGATCATCCCGAGGAGACTTGAATTTGTGGGGGTAGAACAAGGTGGGATATGACTTGGAGTCCTAGGGGATTGGAATAAGTTTTTGAAAACCATCCTCGTAAACAACTTCTCCTAAACCAAGCTTGACTCCTTTGTTTGCTAGTTGATTCGCTGATCTATTGTTTTCACAGAGGATATGGAGGTAATTTACTTCATGTGTGGAATTGAGTAGACCAATTCTTTGATGAATCCTTTTGCACCAAGGAGATCCTTTGGTGTAACCCTTCCTCATTTTTTGAATGACCTGTCTTGAGTCTCTAAACACTAAGAGCTTACCAATCTTTAACTTGGTGACGATTTCCATACCGTGGAGTAAAGCGAGCCATTCAACAACATTGTTTGATTTTTCTCCTAATCCCCAGGCGTAAGATTTGACTATTTTTCCTCTAGGATCATAGATGACCACCCCCTCTCCTCCCCGTTGTAAAAGTATACCCCTTATGAACCTCATAACCAATCAATAAAATCCTTTTCTTAAACATACATTGGTTTATAGAAAATTATAAGCTTATAAGATATGATATTGGTATAATCAGTAATGTTAATGTCAAATTGAGGAACTATATTTTTAAGATAAACTGACATTTTAAAGTTAAATTCATAAATCAACACATCTCACTTGCTTTGATCAAACTACAATTCTTGTTAATTTTTCGATAATTTCATTCCATTATCATTCAGGGTCACTAAGACAATAACATGTACAGCATATCAATCATAGACACAAAAGCAATCACACAAGAGACACAAAGTTTCATCGAGGAAAACCAAGAAGGTGAAAAACCCTACAACTTCCTCACAGATAAGATAAGCCACAAAACAAGATCACAAGGATCAAACCCAATAAGATGTCTCTAGTAGATGCTCCTCCTCCTCCACTAGTGCGCAACTTTCTCTCTTAGCTATGCGAGCTTGAGAAGTGAGTGAATGAGATAAATGAGAGACACAACCTCTCTATTTATACACTGACTTGACCTGCCAATAATCCACTGGGGCCAACTTGCTAATCAATCCTAATAACCCAACCACATGACCTAACCAGGGCCGACCCCACACTGGTGGTCTAATAACCCATCAATACAAATGACGACACTTACAATGTAACTTGCGACACTTACAAATACAAATGACGACACCAATCAGAGGAATAATACATCTCTGTGAGATATACAATAAAGTACAAATGTAATACATAGAAGAATATCTTCCGAAGTTACAAATACATCAACACTCCCTCTTAACTAGGAAGGTATTCTGTCGACACAGGTCATCAATACATATTGGCGCAAGTCTTCAATTCTGGAGTTGGATCATCATCACTGGATCACAGAGCATCATCATCATCACTACTGCTGTGCTCGACATCTCGATCACTGCGCTATCTCTGAATTATGCTCGTCATAGGAAGTTCTATAGAGCCAACTCTTTTTCATGCTGGATGTAGGCCCACCACCTGTAGGTATTCATCATCATTAGCCATACTGTGGATCCCAGGACTTATTACGTGCGTCAACAAAACCTAACTCAGACTATAGGATATTTTACATGTTGACTGTCACAAAACCTTAAAAGAGTGTCTTGCGACCTGCAAGAACTCTAAAGAGTATCCTAGCTTAAACTATAGGATCTCCAGGGCTGATTACATGTGACCTCCACCACAAAACCTTAAAAGAGTGTCTTACAACCTGCAAGAACTCTACAGAGCATCCCAAGACTGATTACGAGCTTACTGCTCAACCTATCGGATCTCCAGGGCTGATGACATGTGGTTAGGCAAAACCTTTAAAGAGTGTCTTACAACCTGCAAGAACTCTACAGAGCATCCCAGGACTGATTACGAGCTTACTGCTTAACCTATCGGATCTCCAGCGCTGATCACATGCCTCTCGTAGCAAAACCTCGAAAGAGTATCCTAGCTCAGACTATAGGATCTCCCAGGATCTTTTCTATGCTACATGCACAACCTGTCCACGGCCACGGAGTATCAACTTGATACTCACCATACATCATCCTGATGTACATGATCATCTTGATCATCATCACTGCATCATCCTGATGCAAGTCATCCAGAGTATCGTCTTGATACTCATCACACATGATCATCTTCATCATCGTCATTGCATCGTCCTGATGCAAGTCATACAGAGCAACGTCCTAATACTCATCACACATGATCATCCTGATCATACAAAGCATCCACCTGATGCATATACAAAGCAGTAACTGGAGTATCATCCTGATGCTCATCACACAACGCTTACATCCATAGCCATGGGAAGGATCCTCCTCTGAGCATGCTTGGAATGGCTCTTGCAAATGTGTCACATCACTTCTTCCTCGAAGTATCTTCAATCTGAAGAACACCAAGCCTCTCTCTGAAATACTCAAACTTCACTCTGGCTAGTGGTTTCGTCAACACATCTGCAACTTCGAACTCGGCTGCACGCTTCCTTTTGGTGTCAGCAATCAACCTATCCTCTCCTGTCACAAATAGGTCATCCACATATAGGAGTAGTATCACAGGATTGCCTTCCTCAACCTTGTAGTAAAGTTTAGAATCCGCTTTACTCTTGATAAAGCCCAAACTTGATAGAAAACTGTTCATCCTACCATACCAAGTCCTAGGAGCTTGCTTCAAGCCATACAAGGATTTCTTCAACCTGCACACATATGATTCTCTGTCATGTGTCTCAAAACCAAGTGGTTGCTCCACATACACTTCCTCTTCGACTACATCATTCAAGAAAGTTGCCTTGACATCCATCTGGTGTATCTTCCATTTCATCATTGCAGCCAGAGCAAGTACTGTTCTGATGGAAGTGTATCTAGCTACAAGAGAAAAAGTCTCTTCATAGTCTATTCCCTCTTTCTGGGAGAAGCCACAAGCTACAAACCTCGCCTTGTATTTCTCTATGCTACCATCTGCAGCATGCTTGGTCTTATAGATCTATTTGGAAGTCACAACAGCCTTCCCTTGTGGTCTTGGGACCACATCCCAAACATCATTCTACATGATCGATTGGTATTCCTCGACCATGGCATCCTTCCATTCTGCATCCCGAATCTTGGGAACTTCAGATTCTTCAATATCTTCAATAGATAGTTTTCTTTTGAATTTCATTGCTGGAACAAATGTTGTAGTCCTTCTTTTGTAGGTGATTGTACACGATCTTTCCTACAAGTCAAATTCAATTGCATGATTAGAAACTTCTCATAGTTTACATAACAAAGTCTTACACATAAAGGCATATGTCATACAATCATGCAATTATCTTAGCCAATGCTTCAATACAACATTTATCCATATTCCGTAACTTTCTAGATGCCTTCCATCTCTACCAAAACATTGTCAAGAGTGTGCACAACTCCCAACATGTCAGCAAAGAGGTTTCATTCTAGATAAGTAGCAATGGTATGTTGTATAGTGCCATAGGCCACTTACCCATCACATGCATATTAGTAGTATACTATTCATTAATGCAATGATTCTAATAAGCATAATACACAACTTAAGTCTAGGAACATAAGTAAATACATCATTTAAACAATCAGATATACAAGAAATGACAATTCAAATACTTATCTTTGTTTGTTTGTTGGGTGGACTCCCTCTCAATCTTTGCTTCCTTGCAGGAGCTGCTTGAGTCCGATTCTGAAGTAGCTTCTTCTACTCCTTTCTGTTGTGGATTGTAAGGAGTGGTCAACTCCCTCTTAATCCCTGAATCACTGCATAGTATCTTTGAAGTCTGCTGAAGTGAATTCTGTACCATTATCGGATCTGAAGGTCTTGATCTTCTTATTAGTTTGATTTTCTATCAAGGCTTTGAATTCCTTGAACTTATCAAACACGTCATCTTTATTTTTCAAGAAGTGAACCCAAGTCTTCCTAGAGAAGTCATCAATGAAATAAACATAGTATACATACCCACTCAGAGAACTGGATGACATTGGACCACATACATCGGAGTGGATAATCTCCAAGATTCCTTTTGCTTTGCTTTCATTACTTGGAAATGCCTTCTTTGTGTTATTTCCTTTTGCACATCCTTTGCAAATGCCTTCATGCTTTGACTGGATTTCAGGAAGACCTTCTACAACTTTGCTTGCAATTGGTAGTGTTCTATAGTGCACATGTGCAAGCCTTCTATGCCAAAGTTCATTTGCCTCCATGGATTCATGTACCATGGAATGTTCAGGTTGTCCTTTCAACTTGTACAATCCTCCCTCTTTCTCTCCAATTACCACTGCATCATCTAGTGTTTTACCCTTTGGCCACATGAGTACTTGGCCATCTATAAATGCAACTCTCATTCCCTTTGCATCTAAAGATGATATGGAGAGAATATTTTTCTTGAGTCCAGGTACATATAGAACATCTTGCATCTTCAAAGACTTCCCAGAGTCTAACTTGTAGGAGGCTTCACCACTTCCTTTTATAGGATATTGATAGTCATCCCCAAGTTTCACCTTCTGGGGTGACTCATGTTCAGATAGGTCTACAAAGGATTCTTTAAATCCCGTCATGTGCTTGGAAGCCCCACTATCAATAAGCCAATCATCACATCCATGTGAGATAGTACCTGTAAGAGCAGAGATCAACACATATTCATATTCACTTGATGAGTCATCACTTTCTGCTCTAGCCTTCTTCTTGGGTGGTTCATCATCCTCAGCAGCATGAGCATGGTGCCTCTTCTCGATATTCTTCTTCTTGTCGTCTTTTCTCTTCTTGGGACAATTTGAAGCAAAGTGTCCTTTCTCATCACAATTGAAGCATCGAACTTGAGAGAGATATTTCTTCTTATGATGGAAGTGAGAATTTTTCTTGTTGTGAGATTTCTCCCTCTTAAACTTGCTTCCCTTAGTGTGAGCTGTGAGAGCTTGATCTTCATTTCCATCTTTTCTTCTCGGGCCACAAGCCTGGCTTCTTCTTGTGAACATTCCTCCCATAGTCTGCTGAAAGAGATAAACTTATTTCTTGCATAGATTCCTTGGATGAAGGAGTCCCATGACCTAGGTAGGCCATTCAAAGTGGTCATGACAATTTCTCCATTCTCGACTACTTCATCCATAGCTTCAAGTTGTTCCTTGATTTGAGAGACCTTAGAAAAGTAGGATTGAATGGTCTCTCCATTCTGGATGGAAATAAAAGATTTAGGTCTTACCACTTGATTTACTGAAAACTGGATTTGGAGTTGGATTAGGGTTTATTAGAGAAACCCTAAAAATTCAAAATTTGAATTTCAAACTTCTGAAAGGATAGAAAGATGCGCCTTGCTGAGCTGGTCAAGCTGGTATACTCAGAATTTGAAATCTGCAAATTTTCACCCCTCAAAATTGCTTTTGAAACTTCCGGATTCACTGAACAACACCCTGAACTAGGGTTTAATAAAGCCCACCCTTCTGCCCAGCCAAAAAGTTCGATCCAAGGCTCTAAACTTCGATTTCTTGAGGAGTATCCAGCCGTGGATTCAGATTCCAAAAATTCCAACTTTTTTTCGAAACCCTAATTTTTAGGTCAAAACTGAAAATGCCCAGAATTGAATTCTGTCTCGACAGAAAGATGCACCCTTCCAAGGAGAGTCAATCTAGCCTCATGCCTTTGATGATCTGTGGAGAGAATCCCAAATATTAAGAAGCCCTAGCTTCCGCAGCTGCACAGTGCCTTCTTCTTAGGTTAGCTCTGATACCATGTTAATTTTTCGATAATTTCATTCCATTATCATTCAGGATCACTAAGAGAATAACATGTACAACATATCAATCATAGACACAAAAACAATCACACAAAAGACACAGAGTTTCACCGGGGAAAACCAAGAAGGTGAAAAACCCCGCAACTTCCTTAGAGATAAGATAAGCCACAAAACAAAATCACAAGGATCAAACCCAATAAGATGTCTCTAGCAGATGCTCCTCCTCCTCCACTAGTGCGCGACTTTCTCTCTTAGCTATGCGAGCTTGAGAAGTGAGTGAATGAGATAAATGAGAGACACAACCTCTCTATCTATACACTGACTTGACCTGCTAATAATCCACTGGGGCCGACTTGCTAATGAAGCGTAATAACCCAACCACATGACCTAACCAAGGTCGACCCCACACTGGTGGTCTAATAACCCATCAATACAAATGATGACACTTACAATGTAACTTGCAACACTTACAAATACAAATGACGACACTTATAATCAGAGGAATAATACATCTCTGTGGGATATACAATAAAGTACAAATGTGATACATAGAAGAATATCTTCTGAAGTTACAAATACATCAACAATTCTAGCATATACCTCTCATCACTCTCCTGGTCTCTTCTTGCCTTATAAGGGAAGCTCTATAAATAGAAAATAACCCAAACAATTTTAATCGCTAACATATTATAAACTAAG
Source organism: Larix kaempferi (assembly GCA_027924585.1). Lineage (NCBI taxonomy): Eukaryota > Viridiplantae > Streptophyta > Pinopsida > Pinales > Pinaceae > Larix > Larix kaempferi. The sequence goes on from BSBM01000357.1 coordinate 460,501, forward strand.
TTAATTATGTAAGCCTCTAATCCACCATCTAAGACATTATTCCCTTCAATTATCTTCTTTTCATTTCAATTGATGTAACTCCTCACTATCTTCCCCTTTATAATTTAGTTATCCACCTTCCCCTTCTTAATTTTATATTTCTAAAATTGATCTTCTCATTTAATTTTACTTGTACTTCTATTTACAAGTTGAATTAAGTAAACCTTTTATAAAAACAATTAAAGTGGAAATAAAATATTGTCCTTCCCAATTTTTACAATCTCTAAAATTTAAACACTAATTATATACAAAATTAAAATTTCAATAAAATTTAACAGATAAACAATTTTATGTAAATAAACACATTTAAGTGAAAAACAATAAACATTTTTTTTCCAATTCATTATATTTTCTTCAAAAGTACTTGAGCTTACATCATTGAAAACATAAATTTATTGTCTCAATGGAAGAGGCTTTCTAGTTTTCATTTGTTTTCATACATCATAAATAACATTCCAATCTACCTCATTTAGAGCATGAGGTGCATTGAGAGAGAGAAACATTAACATATCCAATGTTTCCATTCAACGTCCGATCTATCATCATTTTTCCACCAAGTTTTTCTTTCAAAGATCAATTACAATCAAAGTGGCATGGCCATGGATATTTAAAAAAAATGGAATTCCAAGTGAATAGAGACGGTGGTAGTACTAGTAAGGACAATCTATTGGCATTTACCATATGGATTTTTATAATGTTAAATTTGTATGAAGTTGAATGTTGTCTTTATTGTATCTCTATGAAGTGAACTAATGGTTACACCCGCCCACATATTTAGTTTTCACTTGTGAGTGACATCTAATTACAAACCCTCATAGAAATAGTCTTAGATTCTTCAAGTAATCTCAGATTGTTCATTATTATATATTTTGGTCAAATTTGTGATTGAATAATACATAGGATGAAATTGAACCATCATGAAATTGGAAAAAAAAAACACAAGAATTAAGGACAAATTTCAGTAATAATTTTGTTGTACCTAAGTACTAGTCATAATTATTCTTTTGAAAGTTCCAAAGTAACTAAATATTTTAAAATGCATCAAATCAAACAAAACTTAAATTCTTCACCAACCAATTTTTCACACCAATTAATTTTCAAAACCACTCTTAAATTTGCCATTAAAAATAATTTAATAATATGGAAGAAACATTTCAAATTTGTAGTAATAGAATCCTTATGTGTATCTCCAACTAATGGATCATTACCTGACGAATATATTTAACGGATAAATATTAATGGGTTCAAATTTGATCACTGATCCTAATCCCTCTCCATCTTGTCTCCCTCATTTCTCTCTTATCTCCCTATTATTTTTGGTTAATGTGCCTCGATTCATTATTATGTTGTCTTTTAATTAATTATGTTCTTTACACACACACACACATCTTCCTCATTACCTAATTATCTTTCTCTATATTTTCCTTTGAATCCTAGTTATCCAAACCTTAATGCCACTCTTTTCTATATATATATTTTAGCTTTATTTTGATCCTCTAGTGATGGATGGAGTGTCCATTAGAAACGTTGGGTTGTTCTAAACTCTAACATAGTGAAATTCCGTAAACAATGACACAATAACATTTTTAAAATTAATATGTTATCTTTATAACAATGTAAATTAGATATATCCTGAATGGGGTGGCAGGGGTGTAACATGGTGACAGGCATAACAGCCAGTTGGCACCACCACAACCATGGGATATAGAGGAGGGTGTACACCTCCCTCCTTTGGGAAATAATGATCGATTGTGGGAGAATGCATATGGAGGCGATTGATGGGATGGGAAAGTTATTGCTGAGACATCAGGAGGTGGTAAAACTCAGACTTGTTAACCTTATGATGGCACCAAATGTGGATTTGATGGCCCAAGGTGGCTTCAACACTTGATCGTGACAGTGAAAAACAACCAAGGATGGCATTCTCATGGGGAAATGCTAGCATGAGCGCTCTTTAAACCTTGTGGAAATCCTGTCGTTCCTATGTTAAGTCTGTTATGTTTGCTCTATCTTAACTTTGTTTAGTAGAAATGACATTGCCAAGTTGAGGTTGGCATTGCACTCGGCTGAAGCATTTCAGTACTCTGTTGGGGAAGGTCTTTGTTTGAGCATTCCTAGCATTGTCGTGGTTAAACAAATTTTGGCAAAGTGGGTAGTCTCTCTCCCTTGTTGAATTGTAGTGGTGGTTAAGGACTCCTCTCTCGCAAGCTAGGTTGTTTAGGGGATTGGGTTTTGGGTTAAAGACCCAACTCGATGAAGGTGTGTGCGGTGGGAGAAATATTTAGTGGATATGGCATGTTGGGTTAGAGGCCACCAAACCCAAAGTCGATGAAAGGAGGTTCCTCAAACTTGTGTTTAGCAATATGTGGGGGAGGCACATAATATCAATCTAGAGCAAGTCCTTGGACAAGTTAGAGACATGCTTTCTCAAGCTGAAATTCGGGTGAAGTCTAAGAAAGAAATGATTAGTGCAAAACAATTTGTAGAAAAAATGAAACCCTGTGCCAAAGATATAGGCCACACTAGGTCCAGGGAGACCAAATATTACAAGGTCCTTATTCTCTACTGGCTCATCAAATCTTTATTGGGCAAAGTTTTGCTTAAAAGTTAGGAGGAAAGGAATGAAATGTTGCTTCAAATGGATGAAATCCAAGCCCAACTCAGGCAGGTAATGGAAAGACAAAATAAGGTATGCAAGGCTATATTGGGATGGATTTAGCTAATCCTGGTTCTCTCTCAGTTCCTGCTTCAAGTCTAGTAACAACCCCGAAGTCCTCTCATGGATAGGAGGTGCCTTGCATCTCTATTATGGCGATGAAAATACATAATAGCTTTTGCTATCTAGGTTTTAGTCTTTTGTTTTCTAGTTATCTAAATAGATATTTTTTTTTGTAATTTAGAACTTACATTATATCACAATAATAATTACACAGAGATACAGTCCATCTGGGCCTCTCATAAGGATAAAACAACCAATAGTCCTTTGAATATAAAACATAGTGACAAAAAACTCCCTGCAACTATTATTAGACTCCATACATAAGACTAGACTCCATATGTAAAACTAGTGGTTGCTAGCCAAGATGAGAATTGAGCTAAACCAAACAATTGTGACAAAACTGATTATCCAACAAGACCAAAACATAATTGTAAGAAGCAAGAGACAAGAAACTACTGAGAGGGACCTATATCCATTCGCAGTTTGGTCCGAGGTGGTTCCAGAGTGTCCACGTCAGGGCTCGAAGCTTCGCGTTTGGTACCGCTTGTGTTAGTCGCTGCTCGACCATCTTTCTTTACAGAAACCTCTACTCGCCCATCATTCTTCACTGAAACCTCTATGCTCGCTGTCTGTTCCTCTTCCTTCACCACTGGGGGTTGTTGACCCGGGCATTGTTCTCTTCAGGCTGAATCTTGTGCACCATTTCTGCCTTTGGTCCCTAACGAACCACACCATCCTATCCAATGATCGCAAGCAGGGGTGAAGGAAGGACAAATAGTTTGGCGATATCCCTATACCATTCGATGATAGTTTTCAAGCGGTGTGTAAGGCCCTGAATTCGGGCCTTCGAGTCTTCTTCGAAATCCCTAACGTCATTTCAGACTCTCCAACAAAGCATCCATCATTGCGGCTAGGTGACATGCAATTCCTCCACTGTGAGCTTCATGCGAGCATTCCTGTCGACCTCTGCCCTGTTTGCTGGGTGCCCTATGGCGCTCCCTGACCATGTTGCACCGTTCCCCACCGTTTACTAGCACACAGATCAGAGGTAGAGTATCCTTCCTGGTTTGCAATGGCGTAGAGAGGTTGCTAGAGCTCGAGATTGTTGGAACAAGATGAGCAAGAATGAGCTTGCAAACCTCAATGAGGGAGACATTAAACCATAATTTTGGATCGACCTTCGTATTAACCATGCCATGATGATTCCTGTACAAACAAGTCATTTCAAAGCACAGAGGAAGAGGAAAATGAATGCCACACCCTTTGTGAAGCTGCCAATGCCATTGTGTTAATCGTTCTTTCAACCCATGCGTGACTCCTTGAGCTTGCTCCATTAATGCATGTCATATCCATATTTATCACCCCATTCGGAATTATCTCAATAGATATTTACAATCATAAGAATAACTATATTATAGTGATTTTAATCCTTTTACCTTTTGGTCTCATACACTCTAAGACCCTTATAACTCTGGATAATTATCAATCTTTTTATTTCTGGTTTAGGCTCCCTTGAGGCCCTATTTGACATTTTTGTACTTGTTTGTTTAATGTTTAAAGTAATATAATTGATGCAATTATCAATTTTTTTATTTCTGGTTTAGGCTCCCTTGAGGCCCTATTTGCCCTATTTGACATTTTTGTACTTGTTTGTTTAATGTTTAAAGTAATATAATTGACGTAATTATCAATCTTTTTATTTCTGGTTTAGGCTCCCTTGAGGCCTTATTTTACATTTTTGTACTTGTTTGTTTAATGTTTAAAGTAATATAATTGATGTAATTATCAATCTTTTTATTTTTGGTTTAGGCTCCCTTGCGGCCCTATTTGACATTTTTGTAATTGTCTGTTTAATGTAATATAATTGATGGAACTTAAAAAAAGGACAATATAAAAAAGATATTCAACATTTATAAATATAAATTAATTTATCAAAATAAAAGTGTAATCATATCATTCCTTATCGAGACCAATTAAATTATAGATTAGATAGGAGAACCAAAGACCTCTCTAAATACTATTAAACCAAAACACAAAATCAAAATTTTACACACATTTAAACACAAAAACAAAAACAAAAGTGAAATATTTATTTATATAAAATAAAATCTAAACACTTTTTTTTTTTTTAATAATCGAGGAATTATCCGAATTCTTCCTTTTGAGCATTGTCAATCGAGCATGACTGAATACAAACCCCGGGCCAAAATCAACTTTAATTTGGAACTAGTTCACTAGCGAATGAAAATATATAATGCGTTTAGAGGTGACAGGGTTGAAGCCTGGTCTCTAAACACTTACAATGTCAATATTAAAGAAAGTGAAAAATGCTGTCAATATTAAAGAAATTGAAAATGCTATCGTATCAATTAGAAAAAGATAATATACTTTATGGAATTTAATTCGATTTTACGAAATATTTATTTTAATGTAAAAAATATTTAAAAGAAATTCATTTAAATTTTCTAAAAATTCAAAAGGCGAAATAAAAAAAATTAGATTATTCTTATTATTATGTATATATATTTTTACATTTATTCTCTAAACTGAGATTAATGATTAATTAATTACTTCATTAATGGAAGACGTGACTCTTCAGTTAAAAATAAATAAAATAATATTTATCTTAATTATAGGCGTATGGACGTCACATACCATCATAAAATGCATTTGATATGAACTGTAGTTCCGAAGGGGCTTCGGATCAGAGTTTGATGTGATGTTCTTGCTTGGCTTGAAAGGCAGGCTGCTTTTGTGTACGGACTTTGATTTCTGGGAGGCTCTCCCGCAAGAAAAACGCTTTAACCACTTATTCCATTTCATATTGTCGGTGGAAGCAGATTGGACTGGTAGAGAATGGTGAATTGAACGAACGGACGTCAACTGCGTCTTTTCTCTGTCAATAGAGGTATTTATTTTTCAGAGCACAATCCAGCTTTACCAATTTAATAAATTGAGACTGCTCTGCAGCGGTAAATTCACAGCAACTTGAAACAATCGATTCGGTTTAAGTCGAGAATTGCTGTACACTTTACTGTAATGTCCGCTACATCTATAATTGACAAGAGATCTGAGTGTCATTGATGTATTTTGGGTAAGTTATGGAAGTTTGATAAAAACAAAACCGACATTGGCAAATTTAATTAAAGAAACAAAAACTTGGCCCTTGGTCTTCTAAAAACTTTCATTTGGACTTGAGATTCAGGCTATTTCAACGAAAAACTCCCTTGAATTAATCTCGATTGTCTGAAGTTCGATTCCCAACTGGAGAAACTATACCTATATTACTGGAGAAACTACCCCGATACAAATTATTTGCTATACCTATATTATTGGATGAACTAGATGAATGGTTCAATATTGTTGTATTCTATATAGCGATCATCGCAGCATGTTGCCAGTAGATTGTAGTTGTTGACAACTGGGTTCTTTAAGGTTTAGGTTAAGGTTTCTTCTTAATAAGTTCTGTAAGGTGCTTTGAACTAACGAAGGTTGGTTGTTAAAGGGTACCCGTTATATTTTCTGCCTCACTAAATATCCAGAATTATGTTCCAACTGCTGGCATCAAGTGGATTTTTATTTTAGTTTCTTCTGGCAAGATACTTCAGATTGTCACTGCGGCCAGCCTGCCCTTGCCCATTCTGGGAGTATTACGATGGAATATAGCTGGCTTACAACAGTCGAACAAATACCTTCCGCTAAGATGCACCTGCTATACTGTCCGTCTCACTAAATAATCCAGAATTATGTTCCGACTGCTTGGATCTAGTTTTTTTTAAAATTATTTTCGGATTGCTTGGATCAAGGGGTTTTTTTATTTTTATTTTGACAAGATGCTTCCAATTTTCATTGCTGCAAGCGTGCCCTTCCACGTACTGTGAGTATTAGAATGGTATAGAGCCGGCTCACAATACTTGAACCTTTCTTATCGGCGAAGATACCTGGTTGTTAATGGGTACCCGCTATACTCTATCTCACTAAATAGTTAAAATTATGTTCTGACTGCTTGTATCAAGTGGTTGTTTTTTTGGACAAGATGCTTCCTATTATTACTGTTCTGGGAGAATATTTCATTGGAATAGAGCCTGCATACAACACTGGAAATTTGTATCTCTTTGCCTAAGATGCGTGGTTGTTAATGGGCACCGGCTATACTGACTGTCCCGCTAAATCTTGGATCAAGAGTATTTTTTGACAAGATGCTTCTGATTATCACTGTGGCAGGGGTGCCATTACCCATTCTGCAAATCCCTTCTTGCTTGTTTGCACAGGTGAGATGACTACAAGGGGAAAATCCCTTCTTTGCCATTGAACCAAGACCTCCTTGACGGGTTTTGATTATTGGGAATGATGTTCAATCTTTATATATATATATGTCACAGGTGAGATGACTATAACGGATGAAACACTTCATTGAGGATTTCTAACCTCGGGTATGAAACACAACCAAGACCTCGTCGACGGGTTTTGACTATTGGGAATGATGTTCAATCTTTATATTTATATATACACAGGTGAGATGACTATAACGGATGAACCTGGGGTATGAAACACAACCAAGACCTCCTTGACGGGTTTTGACTATTGGGAATGATGTTCAATCTTTTTATATATATATATATATATTTTTGGAATGACAGTAAATCTTTATTTATATATCACGTAGCCTAAATGAGCGACGATTTTAATTATTTTTGACGGTTTTTTTCTGCATGATTTTCAAGGAATCCGGCAGAAAATTTTAAGGAATTTTTAAAATTCCAAATAACAGTGTTTAAGTTCCGAGAATATGGGTTCCCTAGGGTTTTTGAGGGCACTGAATCCATTTATGAATTTAGAAACACGATTTGAAAAACACAAAATTCAGATTTCTTAAAAAAACATCGTCAGATTCCAATCAAAATCTCTGAGAAGTCTAAATGGTCTTGTTTTTATACTTCTGCTTTATATATATATTTTTGAAATGGGTCAAATTGTCAATCCTTTTATATATATATATATATATATATTATATTTTTTTTGGAATGACAGCCAATCTTTTATATATATATATTCTTTTTTGAATGATGTTCAATATCTCTCTATATTTTAGAGAGATATGAATAACTTTAAAATCTCAAGTAATAATTTTATGCACTCCACTGTTAGCTTTTGTCTTAGGACTTAATAGAAGATAGAAATAGCACTAATAACATGCCACTTCATAGACGAGAGAATTGAGTAGACATCCTTGCAAAATCATGTATGTGGATATTCAATCGCTCCAACGTCTCAGGATTGAGATATTGCAAATAAATGATCGTAAATTTTCAATTACTATACAGAGGACTGTTAGTCATGTAAATACCATTTTGAGAAAGTTTTCGTTATATTTTAGTTATATGCTCTTAGCAAGAATTCAGTATGATTTTGCAACTCTTTTACTCTTATTATTATGACTTGTAGTCATTTGCAGTTGCTAATGATTTAATGATTCTTCTTAAACATTGTAGTAAGCACTTGTTTAACACTTTTATGTTTACTGATCATAGAATTACTAATTCGGTTCAGAATTTCTATATATCTTTATTACGGATATCTTATCTGCGCCGCTACTCTTTTCTGTTCGTTACATTAGAAATGTGGGTTGACGGGTTTCTGAGTTGCTCTTGTATGTAATTTTTGATTTGAGACAATCTTTAAAACTCATTAATCAAAGAATTCTACCTCAACAAGAAGTTTGTTGTGGGATTTTTGTATGGTTGCTATTAAAAAGGATACCCTTCATACAAGAATAATCTAAAACATTTCACTGTGCACATCCAGTGCCTGTTACCTGCAGTCTAGAGAAATACTGTTACTGTTGATGTGGTTTTTAGGATTTTTTAGATATGTCTTTTAGACTACCTGGAAGTAACCAGATATTTGATTAAAAGTATTACATATAAGCAGTCTACTTCTGTATTTTCTTCGTACTAGATTTTTTTACTACGTATTTTTTCCATATCGAATTGTATTCATATCCGTATTCGAATTATGCTACTATGGTTTGAGGTAGGGATTTAGAAATCACAAAGTGCATACAAGGTATACTTGCACATAAGGCAACATTTTCGCTTGTGAAGATCCTGAAGGCCCAAGTGTTGCAAACTTGCATAGCATCAGCTGTGAACTCCTTGCCTGGGTACTCTTTGTTGTCCACCTGTAAACATCTTGGCTCCTCTGTGGCGATCTATATCCTGCAACAGACAGCTTCTCTACACACCAGTTTTTAATGAGCCAATAGAATCAATAGAATCTAGCAGTGTGAGACATAGGCAATAGAAATTCCAATATCCTCTGGAGAAAAACCAAATCTGATTTGAATCTGAAGAATACTATAACTAAAAATACCCTTATGCAAATAAACTACCACTACACTCCACCTCTCTTTTTATTTGCTCTCCTACATCCTCTAATGAAATCTTTCAATTTATAGGATACAATTACGCTTTAGTTACAACAATATCTGTCACAGAAATATGCTCAGCTTCCAAGCCTTTAGCTTCCATCTAGAACTACAACATTTCACCTTTCTGTCTATTCATTGTCTGCGGAACTTGACTTTTTATATAGCTCGAGGGGGCCACGATCCAATTTTGTGGTTTAACTTGGGGAGCTGCAGTGCACATTCACAGTATAATTTGGGCAGCCATAATCTGCTTTTGCAGTAATACTTGGGGATCCATAATCCACTTTTGCAGTATAATTCATGGAGCCATAATTCACTTTTGTGGTGCTCATATCCTCTGCAATATGAAATCCAGAACTCCTCTTTGCATGCGTATCATCCTACCCATTTGTGGAATCTAGTTGAAGCTCCTTGTTCAGGTGAATGTTATTGGAACTGAATCGGAACTGGTAAAACTGGTCGGTCGGGCAATGGTTAAAACAAAGGAGAAAGAGGAGGCTGACAAGATTGTGACAAAATGTTTTCTTTGGAGTGATATACCATTTAACATTGCGAAGAACCCCTTCTGCCATGCCATGTTTGAAGCTGCTGCTATTGTTGGCCCAGGGTATAGGGGCCCTTCCTATAATCATTTGAGAGGGCATCTTCTTCAAGGGGAAAAGGGTGATTGCACGCAAAGATTAGCTAGGATTCAAGAATCATGGGAGACCATTGGATGCACCGTGATGTCGGATGGGTGGACTAATACAAAGGGCAGGTCAATTCTAAATTTCTTGGTTAGTTGTCCCAGGGGGACAATGTTTATCAAAAGTGTTGATGCAAGTGCATATACAAAAGATGCACAATTATTATGTGAGTTGATGGATGGCTTTATCCGAGAGATAGGCCCGCATTATGTTGTCCAAGTCGTCACGGACAATGCTGCTAATTATCTTGTTGCTGGGAGGTTGCTCATGGAGAGGTATCCAACCTTGTACTGGAGTCCTTGTGCAACCCATTGCTTGATTTGATGCTAGAGGACATGGGCAAAATTCCTTGGATCAAGGGAACCATTGATTCAGCTCGGAGTGTGACCAAATACATATATAATCACACATATGTTCTTTCACTCATGAGACATTTCACGGGGAACAAAGAGTTGATTCGTCCCGTGATCACATGTTTCTCCACCAACTTCATTTCACTTCAGTCACTCCTCAAGAGTATGTTGGAGTTATAGAGGATGTTTCTTTCTGATGATGGGGCTGCTTGTGTCTATAGCACCAAACAAGATGGGCAAGCCATAACCCAACTTGTGCAACATGACCAGGGATTTTGGAGTGCAGTAGGTGAGGTATGTACCGTTAGAGAACCTTTGGTAAAGGTTCTTCGATTGGTTGATGGTGACAAACCCATATTGGGCTACTTGTATGAGGCCATGGATAGGGCCAAGGAAGCTATCTATCGGTACTATGATGTCAAGGGTCAGGAAGGACTCACCAAGAGAGCTTAGATTTGGGGTGTGATTGATGAACAATGGAATAACACTCTCCATCGTCCCATTTATGTAGCAGAGCTCTTCCTCAACCCTGCATTCGCTTATGCTTGTGGTTTTAATTTTGATGGTGAGGTCATGGATGGTTTTTTCCAGTGTGTTCAAAGGATGGTGCACACTCTAGTTGAACGCTTAGAGATTTCTAGACAGATGGAGATATATAGGATAGCAGCGAGGGTTTTGGGCTAAGTTGCCAGGGTACTTGGGTACTGGGACGGGTACTGGTACGGGTACGGGTACGGGTACGCCACTTTTTGAAATAGGGTACTTGGGTACGTCAGGGTACTGTAGACATATATATATATATATATATAATTTTATAAATTTATAATTAATAATTATATTAATATATTAATAATTTTATTATTAAGTTAATAAGTTTTCAACCAGTAACACACATTTGACATTGGTATTGCTTCTTGCACATTAATTCAAATTACATATATGATATTGTCATTGATATTGATATGAAATTTGAATCATTAGCATAATAGCATGATAATTTAGCATAATAGAATGATAATATGATATATGTCCATGACTCCATGAGTCCATTGTCATACTACATCCAAAATTTGGCAAATGGTATGCCTCACTTGCCATAGTTCTGAACATGAAATACAAAATAGCAAAATGAAAATAGTTGATTTGGCTTCCTCAAGCCATCTCTACTAGGTCAACATCACTGTCATCTGCATCAGCATCTGGTTGATTTGGTCCCAAGGATGAGCACAAAATCTGGTGGAAGTAATACTTGTACACGTGGACCAAATTCAGTACTTCAATTTCAAATTTTCACCTATAACGAGCTTGTGCAGTTGTTCTCTTCACTACCATAGGTCCCATGGATGAGTATAAAATTTGGCAGAAGGAATACTTAAGAGTCATTTTAGATTCTGGAATACTGTAAAAGAAATGGCCACCTAAATAATTTATGCAGTAATCATATAAATTTTGCGCATCATATCATCCATAAAAAATTATTAGTCTACTGAACTGCACATTGTACACCTGAAATGGGCCCTAAAAACAAAGTGAATTTACCAAGCTGCAATAGATAACCTGGGCCTCTTATCTCAATGAGGGAGATAAATAACTATTATTATGAACGAATAAGCTACAGCAAAGCTTTTTATTTGAGTTTGATTATTATTATGGTCATATGTTCATTATAGTTAAGTTGTGCTTTACATTAATAGAGTGACTTATGTTAATAAAGTCACATGTCATATTTAGCTTAGCTGAAACATTTAATTAGTTTCTGATTATGGGAATACCAACAGGCATTCACTCGATGTATCCACATACAGATGTATTTTGAAATATGAAGTTACCAATTTAAATAGCTCTCTTTCATTGCTGGCATACTTGTTTTCCACAATTGTTGTATGCATTTAATAACAAAGTATCAAAACCAAGTTAGATATTGGCCTCTGGAAGACAGTCAAGGTTAGCGAAGCGAGACCAGAGGACTGTTGTAGCATACCAACATGGAATCGTGGTTAAGGGATTAATTGGCATACGAAGTGCAGAAGAGAGATTCCCTCATCTATAGGCAGTAGTGTGTTAGTAACTAGTAATTCCCTGTATAATTAGTAACTAGTAATTCCCTGTATAATTAGTAACTAGTAATTACTAATTAGTAATAAAATAATTAGTAACTAGTAATTCCCTGTATAGTGTATTAGTAACTAGTAATTAGTAATAAAATAAGTTAATAAGTAATAAGTAATACTAATAACTGTGAAATTTCCAGTCTGTGTTTCAATTTCATGCCCGGAAGTACCCTAAAATCCGTGACCAAATACCCGGTACTTGGGTGAAGTACCCGATACTTACGCGGTACTCCCAGAGGTACCAGTCCCGGTACCCGGTACGGCGGTACGGGTACCCGGTACTGGTACGGGTGCCCAACCCCCCGGTACGGGTACCCTGGCAACTTAGGTTTTGGGTTATAAGATGGCAATCCTAGATAGGACCGCAAAGATGCCAGGTAAGCTTCAATTTTAAATTTTGTTTTTTATTTTATATATATTTGACATTTATTACTTGATAGAAATATATTTTGTTGTCTTCTATTGAATCCTTTCATTTTATTCATTGTAGATGTCTGGTGGAAACACTATGGTGGAAAGCTTCCAGAGTTGCAGAAACTTGTCGTCCGTGTGCTTAGCGAAACTTGCAGTTCTTCAAGGTGTGAGCACAATTGGAGTGTCTTTGAAAAGATACACTCCAAGAAGCGCAACATGTTAGAAATGTTAAAAAATGCAACAATGAAAATTTAAATTGTTTAAATTTTTTAATTTTTAATCTTAATTTACTACAATTTACCATTACTAACTGTGGACCTCAATGTTCATACAAGTTAGGTACCCAACGTCTTAATGAGATGGTGTATGTCTACTACAATCTAAGGTTATGGGTGAAGCAACATGATAAAGAACCTGACATAGAGGCCATAAATTTGGATGCCATTGACACCACTACTCAGTGGAGGGTGGAGTTGGAGGAGCCTGAGATGGAGGAGGCACCCGAGTGGTTGGAGGAGGGGGAGGATCTTGCGGATGATTTGGGGGAGGAGACCACAGTGGAGGGGGAGGGGGGAGGAGCAGGAGGATGATCCACTTCCAGTGTATTTAGATGTTCAGGAGGAGATTGATCTTCCGATGCAGCCAATGCCACCACCACCACCACCACCACAGAGACCTGTAGTTGGAGTTGGAGTTGGGAGGAGACAACTCACTTTCTCTTCTGCCTTAGCTGGAGTAGTTGGAGGCTCTGGATCTTCCACTCCAACCTCATCCCGAGTAACTCCACGACCATCTACTGCTTCCAGAGGAAGAGTGGTGCCCTTTACTTGTAAAAGGGGTAGAGGGAATCGATGATTGGGATTCCTATGATCTATCATTTAGATTTTATTATGTACTATTTAGTATCTAGATGCCTCATGATGATTCATCTCATGAGATACATTAATTTTGAGCTTTTGATGTGATTTTGTATCATCCTATTAGGAACATGTTTCAGAATTTTTAGTTTAGTGAAGATATGTGACCACTTGACATCTTATGCATCTTATTTATTACTTGTATAATCATATTTATGTAACAATGTGTCTATTTGATGTTGTTGTTGCTTTATATGTTTTAAAAATTGAAAAAAAATGAGTATTTTTGTATTATTTTGTGGCCTTCCAACATTTTCCGATATTTTCCGCCAATACCGCCTAGAAGTTATATTCCAGACCCTCGCCGATACTTTCCCTGAGACGATATATGCAACATTGGTCTGAACCAGCTTTCTCAAGACAAAACTGCTCAAATCAGCCAGTTTGAGCAGTTTTGTACCAGTGAGCCCCCCTCCCACCAAAAAATAAAAATAAAATTAAAAACACAAGAAACTAAAACCTTACAACTACCCTAAAACCTAATTTTGATCTGTTTAATGGCATTCCCTTTTTATCGTGAATGGACTTATCTTGGATGACTCACAACAGTTTCCACTGCCACAGAATACCCATGTAGAGAATGTAGAGGATCTAGATTTGTATGACTATGTAGTTTGATTTGATTGTGGAATATAGTTTAATTATTTTAGAATTCTGCAGGCTATTTAAAATTTTAATGTTAATGGATTTTGGTTAAGATAATTTTTCCAAGGAAAACCTTGTGAGGAAACCCCAAGCACTTTGCCTCAGTGGATGGTACCCAGTGTAAACCTGTTGGCGCTGATTGTGGTGCCTGATCCAATAGGGACATTGAATGCAGCATGCAACAGAGGCAGAGGCAGTCAGCCTGGGGTATCGACCTGAAACCTCATGCATGAAGCTCAAAGAACTCAACTACTCGAGCTAGTTCACCAGGCTATCCTTTGGTTCAGATATGTAATGCACTTGTTGCCATTTTGCTATAGTCACCCTTACAATGCTATACATGTGAAGAGACCTTGCGTATTTGGTGACTAATGGCTTGGATTTTCATGGATGTATGTAAGACATATTTATTTCATCAAAATTTGACTAATTTATGTATTTTTTGGTCCACTGGTTTTGTGTCTGTTTTTTTTACCCGTTCCATTGTTTTTGGGTTGACCGTTTTGGGCCTGATAACTTTGGTTTAGACTAACAATTCTTTTTGAACCACTTCTATTATGCTACATCAATTCTTTCTCAGACACCCAAGATTTATTTGAATCTGGAAAACTTTTCCATTTAACTGAGTAAATGTTGTAATTCCCATCCATGTAGTCGTTAATTTAGTGTCTATAAGCCATTCAACCTCTTGCCTTTTCAGTGGGTCTAGAACTCCATTCCAAGTGGTGGCAATGTCTGCTCATCTTTAGAATACTAAATCCTCAGTGTCCTCTCTATGGCTTCCAGAACCCAGCCTTCTACCAAACTCAAAATTCGATATCTTTTGGCTCCTCCAAATGCCTTCCTCTTCTTTCACAACCAAAGCAATTTCTCTTTAATCCATACTTGTTGGTCTGACAGCAAAACTGATGCAGCAGCAGCTGTGAATGCCTTGACTGAGTATTCCTACTCCGCCTGTAGACAGCTTGCATCCTCTTTGACATTCTGTACCCTGCAATAGACAACTGCAATACTCTGTACTACCAGTTTTCAAAGAGCTAACAGAATTTATCAGTGTGAGGTGTTGACAGCAGAAATCTGATAACCCCTTGGAGAAAAAAATTCTGATCTATAATCGGACTAATAGTATAGTAACCCTATACAAATAAGTTACCACTACACTTGACTTCTTTCCTCTGTATTTGCCCTCCTGCATTCTCTAAGAAAAGCTTCTGATTTATAAAATGATTTAGTTACAACAACATCTGCTACAAAAATCTTCTCAAATTCCAACCTCAGGTTCACCTCTCTCTTTTCTTTTGACTTGCATAGATTTGACATTGCATACAGTTTATGGGTGCCGTGATTCGATTTGTAATTTAACTTGTGGAGCCGAAATCTGTCTTTGTGGTATAACTAGGGTAGCTGAAACTTTTGCAGTGCTCATGTCATCTGCAGCCTGAAATCCACAACTCCTATGCTTTGTGCCTGCCTCAAAATGTCTGTCAACTAATGGACACAAGTTCATACTAGTGTGTATTTACATACATATACACACATATAATAGTACTTCATAATAGTGTTGCATGCATTAAGTTTCTAATTTCAGTTTACATGCATCAGTTAGGTAAGGCGCATGCAGCCTAGCTCGGTTTAGTGAAGTGCATGCAGCCTAATAGTTAAGCCACAGATGTCAAGGAGGGTGCATGCTTGCATGCCTTAGATCATCTCCAGCTGAGGCACTGTTGTGCATTCGTCCAGATTCATTGTACCTATTCTTCTTCTCAATCTATAAAAGAGAAGGCACAGGTATAGGTTTATTAATTCAGTTTTCAAAGTAGGAAGTAGTGGGTGAAGGGTAGAGTTTGAAGCTTTCAGTGTAATTCCCGTTTTCAAGATTAATAAACAGTGATGTGATTTGAGTTTCAGATCCATTTGCCTGTTGCTACTTATTTCAGCTTGATGTGTTTTAGTAGTAAAATCAGATTGCAGTTTTGATAGAGATTTCAGTTTTCTGTTTTCCTAATTAAGTAGGCTAGAAATCAGCCTAGGACTGTTACCATATGCTAAGGAATTTTAAAACACCTTGGAATCACTTATAGGGTGTTAGGGTTACAAGTTCAAACATGCCGAGAATAAGGGTTTCAGATTATGAGAGATGGGAGCAGTGCTCCCTCTTATATACTGTGGACCCCAACACATAGGTTCTTTGTTAGATCCCACCTTTTTTTTATGTAGGCCCTTCGTGCTGTTACCACCTAAAGTTGCACTTTAGTTGGACTTCAGTGAGTCGCTAGTGTTGCACAAGTCACTTGTGCTTATCAGAGTTTAGATGTTCTAGCCTTGGCCAATTTTGGCCATCTTTTTCATTTTTGTAATAATTGACCGTGCCCTACGGGGTTTGTAATAAAGCGTACTAGCATGGTGGTCTTTGAGTGACTTGGTTCCCTAGGACTTGACAACCAAAGAAGGTATTCCAAGGAGTTTTTTCCCTTGTCGATTATGCTTTGCCTTTAGCCGAGTATAATCAATGAGGTTTTCTCCCGCTCCTCCAAAGCTGGAATGCCCAAAGTGGTGGTTAGGCCTTAGGGGATTATTAGAGTCCATTTTATAGTGTTTATAAACATGCTAGACGCTGGGATTTTATCGTTTTGTCATGTACTAGGTCCCCCTGAAGTTTCGGTCAATTCCGAGAAAAATATTTTTTTCGTATTTTAAGCCATTTTTTTAATGGTTTAAATGAAAAAATTCAAAAGATGATAAAAGTGTGATTCAGAGTCGAAATTTGGCGCAGGGATGCTTGTTTTCAAGCTTAGAGCATCCTCTTTACCCCGATACTTGGTTTTCCTATGTTTCAGGGAGTTAAAACGCCCGTGGAGCAGTTTTGTCTATTAGAGCTACAAAGTGGTATTTTAATGCTAAATTACATCAAAATGCACCATAGCCAAAAAAATTAAAATAATGAAAAATGGGCATTTATCACATGCCAAATGAGGTGGAATTGGTTCTCTTAAGGTGGGCGATTAAGTGAAGGGGATAAAGCACATGTGGGAAGTCAAAATTAAAGTTTGAAACAATTATATTATTCCCATGGTTTGCCCTCCACCTTCACGTGGGCATCAAGTGACATGTCATCCTTCACGTGGGCGATTAATTGGACGGGTTAAAGCTTGGTTAGTGATAAATCAATATGGTGAGCGACTATGGTATAAAGAGAAAGCATGCTATTATAAATCATATGGTGGGCGTTTTCATTTAATCCAAAGTTTATTAAATTAAGACAATTCGCACTTAATCTTTCACGTGGACATCCCTCATGGTTGGGCAGCTCATGTTTAAAGGTAATAAGGAGTGCGCCCACCTCATAGGTAGATGGCACATCCCCATTGGATCGGCTGCCAAGCAATTTTCAGTCAACGATTTGGTTTTAGCGTGATGTCACTCCTCAACTATGCGCCATCCCTCACGGTTGGCAGCTCCTCCCCTCGGCAGCCATGTGTTGGGGTTGATACAACCAAGGTTGGGATGCGCCTACCTCATGGGGAGGTGGCGCAGTCCCCATTGATCCCATATGAATCACAACAACCAACTCAATGTTGAACTCTTCAATCAAACCAATCGCCCACTCTTGGATTGACGCCCTCTCTGCATTGTAAATTGCTATATAAACTGAGCTTTGCTCCATTGTTAGACATCAGAAGGTCGAACCTCTGTTTGCAATTGTAATATTTTTATACTGAGTTAATAAGAAGGCTTTGGAGGCTACCCTGGTGTTGTCTGTGGTGTTGGATTGTTCTATTCTTTGCTCCTTATGAGGTAAATTTGTATCATCATAGCATGCTAGTATTTGTTGGATTTATCTGTCTTTGAAGGGAAAGTATTTTTCATAAGAATAGTAGGTGGTGCTTTGTAGACTATTTGCTATTGTGGATAACATTAGAATGCTAGAGGTAAGAAAATTCTTTTTTGAATCTATCATCTCTCACATTTTCTTTTAATTATTCACACAGGTGCTTTTAATCCCTTTGCTAGTGGTGTTTTGATCTTACAGGTTGCTTAAGCTATACGAGTGGATGAACATGTTAGATCTTCCTTTCCTCCAACAAACTTAGACAGAGAGGTCAATTCCACCGGTGCATCAGAAAGCAGGCTCCATTGCCCATCCTTAGAGCTCAAACCCCATGGGTTCAAACTTCTCGATCCATTTCTTCTATTCTTTCTCGGTTACTGTTCCTATTTTTACTTAGATCTTGCTTTCAAAGTGTTATTCATAAGTAGATCCGAGTTGAATCACAACCTAATAGTTAAAACTCATTTGCTAATCTAGATCTAGGTTGTTAGTTTCTATTTTTGCATTTTTTCAAGTAGATCTAAAGCAAAATAGAATCTCATGTATTTCAAAGTTTTATCAAGTAAATAGTACTTTGATTTGCTTGTCATCTCTTAAAGAGACAAGCAAAGATTCTAAGAAGGAAAGCTTTGTAGCTTGCATTACTTAGTTCTTTTTTTCATTCTTTTTTCGTACTTTTAAGTTAGAAATTTTTCCGTTTCTTGGCATATAAGCGAACACACTCTTAATGTGTGTTTCGGTAGATTTCAAGCATTTGATAGCTTGCTGGTTTTTGCATTTAAACATCAGTCCTAACTGATTAAATTCATTTAAAAGTTAGTCTTAAGTCCAAAAATTGCCCAAAAACTTCATTTTTAATTTCTAGTTGCATTGTAGTTCATTTTGGTGATTTGTAGTGTTGTCAGAATGATCTTAAAGTGTTCTGATTTGTCATTGTGATTAACTTTGTTTGCTGGTCTGATATTTTCTTTTAGCAGGTTAAACCCAAGGAATCAAGAAATTTACCATATCAAGGCTCCCTGAACACCTCCATGAATCAGCAGTTCAAGTGTTGATCCAATTTTTCCAATAAATTGTAAACTGACTTGTTTCCCTAAGTAGAAAGGGCGAGCAGTATTTCATCTCCATTTCATTTTGTAAATCAAAAAATAAAAAGAGCAAGCAGGCAATTCCAGCGCCTGAACCCCAACCCCTGAGGGGGGATTCGCATTTTTCATTTTTTTCAGTTTCTCCCTTTTTCTTTATTTCCTTTGTTTTAGATTAGTTCATTTGTTGTTTTTAGTAATTAAATAACATTCTCAAAGCACACAAGGCGTCCCAGGGGGACTTACAATCTGTTTCAATCTCTCACCTAAGTGCTACAAAATAAACCACAATCTTGTTCTAAAAAAATTCAAGTAAAATTAACCCCCCATGCTCTACCAAAGTACTCCACCTTAAGTGGAAGAAAAGATACTCTTGGGGATTAGATTAGATTAATCATCCATTTACACTTCATAATAAAATACACCAACGCCCCAAACCCAGAGTATGCTCTTGGCTGCTGCAGCTTAGTCGGAACAGTTGGTCAATCAGAAACGGGTGCAAGGTACTTAGTTTTAATAGGACAATCCATTAGAATCAAATCCTAAGAACTCGGGAGTGTTGCCGCCTGGTTCCACACCTGGGGAAAACGCAGCAGAAGTCTTCAAGCTGCTGGTGTGGCCTTGGGGGCAAGTCAAAGTCAAGTGCTGTCACTTGGGACTTGACTCCTCCGTCTAGGCTTTCCTAGCGAAGCCAAGGGGGGTGGACCCTAAAAATGAAAAGAAAACTAAGGTGTCTAATCTAGGAGTTAGAAAAATATTTTTGATAACCAAGACAAAGCAGCATATACTTTTGTGAAATAAAACAATCATTCATCATTTACTCCCATTCACTATAATCATCATTCATTTGCACATTTGTCAATACTATGAAATAACATTAACATAGACCAGTGCCTTATAATGGAGTCAAAAAACAAATGCATGAGTAGAAAAGTAGATGTTGTGCGAGTGTTCTTGGTTTATTTTAAAATTAATGTGAAGGTGATCTTTTTATTATGGCAGGTGGGTTCCCAATATACGCAAGGTATGGGGAAACATGTCCGGAATTTTGAAGCGTGGCTTCCCTCTCAGGCTTGGGCCGAATCGGAGTCTCAAGGAGGTGTTCAGATGCTGTACCAACGAGGGCAAGCCTAACGGTTTCCAAGAGGTCACTACTCAGTTTTGTCCCAAGCCTTATGAGAAATTTCCCCACGACGGCAAAATATTTGTGATGTGCCGGATTTTCACATAAAGGGTTTTTTTTTGGGGCGGTGTTAGCTCCTATTACTAGTCATCTCCCCCTTTCTGATGTGTACCAACTGGATCAGACTGAGCTGCAAGTCGGCCACAGGGCATACGGGAGAAGATCTTGGTATTTTTTAGAAAAAATTTATGAACCAAAATTTTATTTTTTTTAAACCCCAGGAGTCTCTTTTCAGGCACGTACTCGGGCAAGCCCTTGTACAGAAACCCTACTTCGGGAAAGCAAGGGGGGTGTTTTGAGTTTGTAAAAAAAATGGTAAAACTACGTTTTGAGTGAACTTGTGGCCCGCCAGTGGAACAGACCAACAAGGTTGATTTTAGCCCTAGTTAGTTTTATTTAAATGCCGAAAATAAAAGAAGTAAACTACTTTACAAAAATCACACCATGAAAAGAGACGACACAGGCCACCCCTGGGGGGATGGGGTGTGGGCGCTGGCTAGCCCATTTGCTCTCGTTTAATAATCTTTACACTGATCAGAGAAGTGCCCCAGTCTACTTAAAGTGACTTGGCGGCTTACAATTTTTCAATAAAAAATAACCGGATCTACAACATTTCAAATTTGGTCTTCTGGATTGTCCGGATCCTTGAAATTTCGGCAGCACCTCCTTCTACCTGTTCGTCTTTTGCTGCAAACCAGCAAGCAAATATTAGTATAAGATGCCCAAAAACACTTTAAGAGTGTCTTTGGAACACCTCCTAAAAACCCAAAAAAAAATCTAAGTGTTAAGACTACTTAAAAAATGCAAACTTTAACCAAGTAACACAAGCAGTGATGCTTGTTTGCTTGGGGTCTTTGCAAGCTTCATGAGCTGCAAATTACATGCTCTTGGACAGCCAAATAAACTTTTATATCAGATCTAACACTACTTTCAAACTTTTCAAGATTTTAACAATTTTTTACCAGTTTCAAAATTAAGTAATGATAGATAATGAAAGATCTAATCTAATGGAAGATAAAACTTTAAACAACTAGATTAGAACTCTAAGAATGAATCAGATCTTCTTAAGAATATATCAATCAAAAAATAGATCAAAGAATCACTCTTCAACCGTAACCAGTGACTAAGAAAATTTTGATTTTATAAGCTGAGGAAGAGAGAAGAGACAGAATGGTCCTTGAAACCAAAGACTTTGGAAGCTTGGAAGTGGGAAACCGAGGGTGAGATCCACCAAAATGTGTACAGAAGAAGAAGATGGAGAGCAAACAAGCTATCCTCCTCTTCACACCTGTCAACCTGTAGCAAACAAAACTCATAGAAAAACCATCAAACTAGAAATGCACATGGTTAGAAATCAAAATAGTATGAGCATAAACAAATGAAACATATAAACTTTGAATCTCTAACCAATATAACAAATGCAAGAACAAATTAAAACAAACAAGATTAATTGTTCCTTCCCACAAAATCGTTACCAATCCTTCAAGTAGGCTAGTAGATGGCTGGAAATTACATGCACGGAACTTGAAATTGCTACAAAATACTCTACATCAAGAGACCATGAAACCACTCACAAAAGTATCACACATATGGACCTCCAAAGTCTTTTTATTAATCAACAAAATAGCATAAGCTTAGTACATATTTCTGCTCTCTCTCCAACTAGAGAAAATGAGAGAAGAGCTCACAATATATAGAAAAAATGGCCAAGTGAGGAAAGGCGCACTTGCCAAAAGAGAGTGGGAGTGGTGGCATGGATGAAGGAGAAGATGGGGCTACAAACTCCTTGTAATAAGCTGTTGTAGCAGCTACTAATTAGCCCATGTGACAACCATGATTATAGGCTGCCATTCCCTCAAAACGTGGGCATGCCCAATACCTAAACTGCGCCCCTCACATAGCAAATGCGCCCCTCACATATGGGCACAAGTTTCTCCACAAATGGGGCTGCCCAAACACTTTACAATCAGCCCAAATCACTCCTAGATGAGTGCTGATCCAAAACTGACCCATCATTACTCCCAAAAATTATTAATTTTTTAAAGTCATTTTTCACTTTTTCCAAATTTTTATGACTTTTTGGGGTTTTTTGACTTTTTTGGATTTTTGTGGAAAAATAATCACCCAAACATTAGAAAGAGTGGGTTTAGGGGTTTAGGGGGTGCTCTGAGTTAGAAAACGAGCACCCCGAAGGCAAAAAAGACCTCCCTATGCCACTTCTAGGCCGATTACAATTTTTTTAATTGAACCATTAAAAAATGGCCCAATTTACGAAAAAATTAAACTTTGCCGAAAATTAAAAAACAACCTAGGGGAACTTAGGACATGTCCATATGACTCAAAATTAACGCCTAGCATGTTCATATACATTGACCCATAGACTTTAACAATCCCCTAAGGCCCGTTAGCCTCCCCAGGCATTCCAGCTTTGGAGGAGCAGGAGAAAAACCAATTAATTATGTTATGCACTAATGCAAAACATAATAGATAGGTGAAAAAACTCCTTGGAATACCTGACTTAGCCAAAAAGTCCTAGGGAACCAAGTCTTTTACAAAACACCATGCTAGTACGTTTTATTACAAACCCCGCAGGGCCATGGACATGTGGAAAAAAGTTAAAACGGGGGACCTTTAAAAGGCCAGTTGGATATCAAATCATCGAAAAAAGAACATTGAAATGTTCAACTTTGCTTGCTCGCTTGATAGTCCATCTAAGTAAAACTTAGCTGGCAACATCTGGCTCCAACTGTGGGACGGGTGTTCGATCTGGTCTTCAAGTAAGGAGAGCATACGAGAATACCAGAATCTCCAGTTTCTATGACCTGTAAAAACATCTCAACTTGACAAGAAAACCTTTCAGTAGCACAAGTTCTTATAAGAAGCCAATGAACCATAAGTTGCATTATTCAAAAACTAAAAATTGACTAATGAAAAATTCTGAGTACATAAAAGGAAAGTATTGAAAAAGAAATGTTGAAAGTAAATGCTCACTTGATGAGCTTATTTTCCTACTCTAAGCATAACTAAATAAAATGCTAAGTAAAATGATAAATCCAATGCAACCATCTTAACATTTTATGAATATAAAAACTTTTTACCTTGTGTTTGGTTACCAGCTAAAACAATGATACCTTATTTAGAAAATGCAAACCTGCATGATAATTCTGGATTGGTGGATTGGAATGGTGATCATAGGCATATGATAGATCTTTGAAGTGCTTCCTCCAATGGTAAGTCCTCATGCAGGCCTCTTCTACCCATGACTGAATAGAGCTGAGAAAAAACTCGGAATGATAAGGCAGAGCAACTACCTCATTATATTGATCTGAAGGGCTCTTCTGATAGTTCATTTCTGTGAAAGTATAAGACCCAAGCTGCTCCAAATCATAAGGAACCTCTGAATGTGCTGATGAAGGTTGAAACTCACATTCCACTGATTTCATCCTACCCAACTCTTCGTTATACTGTTGATCCAAGTCTTCGTTACTAATACTCATTAATGGCTCTAATTGATCATGAGAAATATCTACAGGCTCCTCTTCCATATCAAAATTTCCCAAGGTCTGAAAATCAACACTCCCCTCTCTAGATATATCAAAGATGGGTTTTTCTAAATCCATCCAACAATCATCATGCCCATCCTTGTAAATGAAGGGGGAGTCTTTGTTTATTGCATCACAACCCTGGCCATGCCCATCCTCATGTTCATAATACTTATCCTCAGAAGGCTTGGTTTGAAAGATATTACAAGGTGTAAAGTTGTCCAAGACTTCACCACTATGCGGAGAAAAAGGAGGAGTGTCATCATAAACCATACAAAAATCATCACAAGTTTCTTTAAAGGCTTCTGTAATGGTTGCTTCCGTAGGTGAATTTGAAGTACAAACATCATCATCTTCACTAAAGTAATCCTAAAATCCCAAATCTTCAATGGCAAATTGAGGAAGCTGTTCTGAAACATCTTCAATTGAAGACCCTTCATGAATTTCTTTGTCAACTTCTATAATGGCTTCCTCTTTAGGCAAATCTGAAACACACATGTGATCATCATCGTAGATTTGAGAACACTCCATATTTTCAATGTTTTCAGCCATGGTGACAAGAGGATGGTTTTCAACAAAATCTTCAGTTAAGGGTGCTTCATGGAACTCTTCGATAGGGTCATGCTGAATCTCTTTTTTAAAGCCAGACTGTGCTATAGGGAGATCAACACGATTGATATAACTTAGAGGCATCTCGCAATATTTATTATTCTCTGTCATGATGATACGAGGAAAGTTGGGGTCTTCCTTATGATACACAATCCAAGGTATGAACAAGAGAAAGTACCTTCTAAGGATCCTGTCCAAGTGCTCCATACTAGCTCCTTTATTATGCCATTGCCTTATAAATATTCTAAGGAGGCTTGAAAGAGAGTTAATACATTTATTTGGAAGCTCCTTAAAATACCATTGATAAACAGGTCCCTGCAATGTACTAACAAACATCTCCATTATGTTATCTTCATATAAGACTTTGAAGTTAGCCACAACTTTAAGAAAAGAAAAGACATGCCGGGTTTCTTCATCATCATCATCTCCCCAAAAGACTGGTAGATAATCAGATACATCTTCACCATCATGATAATTAGGGAAACCAGGGATGTCTGAGAAGTCAATGGGAGGATGTGCATCGGAAATTTGCTCACTAGACTCTTTATCATCCATTTTCAAAGATCAATAGCCTGCATTTGAAATGACCATGGGATATATCTGGTACTGAATTAGTGGAGTTGTCAAAAGGTGAGTCTTTATAGATTTTACTGTAATGGATGGACTCATCTACACACAAGCAGTCTCAACAAACTATATGAGAAACAAAGGGTTTTATCCCTTGAATGGAGTCACCATGTGAGAATAAAAATATACATATAAAACAATCTCACAAAGAATTCTATCTTTTTGTTTTTCTTTGAAAATTTATAAAAGGAAAAAAGGTTAGTGGAGTCGCTAGATGAAAAATTAAAAATCTAATCTAAAGATTCATCAAACAAAGCAAAAACAAAAAGGAAAACTCAAAAGTCATATTCCGGGAATAAAAAGACTTATCCCCGGCAACGGCGCCAAAATGTTGCCGCCTGGTTCCACACCTGGGGAAAACGCAGCAGAAGTCTTCAAGCTGCTGGTGTGGCCTTGGGGGCAAGTCAAAGTCAAGTGCTGTCACTTGGGACTTGACTCCTCCGTCTAGGCTTTCCTAGCGAAGCCAAGGGGGCTGGACCCTAAAAATGAAAAGAAAACTAAGGTGTCTAATCTAGGAGTTAGAAAAATATTTTTGATAACCAAGACAAAGCAGCATATACTTTTGTGAAATAAAATAATCATTCATCATTTACTCCCATTCACTATAATCATCATTCATTTGCACATTTGTCAATAATATGAAATAACATTAACATAGACCAATGCCTTATAATGGAGTTAAAAAACAAATGCATGAGTAGAAAAGTAGATGTTGTGCAAGTGTTCTTGGTTTATTTTAAAATTAATGTGAAGGTGATCTTTTTATTATGGCAGGTGGGTTCCCAATATACGCAAGGTACGGGGAAACATGTCCGGAATTTTAAAGCGTGGCTTCCCTTTCAGGCTTGGGCTGAATCGGAGTCTCAAGGAGGTGTTCAGATGTTGTACCAACGAGGGCAAGCTTAACGGTTTCCAAGAGGTCACTACTCAATTTTGTCCCAAGCCTTATGAGAAATTTCCCCACGACGGCAAAATATTTGTGATGTGCCGGATTTTCACATAAAGGGTTTATTTTTGGGGCGGTGTTAGCTCCTATTACTAGTCATCTCCCCCTTTCTGATGTGTACCAACTGGATCAGACTGAGCTGCAAGTTGGCCACAGGGCATACGGGAGAAGATCTTGGTATTTTTTAGAAAAAATTTATGAACCAAAATTTTATCTTTTTTAAACCCCAGGAGTCTCTTTTCAAGCACGTACTCGGGCAAGCCCTTGTACAGAAACCCTACTTCGGGAAAGCAAGGGGGGCGTTTTGAGTTTGTAAAAAAAATGGTAAAACTACGTTTTGAGTGAACTTGTGGCCCGCCAGTGGAACGGACCAACAAGGTTGATTTTAGCCCTAGTTAGTTTTATTTAAATGCCGAAAATAAAAGAAGTAAACTACTCTAAAAAAATCACACCATGAAAAGAGACGACACAGGCCACCCCTGGGGGGATGGGGTGTGGGCGCTGGCTAGCCCACTTGCTCTCGTTTAATAATCTTTACAATGATTAGAGAAGTGCCCCAGTCTACTTAAAGTGACTTGGCGGCTTACAATTTTTCAATAAAAAATAACCGGATCTACAACATTTCAAATTTGGTCTTCTGGATTGTCCGGATCCTTGAAATTTCGGCAGCACCTCCTTCTACTTGTTCGTCTTTTGCTGCAAACCAGCAAGCAAATATTAGTATAAGATGCCCAAAAACACTTTAAGAGTGTCTTTGGAACACCTCCTAAAAACCCCCAAAAAAATCTAAGTGTTAAGACTACTTAAAAAATGCAAACTTTAACCAAGTAACACAAGCAGTGATGCTTGTTTGCTTGGGGTCTTTGCAAGCTTCATGAGCTGCAAATTACATGCTCTTGGACAGCCAAATAAACTTTTATATCAGATCTAACAGTACTTTCAAACTTTTCAAGATTTTAACAATTTTTTACCAGTTTCAAAATTAAGTAATGATAGATAATGAAAGATCTAATCTAATGGAAGATAAAACTTTAAACAACTAGATTAGAACTCTAAGAATGAATCGGATCTTCTTAAGAATATATCAATCAAAAAATAGATCAAAGAATCACTCTTCAACCGTAACCAGTGACTAAGAAAATTTTGATTTTACAAGTTGAGGAAGAGAGAAGAGATAGAATGGTTCTTGAAACCAAAGACTTTGGAAGCTTGGAAGTGGGAAATCGAGGGTGAGATCCACCAAAATGTGTACAGAAGAAGAAGATGGAGAGCAAACAAGCTATCCTCCTCTTCACACCTGTCAACCTGTAGCAAACAAAACTCATAGAAAAACCATCAAACTAGAAATGCACATGGTTAGAAATCAAAATAGTATGAGCATAAACAAATGAAACATATAAACTTTGAATCTCTAACCAATATAACAAATGCAAGAACAAATTAAAACAAACAAGATTAATTGTTCCTTCCCACAAAATCGTTACCAATCCTTCAAGCAGGCTAGTAGATGGCGGGAAATTACATGCACGGAATTTGAAATTGCTACAAAATACTCCACATCAAGAGACCATGAAACCACTCACAAAAGTATCACACATATGGACCTCCAAAGTCTTTTTATTAATCAACAAAATAGCATAAGCTTAGTACATATTTCTGCTCTCTCTCCAACTAGAGAAAATGAGAGAAGAGCTCACAATATATAGAAAAAATGGCCAAGTGAGGAAAGGCGCACTTGCCAAAAGAGAGTGGGAGTGGTGGCATGGATGAAGGAGAAGATGGGGCTGCAAACTCCTTGTAATAAGCTGTTGTAGCAGCTACTAATTAGCCCATGTGACAACCATGATTATACGCTGCCATTCCCTCAAAACGTGGGCATGCCCAATACCTCAAGTGCGCCCCTCACATAGCAAATGCGCCCCTCACATATGGGCACAAGTTTCTCCACAAATGGGGCTGCCCAAACACTTTACAATCAGCCCAAATCACTCCTAGATGAGTGCTGATCCAAAACTGACCCATCATTACTCTCAAAAATTATTAATTTTTTAAAGTCATTTTTCACTTTTTCCAAATTTTTATGACTTTTTGGGGTTTTTTGACTTTTTTGGATTTTTGTGGAAAAATAATCACCCAAACATTAGAAAGAGTGGGTTTAGGGGTTTAGGGGGTGCTCTGAGTTAGAAAACGAGCACCCCGAAGGCAAAAAAGACCTCCCTATGCCACTTCTAGGCCGATTACAATTTTTTTAATTGAACCATTAAAAAATGGCCCAATTTACGGAAAAATTAAACTTTGCCGAAAATTAAAAAACAACCTAGGGGGACTTAGGACATGTCCATATGACTCAAAATTAACGCCTTACATGTTCATATACATTGACCCATAGACTTTAACAATCCCCTAAGGCCCGTTAGCCTCCCCAGGCATTCCAGCTTTGGAGGAGCAGGAGAAAAACCAATTAATTATGTTATGCACTAATGCAAAACATAATAGAAAGGTGAAAAAACTCCTTGGAATACCTGACTTAGCCAAAAAGTCCTAGGGAACGAAGTCTTTTACAAAACACCATGCTAGTACGTTTTATACAAACCCCGCAGGGCCATGGACATGTGGAAAAAAGTTAAAACGGGGGCCCTTTAAAAGGCCAGCTGGATATCAAATCATCGAAAAAAGAACATTGAAATGTTCAACTTTGCCTGCTCGCTTGATAGTCCATCTAAGTAAAACTTAGTTGGCAACAGGGAGGTTGCATGGACTGAATCCACAGAGTTAGCAGGTTCTTAAGCCGATTCATCCGCGCCTGGTTGGACACTTGGTAAGGTTGCTAGAGCACTCAGTTCGAAGGTTAGGTTTCTTTTGGGCCAAACCAAGAATTAACCCACTCCTTAATCCACTCATTTAATAATCATAAAATAAACCAACTGAGACACCGCAATACTTTCACTTGAGCCTACAGAAGCAACCCCACCAACAACAATCGCAAGCATTCTACATTCTTGGCACTGGTCTATATTTGCTTATATTTTAAGATTCAATCATATATGTCGTGAATGCTTTCTATCTCATGTGTTGTTGATCTTTTGATTTAATTCATAAAGCAGTACTCAGTTATTATCATTTCATCATTTAATAAACTCCTAGATTAGACTTTTATTTCCGTTATAGATTAAAAGCTTTAGTTTTACTTTTATAGGGACCACCCCCCTTGGCTTTGCCAGGAGTAAGCCTACACGGAGGAGTCGAGTAATCAGGTGACAACACTTGACTCTCACTTGCCCCCAAAGACACACTGAGCGGCTTGAAGGTTTCCTGCCGCATCCCCCCCAGTTGTGTATTAGGCAGCAACATTTTGGCGTCGTTGCCGGGGATAAACCTTTCTATTCCCAGGTCACAACTTTTGGTTTTCTCCTTTTTTGTTTTGGCTTTGTTTGATGAATGCTTAGAGTAGATCTTTATTCTTTCATTTGGCGACTCCACTATCCTTTTTCTCTTTATAAAATTTCAAAGTAAAACAAAAAATAATATTGTGAGAGTTTTTAATGCATATTTTTATTCTCACATGGTGACTCCATTGAAGGGATAAAACCCTTGTATCTCATAGATTTGTTGAGATTGGTTGTGTGTAGATGAGCCCATGCGACACAGTAAACTTGAAAGCTCATCATTCTGACAACTCCCCTGATTCAGTACAAGTTGGCCTCCATGGTTATTTCAGACTGACGCTTTTGACTCCGATATGGATGATGAAGAGTCTGGTGCTCAAATTGCTAGTGCATATCCTCCCCTCAATTTTTTATATATCCTTGGTTTTCCTAACTTTCACTATGGCGAGGAGGATGTATCAAGTTATTTGCCAATTTTCTATGGAGATGGTGATCCAGTCATCCAACACATCATGTCTTTCCTTAAGGTTCTGGATGATTTCAATGTTTTGTATGAAGATAATATGATGCAGATGTTTGCGGGTACTCTGGAAGGAGAGGCTTATTATTGGTTTATTGAGGGCCTTCCTAGAAAATGTATTACCTCCCTTTCATGCTTCCTTAGAATTTTCTTAAAGCAGTGGCAGTATGATGACGACAATGTGGAAAGATTCCTTGAAAAAGCCTTGTCTTACTTCTTACCCGAGTTAGAATATCACATGGAAGACCTTGAGCCTCTTCGTGTTGTCATGACAGAGAACATTGAATATGTGGAAGTTCCTATAGCTTCTCTCACTAAAGAAGAGATTATGCAGCTTATTGAAAAGCATGGTGCCATTCTCCTTGGAACAAAATTTGACTTTGAGAGAATGATCCATGATGATCCCATTAAAGAGTTTCGTGAAGCATCCTTGATTGAGGACATTGTTGAGGACCCTCCTCATTTCACTTTAACAGAAAATATGGAAGATTCAGAGTGTTCTCAGGTCCATTTCAATGATGATGATCATATGTATGTTCCAAACATACCTGAAGAGGAATCCATTGCAAATATTAACGAAGACATTCATGAGGGATCTTTAATTGAGGAGGTCTTTGAGGAATTCCCTCACATTTCCATGGTAACAAACATTGAAGATTTGGGATTTCAAGAGTACTTTAGTGAAGATGATGACATTTGCACTCTAGATGCTCCTACAGAAGAAGCCATTATGGAAGTTGATGAAGAAAATTTTAAGCAACCATTGATGGAATATGTTATTGAAGAACCTCTTCATATTGCCATGATGAAAAGCATTGAAGATTTGAAGCTATCTCATGATCATTTCAAAGAGGATGATGACACTTATACTTTGCATCTACCTTCAGAAGAAACCAGTACAGAGGCTTATAGAGAAAATTATGACGAAGACCGTATTGTGTATGATGATACTCCTCTTGACTCCCCACATGGTAATGAGGTTAGGCAAAGCTTTTTCTCTTGTAAACATTTTGAAGACGAACCTCGTAAAGAGGTTTATTATGACCATTAGGAAGACAAATATAGCCAGGGACATGATACAAATAGTGAAGACTCCTCCATCTTTGCCAAAAATACCTATGATGATTATTGGACATACATTGAGAAACCCATTTTTGATGTATCTAGAGAAGGGAGTGTGCTTTCAGAGACCTTGGGAGATCTTGATATAAAAGAGGAGCATGCATGTGATCAGTCAGAACTAGACATGAGTACTAGTAATAAAAACCCAGAGGTGCTATACATTGAAGATTCAGATGGGATTCAGTCAATGGAACGTCAGTCACAACCTTCATATTCACATTCAGAATTCTCTTATGATTTGGAGCAGCTTGGGGCTTGTGCTACTATAGAGGTTTTTCATTCGATAAGCCCTCTAAGGCAGTATGATGGTGTGGTTGATCTACCCCATCCTACGGATTTGTACATCAGTCCTATCCAATCTTGGATAAAAAAGGCTTGCGAGAGGACCTGCCAGTCGAGGAAACAGTTTGATGATATTCTGCATGGTTATGATCTCCCATCCAGTCCTCCCATCCAATACTCCCATATGTTACACATGCTTCCAACCATGGATACCAAGGCATAAATGTGGTAAGGGGAAAGCACAATGCATGGAAGTATTTTTTGATGAAGATGAAGGTGAAGGGGACATGGAGGAGGAAGAACATCTTTCAGCCCAAGAAGAGGGATATGACACAACAGAAGAAGATCCTCCCTTACCTGACAAAGGGAGAATGGCAGTGCTTTCAGGAGTGCCTCATTTTCACACCATTCGATGCAAGGGAGTGGTACAAGGACAAAGGGTTTCAATATTGGTAGATGGAGGAGCCACACATAACTTCATTGATATAGCCATGGTGGAGAGGAGAAAGCTACCTACTGAACCATTGGATGGTTTCACATTCATCATTCCAGGTCACAATACTATGGAGTGCAAAACATGGATTCCAAAGCTACAGCTCACCATAGGTAATTACACATTTTTTGATAGCTTTTATGTGGTTGATGTTGTTGATACTAATGTGGTCTTGGGAGTGTAATGGTTGTACTCTATAGGGCAACATACAGTGAACTATCAAATCCCTGAAATGAGATTCAAAGATTCGGAAGGAAAACAAAGGGTAGTGAGAGGAATGCATACCTATCTGAATCAAGTAGTGTCCTCCCACAGTATGAGGTCCATATTGAGGCATGGAGATATTGAATGGGCTGCTGAAGGTTTCATCACTTCCCCCAAGCCAAACATAAAGATTGCAGAACATCCAAGGGAGATAAAGCAACTACCACAGAAATATGAAAGGGTTTTTGGAGACCTCCTTCCTGGAAGGCCACTTGACAGAGGAGTTGAGCACACCATTGTTTTGGAGGTGGGTACTTCACCTATCCAAGTACCACCATATAAACACCCAAAAAGGTTCAGAGATGAAATTGAGAAGGCTATTCAAGAGCTCTTGGAATTGGGACTCATTAGACCAAGCTCTAGTCCCTATGCTTCTTCAATTGTTTTGGTGAAGAAAAAAGATGGAACCTTGAGAATGTGCATTGATTTTAGTGCTCTAAACAAGAAGACAATTAAGAATAGATACCCCATCCCTAGAATAGATGAGCTCATGGATGAGCTACATGGAGGAAAATTCTTCTCCAAAATTGATCTTAGATCTAATTACCATCAAATTCGAATGAAGGAGGAGGATGTGCAGAAAACAACTCTCAGATGTCACCATGGCCATTTCGAGTTTCTTGTCATGCCTTTTGGTTTGACCAATGCTCCACCCACATTTCAATCATGCATGAACCAAATATTTTGCAAGCAGCTCCGTAAGTTTGTTTTGGTTTTCTTTGATGATATTTTGATTCACAATAAAACATGGGAGGAACACTTGCACCATCTAGAAGTTGTCTTGAAAATTTTGCATGAACAATCTTTGTTTGCTAAGTTGTCCAAGTGTGAATTTGGTTTGAAAGAAGTTTTATATCTTGGGCACATCATTGGGCAAGATGGAGTGAAGGTGCGCTTGGAAAAAACAAGAGCTATTCTTGAATGGCCATCACCCAAAAACATCACAGAATTGAGAGGCTTCATCAGAATATGCACTTACTATAGAAAGTTTGTGAAGGGGTTCTCCAAATTGACTGCTCCACTTACTGATTTGACCAAGAAGGATGCTTTCAAATGGGATGAAGAGGCTGAAAAGGCTCTCCAAAGAATGAAAGAGGTAATGAGTAGTTGTCCAGTATTTGGATTACCTGATTTTTCTAAACCATTTGTTTTGGAATGTGATGCATCAGGAGAAGGAATAGGGGCGGTCCTAAAGCAAAATCAACACCCCATAGCTTTTGAGAGCAGAAAATTGCAGCCACATGAGAAACTCTACTCCATTTATGACAAAGAAATGTTAGCCATCATGCATGCCTTGGCCAAGTTTAGACAATACTTGGGCGGAAACAAGTTTGTGGTCAAAACTGATCATAACAGGTTGAAGCATTTTCTCACACAAAAGGACCTCAATGAAAGGCAACAAAAGTGGGTAAGCAAAGTCCAAGCTTTTGATTTTGACATTGAATATGTAAAGAGGAAGAATAATATTGTAGCAGATGCATTATCTAGAAGACCATCATTTTCCCTTATGGACATTTTGAAAGATTGGAAAAATATGCTAATAGTTGAATATGCCAAAGATAGTTTTGCTTGTGATGTGTTAGATGGGGTCAAAGGTGATGATAGGTACAAGATTTTAAATGCTATAATCTACTATAAGGACAGAATATACTTGGTTCATGGTTCAAATCTCAATCACAAGATTTTGAAGGAAGCTCAAGATTCTCCTTTAGCAGGCCATCCTTGTTTTTTCAAAACATATAGGCAATTAAGGGAAAAGTTCTTTTGGAAAGTGCTGAAAGAAGATGTTCTAAAATATGTGAATGAATGCAAGATATGTCAGCAAAACAAATTTGAACATACACATCCTGCTGGTCTATTGCAACCATTTCCCATTCCATAACAAAAATGGGAAAGCATCTCAATGGATTTTATCACAGGTTTCCCCAAGGCTTTGGGTAAGGATTGTATTTATGTTGTGGTGGATAGACTCACCAAATTTGCTCATTTCTTTGCTTTTACATCATCTTATACTGCTACACAAGTGGCTGATCAATTCTTTAAAGAAATTTTCAGATTGCATGGACTTCCCAAGAACATTGTGAGTGACAGGGATAGCAGATTTATGAGTGCTTTTTGGCAAGAACTCTTCAAGATGGTGGGCACTCAATTGAATCCAAGCACAAGCTATCATCCTCAAACTGATGGCCAAACAGAAAGAGTGAACCAATGGTTGGAGGGGTACTTGAGGAACTATGTTGGTGAGCAGCAGAAAGCATGGGTAAAATGGCTACATTTGGGTGAGTTTTGCTACAATACTACCTTTCATATGTCCATTGGCATGTCTCCTTTCAAAGCACTTAATGGTTATGAGGCACTCACCTTTGTTGAGCACATTTTTGGTGATTGTAGAGCTCTAAAAGCTAAGGATTGGATTGAGGAAAGTCAAGAGATTTTGAAGCTTCTAAAAGACAATTTACAGGTTGCCCAAAATCAACAAAAACAGTATGTGGATCAACATAGGGAGGAAAGAACTTTTCAAGTGAATGATTTGGTCTATTTGAGGCTACAACCATATAAACAAACATCCTTAAAAGTGAAAGGATCAGAAAAGCTCAAACTAAGATATTATGGGCCATATAAGGTAGTTCAAAAAGTTGGGGAGGTGGCTTATGAGTTGGAACTTCCGAAAGAAAGCAAAATTCACAATTTATTTCATGTTTCATGCCTTAAGAAGGCTATTGGTCAGCAAATCTCTGTTTCAGAAACCCTCCCTCCATTAAATGATGAAGGACAACTCATACATATTCCAGGAAAATTTTTGAAGGCAAGAGAAAGGAAATTGAGGAGCAGAACCATAAGGGAGTATTTGGTACAATGGAAAGATTTGCCAAGTGAGGATGCCACATGGGAAGAGGAACAAATTTTGCAGCATCCTAATTTGAAATTGCTTGAGGGCAAACAATCTTGTGTGGGGCGGACTATAATGTCCCCATTCAAATAAATCTCAAGAAGAGAAAATTCCACCAATCTACTAGTTTCCTAGGTTGGGGTGGAAACATTAGATTTGCAATAAGGGAACTCTAAAACCCCCAAATGACATTAGCTTGACAAAATATATTAAATGGGGAATAAATATATATTTAAGATAGGAAAATAAGGTGGCCCTTGGTCATGAGGGCACATTGGAGGTGTGGGGCCCACTCAAGCAAGATTCCCCATGCCACATGGCATCTTACTTCCACCCATTCGAATCCAAGGTGGAGTCCAGTGTTCTTGGGGGAGTTGGAAGGGCATAATACTTGGCATGACTCAATGAGGGTCGAAATTGAGAGGATGAGTAACTCCCATGGAAGAGGAAGAGGCATCTTGGAGCTATTGTGACACTTGGGCTAGATTCCCTAGCTTCTATGACAACAATGATGAAGATGCTATGACACTTATGACAAAAATTAGACCAGATTGCTGACATCTGATATATATGACATGTCAGGGCTAAAAATAACCTCCAAGAGGGCGCACAAGGGAGTTAGGGAAGCCAAAGAGTCATCCATTCGAATTGAGTGAAGGAGGAGGCTATGAATTGATGGACAAGTGGCACACATTGGAATCTCTTCCCAATTTGAGTTGGCATGAAGCCCATGGAGGGAATTCGAACCATGGAAGGCTTGGGAAGATAATAAAAGACAAGAACCAAGAAGGAGAGTGGCTTTTGATCATTTCTCATTTTCCAAATTGGAGAGCATAGCTTGTCCATGCTAGTGGAGTGTTTACTCCACTTGCCTTAGTACCAATTTCGAGGGTGAAAGATTCCCATCCTAATTGGCAATTGGAGAGGCCATTCAGACCTTTCATTTGGAGCTACAATGGAGTTATTTGTTGCAGGTTGAAGCTACAGGGTAGCTCGTGATTCTTTCTTCTTCAACTTGTTCCCATCTCTCTCTCACATTTCTTTGCATATTTTGGCTCTTGGAGGAAGGGCGCACATGGTGATATGCTGATCTCTTTGGGGGAGTCCAAGATACACCATTTATTTGTAATCTGATATATATGCTCTGTATTTGATGCTCAGAAGATCCCTAGGTCGAAATATCAAGTGAAATTATGTAAAAATACCAAACAATGTATAAATGGTGCCATTTTTCTCATATCTTGTTATGAGAGCTTGAAGTTGCTTTATTTCGATTTGTATCAGTTCATCTCTGTTATTTTTCTGATGTATGGAGAGTCATTAATGTCCTGAAGAAGTTTCATATACATCACATAAGCCTTTGAAACATAAATCTCAAATTCCATAGCAAGTGGTTAAGTTTCCTCTCATTTCCCCCTATGTGAAGACATGTCGACAAACCTCTGATAAATGAATGTTGCAACAACCTTTAGAAACTGATTAATGATGCATTTGGGTGCCCATTGAAGTCCTTTAACTAATCCATGTTGTTGCCCGCCGTATTGCACACCAGCAACAAAAATCTTTCGAAAGCTGTTTCCCGAGTGGGAAAGGTGTGGCCTTGGGGGCAAGCAAAGAGTCAGGTGCTGTGACCTGATCCCGACTCCTCTGTTTAGGCAAACTCCTAACGAAGTCAAGGGGGGTAGACCCAACAAAAGTTAATAAGGCTCTTGTGTTTTAAAGATGTTTTAATGGTGTATGATGCAGATGGGTGTTTTTTAAAGATTTACAATAACAAATTATAGATTCCAAAGATATATTTGCAAAATGGTAAGATACACAACCACTTGATAAATTAACAATTCAAATATGAAGCATCCACAGCATAATATGATTTAACAAGTAAAGCAAATTGCTCCAGATAGATAATAAGCAAATAAATGATGTGTTTGAAGGACTAGTGTCTTATGGAGTCAATGCCTTTGAGTGCTTGGGATGCTGAATACAAGTGTTTGTGTGTTTGAGATCGTTTTGCAAGTGCTCTTTGTAAATTTTATTGTAAATTTTGAATGGTGAGTTGATTATTAGGGGTGAGGGATATCTCCAAGATATACCTTTCGGTACTGGAAATGTGTCCGAAAAATACTCTAAGTGGCTCCGTACAAGGACATGTTGGCTGCCAAAGTCTCAAGAGCGTGTTCAACACTACACCAAACAGGGATGTAGCCTAGTGGTGTCCCCAAGATCTAAGTACAGTGATCCAGCGTCCCCAGGCAGAATTTGCCCACCTTCGAGTATTGATGATCAATGCCGGATTTTCGTTGGTTTTGCGGGAGAGTGTTTTATTATGGTTGAAATTGGATTAAATGTGAAAAATTAAGAAGTCTATACTGTTTCTGAGTATCCCAGGAGTGGGTAGAGCATATGCAGTATATAAAATAATAAATTCCAATTTTATTTAGTGTGATGAACAATAACCATTGTAGAAGTTCTCCGACAGAGAGCACTCTTGATCCGCCTTATGGCGAGATTCAAGAGATTTATGAGATGTAAAAATGCTGAAAATGAAATGCTTAAAATAAACCCAAGAGTCTCTTTCAGGTTTTACGACCGTACTTGGGAAAGCAAGGGGGTTAGCAATAAAACTAAAACAGAAAATGAACCCTCCGACAGAGAGCACTCTTGATCCACTTTTCAGTGAGATTCAAGTGGTTTTGGTATTTTAACAGTTTATATCAAAATGACGAGTATTGAAACAAGACTAAAGTAGCAGTATATCAAAATTGAAACTAATCTCACTTACTCTAACAGTTTATTGTGCAGGTATAAAGCAAAGTAAAATGCGAAAATTAGACAGTGGATGATACAGGCTTCCCCCAAATGGGGGAAGTGGGGTTGTGGGAGCCGTTATCCCACTTGCTCTTATTTGACTTTTTTTACAATATTTTTTGGTTTTTATTCTTCACTTGAAAGCACAATAGGATGGGGGAATGAAGAAATTGGGAAGTGCTTTTCAAGGAGTTGGCTTGCTTGCTTGGTTTTGATATTAGCCTTTGGGCTCTTTGCTTGTTTGATCTTCTTGTTCACCTGTGGATAAGAGCTCTTAACAAAGACTAGTTAAGGTGTTAGAGAAAACCAAAAAATGACTTATGATCTAGGAATGAGCTAGTAAGCAAGGTGAGATTTTGGAATGCAAGCTTAGTGTGAAAAATAAGAATTTGATTTGACTTTAGTTTTTTGAGAAGTGAAAATTAAATCAAAGTACAAATTAGACTAAAATTGGAAACTAAGCTAGTAAAGAAAATGGAGAGACTGAAGAAGACAAAGAAGAGAAGAAAAATCAAAGAGAAAAATGAAGAAAAGAGACAAAAAATGGTGAAGAGAAAGTCAACCCAAAGAGGCAAGTCAAAAGAGAAAAAATGAATTGGAAAGAAAGAGATGCCAAAAGGAAAAAAGTGACGAAAAACAGAGATAGAAGACCACAAATCAAGAAACTAAAAGGGTTGGAAATTGCATGCTTTTCAAGGCAATTTATGCATGTGTTTTGAGACAAATTTTTGGAAATTTTTTGTACTTTTTTGGACTATGTTGTCCGTCGAGATGCACACCAGCAGCAGAAATATTTCGAAAGCTGTCTCCTCACTACAAGTGGGAGAAGTGTGGCCTTGGGGGCAAGCAATGAGCTAGGTACTATCACCTAAATCCTAGCTCCTCCGTTTAGGCTAACTCCTAACGAAGCCAAGGGGGGTTGTCCCTAACAAAGAGTGTTCTATGGCTCTTGTGTTTTAAAGTGTTTTTGTATGGTGATGCGGATGTGTGTTGTTTAGGAGTTTTTTAATGATGAGAGATCACAACTTAATAGTAATTTTAGCAACACAAAGATGTACTTGCAAGATTTTAAATGAAACACAACTTGACTGATAAGCAAGCATCCACATTTAGACAAATAAAATAAATGCACTTCAAATAGATAAACTGAAATAATTAAAGGACCAGTGCCTTATCCATTGGGTAAAGGAGTCAAAAGGGTAAAATGCTTGGATGCTTGATATAAGAGTTTAGTGTGTTCGTGAGATTGTTTTGCAAGTGCTCTTTGTAAATTTTAAAGTAAAGTTTTAGTGATCTTGATTATTAGGCTAGAAAAAGCAAGGTATGCGTCCAACCGGAAAGAATACTTTCAGTGGCTACCCCGACAACCTGATGGATCGTCCAGTATTCGAGGCTAAGTGTCCAAGGAACTTAACCGGCCAAGAAATCTAAGGCAACGGTATGTTTCCGGCATCACCTCTAGGCATAGCTCACTACTTGAGTATTCATCGAGAATCAACGCCGGTTCGTTGGTTATGGGGGAAAGATTTTATTAGGTTATCACTTGCAAAATTAACAAATCCAATAACCGTTCTGAGTACTAGTCCAACTTTTTAGGGTCAGCAGAGCATACTTGGTGATGGACAGCAACGACGTAAATTTTAGAGGGGAATGTGAAGTTGAAATGTTTTAAATGAAAGAGCACACAGTTAAACTCTCCGATAGAGAATGCTCTTGACTTCGTCTTATGAAAGAAGTTCAAGAGACTTTAGCTAATCTATATGCTGATGCAGGGAAAATGCAGTGGGAATGCTCTCCGATAGAGAGTGCTCTTGACTTGTGTTATGGCAAGTTCAAGAGTCTTGGTTCTTTTTTAGAAGACAAGCAGTTATAAGCAAAGAACACCAGATGATAGCTCAAATAGATGATAAAATAATGAAAGACAATTAATATGCTACTTGCGAAAATGAATTAATCTAGCAATTAGTGTTCTACAACAAAATTGAACTAAGCTATTAGCAAAATGTAAACTAAGCTAAATCACTCAAAAGACAAAACAAGAAGACTACAAGGCTTCCCCAAATGGGAGAAGTGAATGTGGGGGCTTGAAAAAACCCCACTTGCAACTTTATTATGAGAGTACAAATGCCTTGGGATTAACACCCTTGAAAGGACTTTAAGAGAAATAAACTTAGGAAATAATTAAAACAAGCTCTTAATAGCTTTTACAAAGGAGATTGATTTTGGTTTTATCTTCTTGGTTTGGATCATCTCCTTGGTTTTTTCAATGCTCTCTTTGGTTTTGTCTTTTCTTCTCTTCTTGCTTTAAGACTCCTTGAGTCCTTTTCTCTTTCAAGTACCTACACAAAACGATTTAACTCAAGGCACCCATTATTGTTAATCAAAAGAAAAATAAACTTAAGATCTAAACTAGAAAGTTGAAAAAAAAAACAATGCAAACCTAACTTAACAATGAGATCTAAGATGCAAGTATGACTAACAAATAAACTAGATGCAAAATCTAACTAAGATCTAGTTAATAAACTAGAAACAAACTAGATCTTAACAAAACAAAATGCAAAGTATGATAACAATGCCTAACTATTAGCCCTTTCAAATGAATGCACTTACTACTAACAAACCTTTGCTTTTTTATGTGTTTCTTGAAAGCAAAACAAGCAAAAGAAAGGGTGCAAAAATAAACAAGAAGGATGGCTGGAAATGATGAGGAAGAAGAGGGCTGCAAACAAGGATAGAGGGCAGCCAACAGTAGGGAGGAAGAGCTGCAAAAAAGAGGAGAAGAGAAGCAGCGAAAGAGGAGAAGAATGATTGAGATTTTGGGCAGTGAAAAGAAAAGGATGTGGCTGCAAATAGGAGTGAAGAGGCAACGAGCTAAAGGTGGGGACAAAAGAAGAAAAACAGTCCCAAAAAACAGTAAGCTAAAGACAATAAGAAAGGAGAAGAAGAGAAAGAAATAAGGTAGGACGAAAAGGAGGAAGGGAAGGCTAAGTTGAGGTGGACGAAAGAGAGGAAGCAAGCCAATCTAAAGGGAGACGAAAGGTAAGAAGATGAAGATGGTGAAGGGAAAACCGAAAGAGAGAAGAGGGGAAAAAACAAGAAGCAAACAAAGGTAGGGTCAAACCTTGGAACAAGGTGACCACTAGAACACTAGTCCAAGAAAACCTTCCAGCTAGCTGGATGCACACAAGGTACTAGTGGGGATAGAGAAGTAGCCACAAAACAATGTGGCCCTTGGGATGAAATCCCAAGGTGCTTACTCAAGTCAAAACTTTAGTATAGAAGAAGAAGAAGAGTGTGGGAAAGATAGACTTGTAGATCCACTACTCAACAATGGAACCAAGTAACCAAGTTTTAAATTTGATTAAGAGATGGATCTTCGAACTTAGCACTTTTTTGCCAAATCTCTAATGCTTGAGATCAACTTTGGGAGATCGTGAAATGCACATGAATAGTAGAAAAAAAAGGTCTTTTGAAGAGATGAGAGATGCAACCGAGCTCAAGCCTCTCTTCAAACCTATGAGATCCGCACAAGAAATGACTCACAAACACACTTTGATCAAATATTGTATGTAAAGCAAAATGGGATTAGAAGAGTATAAGTATTTCCAACTACAGTCTACTCCTTCCGAATCACATAGAACCCCAACATAAATGGACAAGTTGAACCCAAATGCCCACCCTATGCGCTTAACAAAGCCTTCTAAGCTAAATATTTGATCAAAGTAATGACATATAAGCAATAAACAAATACAATATCACCTTAGAATAGATGAAGCACTTACATAACAAGCATTAACACCACATGGACCTCCAAAGTCACTTTATTTCAATAAGCCAAAGGCTATATGTTTACAAAATGGCAGAGTAAGTTTGCCCAAAGTATCCATCATAAGAGAGCCAAAGGCCTCTTTATTTATACAAAAAACTAAGACTCAAGGCCTAAATTCGAATTGGCAAAGGAGAGCCAATTCCCAATCAATCCAAAGTCGAATCCTCAATCAGATCCAAACTTGGAGTCACAATCCAATAGACAACTCGAGTTTGAGTAAATACGAGTGGTGAGGTGGCCTCCACCTTGGCAAGGCATCCCCCACTCCCACATAGTAATCTCCACCACTCCAATACGTGAAAGCCAAGTCATCAAATCGTGGGCTATCAAAGGAATGCGTGAATCATGAAGGAGTCAACGCATTGGAGTTTGACATAATGATAGACTCGAGTTTGTTGGTTGAAGCCTTGTGATGTGGCCTCCACCTCATGAGGGCGTCCACCATTTCATTGAATGCAAGCCCAACAAACCAAATCGTGATCCTGTGCGTGAAATTGTCCACGTGGGGGAGGGATCCACGCTATTAATAAATTGAAATCTCATTTAGCAAAGTTTTACCATATGTCAATGTATTTATCACTTTGATCATGGCTTTACCCTTCAACACGGCCTGTGTATGCGTGGAGCTCCCACGTGAATAAAAACCCAACGCACAACCATGCCCACGTTAAAATTTTATGAATCATTTGCTATCCTAAGTTTGACTTCAAACATGTGCATTAATCCCTAAGTGGGTCGCTTTCCTTCATGAAATGACACTTTTCCAATGTTTAAAAAATCACATTTTTGTCTTTTTGACTTTTGTCACTTAGTGTATTTGGTCATTTTTTGGTAATTAAATGCCAAAATAGTGAAAACTGCTTCCAGAGGCGATGTAATCGCCCGAAACATTAGAAAAGAGGGGGCCAGGATGAAGAGGATGCTCTGAGCGTCAAAACGAGTCTCCCCACGCTAAAATCTGCCTCCAGATGAGGCTTTTATCACTTTTTGAATTTTTTTTTAATTAAACCATTAAAAAATGGTCTAATTTATGGAAAACTTTATTCCTCTCGGAATCC
Source organism: Larix kaempferi (assembly GCA_027924585.1). Taxonomy (NCBI): domain Eukaryota; kingdom Viridiplantae; phylum Streptophyta; class Pinopsida; order Pinales; family Pinaceae; genus Larix; species Larix kaempferi. The sequence continues at coordinate 503,288 of BSBM01000357.1, forward strand.
AACAAAACTCCTAGGGGACCTAGTGCATGTTCATACGACTCAATCGAGATGGCTAACACGTAAAAAATCTTAGACACAAGACTATAATAACCAGCTTAAGTTTTGACCACCATTGGAAATACTCCAGCTTTGGAGGTTTGAGTGAAAAACTCAGGATTATACGCCACCGATGAGTAGTGCATAATTCCCAAGGAAAAAACACTCTAGAGTTCCCCCAAATGGCTAAACCTAAGGATAATTGAGTCTTTTATAAAAGGACCTCGTTTAGACCAACTTTTTACAAAAAACCCATGGGGGTATGAACATGCAGTTATTACAAATGGGGCAAAATTGCCCTGAAAATGACTTCTGAACTTCTGAACACTGATGATGAACATGAATCATGTTCAATAAATTGGCGGCTCACAAGAAATTCAGCTATTGTACAAAATAGCTAGTAACAGACTGTTTTAGTAAACTTTCCAGATCTGTAAATTAATGAAAATCAGTAGAAAACAGTGAGCTTTTAAGGCTGGAAATGGGCATGCTTTTCGAGGAAAAAATGTGCACATTTCCCAAGGCAAAATTTAGGCAAAAAGTGGACTGTTTTTGGCGATTTTTGAGACTGTTTTGAACAAATCAGAATGCTGAAAACAATGAGCTAATGGGGCAGCCAACAACACCTGACTCTTTGCTTGCCCCCAAGGCCACACCTTTCCCACTTGGGAAACAACTTTCGAAAGATTTCTGCTGCTGGTGTGCATTATGGCGGGCAACACATGTCTCTGTTTTGAAAGTTGGGAGGGTCATATTGCATTTGGGAAGCCATTAGAGACCTCTACCCTTGGGGGTTTTAACCTCGAATTTGCTAGTAAAATTCCCCAATTTCTCCTGAAGTTAAATGAATGTTGCAGAAGTATTTTGAGAGTGTCCAAACATCCATCAGCCTCATTTTTATGTCTTAATACCTTTCAAATACCTTCAGACCCAATTTGGAAGCATTTGGAGCCATTTGGGAGCGTTGGAGTCATAACTAGTCTAAGGGTCGAATTGGCCAAAAATTGCAATTTTCCCAATTTTTCCAAATTTATAGAAAGGGACACTACAGGGTTCCACCAATTGGAGGTCGGAGTTAGAAAATGTTTCGCTTCTTTTAAAGGGGCTTTGTGCCCATTGAAACTTTGGTTGGCTCCATAGAAGAAACTAGAGCATTTGGGACTTACTTTTGATGCTGTAGAGGCCTCTGAGTCCCAAACTTTGATTGGTGGGTTCCACCTTTCAAATGTCGGAGTCCCCCAAGTGTTTAACCACATATGGTAACCACCAATGCCTTGACCCTTTGGTGGGGTCCACCTCAAATGCCATATTATTTAGGTGTTTGTGAGAAGAGACCTTTGAGGTTTGAACTTTGAATGGTGGGTCCAACCATTCAGAGGTCAAGATCCTTGAAGAGTTTTATCCACATAAGGGGGCCTTCAACACTAATCCTTTGGTAAGGTCCCACCCTTGGAGACCACAATATTTCGGGACTTGAGAGGGGAGGGGTGTTAGAAATAATAATAATACAAAAAAACAAGCACATAAGAGGAACAAGTGTTTTTACTGTGGAAACCCTATATGGGGGAAACCACCATGGATTAGATATCTTTTAGTCTTGGCCACTCTGTACAACATCGACCACTTTTGGCATCTTACAATGGAGTTACTCAAGCCTTTAAATAGGCTTCATCACATGTTAAAACCATGAGAAGATACCATGGTTCATCCAAAACTATGGACTCATAAACCACTAATGGTAAACCCATTATTGACCAAATCAAGGTTATCTTTAATCACTTTATAACCAAGTCAATATTAACCTAACATTCCCCCCTTTAAACTTGACTTGGGATAAGCACCAACCCCCCTCAAAGTTTTAAACCATGTATCGGGAATAACAACATACACCCCTCTTTAGTCTACCAAAATCTACATTAGACTTTACATAGGTGACCCACCAAGCCAGGGTATAGATGCCAAAATAGGTCTTACAACTCTATGTCAATTTACGTTGTGATTAATTCCAACTGTATAAAAAATTCTCATAAGAGTATGTGTTATAAGAAACATCCATTGCTTCACTTGCATTCATCTCTACTATAGTGAATACTGTTAAGCCCGTTGAATTTTGAATGGGATCTAAAATTCTACTTTTACCATATGAAGTTTGATGAGGTTAAAACCACACTCTCAAACATTCTAAAAATAGTTAATGGTAATGTTAACAATTTAAGTAATCTGAAATCAGAAATACTAAATTAGAAATCAGGTTCTATATATAAGTAGGGTTTTTTGACGAAAAAACTTTCAAAAATCAGGAGGGGACATCTAGGTGTCCCGCTTTTTGGGAGGGGGTGCCCAAATGCCTCCCTTTTTGTGAAACATGTCCAACATCTCGGCGAGACATTTCACCATGTGTTTTGTAGAGTTTCACAAAAAGGGGGACGTGGCAAAGCGTTTCGCTAGGTGCCCCTTGTCCCGGGGGCATGGGAAACATAGGGGGTGTGCTTCGACTCTGCGGGATGCGTCCTTGTGGAACACTGTAATAAACCCTAGGTTATGTTAGCACTTGACCTAATTAGGGCAAACAAGATGCCAAGGCCCAAACAAGAGAGACCCTTCAAGAGGAATGTCTCGCCCAACAAGACTAAACTATCATGCATAAAACCCTAAATTGTTCCTACCTTGGATGCCTTCGACAGTGCAAGACAAGAGTTTCAAGATCTTACCATAATTGAGAGAGAAAAGGAGAAGAGAAACAACCTCAAGAATCCTTTCACCTTAGAATAGCCTTGAAAGATTGTAAAGAAACCTTCAAACATCAAGATTTGTCCTTGAGAATCCCTAGATTTGTGCACACTACTTAATTGCTCATATACACAAGTAGAAATAAAAATTTAGTCATATTTGATCCCATGATCTTGATTACAAAAAAGGGGAGGATGCCTTATTTATAAGAAAAAAGGCTCGCTTTATCTCTCCTCTAGGCCGGCCTACCTAATTTGTCTTTAAAATTACTTTTAATGATTTTTTAGGGTTGTCACAGACAATCCAGGGACTAAACCTCATAAAACATAAATTAATGATAAAAATTAATGATATGCTTCAACATGATAAGTGTTGAGCTTGGAAGGAGGACATCGTGCCCCATCTAACCCCAACATGTGTGTTTTGCCGTCAACGCCCTCCTCCTTAGGTTGGTACGACCTCCAAAAGCTTGCTTTCAAGGTGGATGACTTGCTCTTTTTGACCAAGATGATCAAGAGTGAGGAGTGATATAACAAAATAAGGACCAAGAGGGTATGAATAAGGTGTGCTAGAGTGGGTGTGACAACCCTTACAAGCGCAATCAGCTCTACAAAGCATAAAACCATAAGTGTGGCTGGGGGCTCCTAGGTGATGTATCCTACTGGATTCATCCCAAGATACACCAATACCTACCCAAGGCAGATTTACCACCCATCAAGGGGTAGTCAATAGTGACACAAGACCAACACACCTTGAAATGAGGACCAAGAGGACCTGCCATGATCTGACCAAGGGTCTTGACCCCCGCTAAACCAACACTTTTACATAAAGAGGCCCCAACTTGGCCTTTTATAATGGCAAAAAGACACCCATCTTTGGCACATCTGGTAGGGTGCGCTGCAGAGAATTTGGGGCGTTACAGACCCATTTCAGGATATTTAGTTAGATATATTCTACATTATCATATTAGTAGAGTAATCATTGATAATGATGACTCATTTTTGTATTTACTATTTTACTTTTTTTATGATGCAAGATGTATCATTTCAGTGTTCAAATTTATAAATTATCTAATGATTTCAGTTCTAATGATGTGATTCGTGAATGGTTTTGATTATAAACTTCAAATATGTTTTTTAGAATTAAAAAAACATTATTATATTTTTAATTTTTTTGTACTTGACATATCCTGGCAGTATCAGGATCTTGGCTTTTCAAAAATCTGGTGGATCTGGATATCCATATTATGGTAACATAGATATAAGGAGAATGAGAGAGACACTTATTTTGAGCTGGTGAGGCTCAGGACTCAGATGCAACTCTGTGCTTATTAGGCATCCATCATCTCACAATAACTTGGGAGGTCTGCTCTGGCCACTTCTAAGAACCGTGTGTCGTGGTTCCAGTGACGGGGGCTGTGGCATGTCCCTCTCTTAAGAAATCCAGTCCCAGCTCAAGAGAGGTCGGATGGTAACATCTTATGAACTCATATCTGTGTGCTCTGAGGAGAAGGCAAGCCCTACCCGTTTGGATGTGGGATCACGATCATATAAAAAATTGGTAGGAATATGGTGAAAACCAGGAATGGCTTCCCTAGGAGATTTTGGACTGTTAAAGCTTGGGAAAACGCCTCCCAACATACAAATGCAGTGCTGTGCATCGAGTTTTTACTATACGAATAGACTTCAGGACTGTGGTCATACCATTTGAGAGTCTATTTTGTCAATTTATGTTATGCAGCTTTTTGTAGTCTAGATTGCTCCTGATCAGTGCCTGTTTTAATTTGAAAATTTCAGATAAGGTCAATTGGTTTGTACATGAATGACATAAGAAATGACGCTTTTTTAATGTTCAACTGAATATTCTATTTTTTGTGGTTGAATCCATAATTCTGAATCAGAATAAGGTAGTTGGAAGCTCTTTTGATAGAACTGACTGAGTGGCAACATTAGATTTAATATTCTAATCACATTTATCCAAAGAGTGGCATCATTATATTTGATATTCTAAACATTTTAGATTTTATTGTTTTTTTTTTGGTTTTTAGATGATGATTATCTCTTTGATCTGAAATGTTGCCTGACAGGCATGAAAAGGATCTGTCTCCTTCCTCTCAACTCAGGATCTTACAGTCTTTTTAACTTTTGTTTGTTCTAAATTTCAATATCAGTTTTCTTCAATGAGACAATTCCTTAAGGGGCGAGTACCTGAAATTAAATAATATGAGTTAAAACATAAGAGTTACTAATGAAAGTGTTGTTTTCTGTAATCCGTATTTTTTCTTTTATGTTTAATTATGGCTTCTCACAACTGCTGGACATTAACATTACTTTTGTGCTCTGATATTTCCATAGCTTTGCTCGTGAAGAGTTCAATTGGGCAGAGTTTGAATGGCACAGTATCAAGAAGAGTATGAGAACATGGGAGATGACTATGATATGGGCGATTTTGATGATGACGTTGAAGATTTTTTCCATGGCCGTGGTAGGGGTGATCCTATTGAGACAGACTCGGATGAGGATGTTGATATGGTCAGTGGTGTTAGTTTACATTTTGATCAAATGAAGTGTTTTGTTCAGATTCCAGATGTGACATGAAATTACTAGTTATATTGTAGAATCAGTTGTGTAAGAATTGTTAATGTCAATTTTAGACCCTAGTCTTTTAGTTTATATGCAGGGTTTGTATTTATCTTTTGAATTTTCATGGAACTCAAGTAGATTATTTTTGCTGCAGTTGAGGAAGTACTCAGATACTACAGCTCAACAAGCTCGGCATGGAAAGGACATCCAAGGCATCCCCTGGGAAAGATTGCATTTCACAAGGGAAAGCTATCGTGAAACCAGATTACAGCAATATAGGAATTATGAAAATCTAAATAGGCCTCATGATGAGTTGGATAAGGTGAATGTGTTTTCATGCTGATATGGCCTTCACTCAATCTGAACCATTGTATCTTTATGTTTTATGAATTTGTTATCCGAGGACATTGCTTCTTCTGTCTGGACTGTGAGCCAATTTATTGTAATTGTTTTCAACCTTTATATTTTATCTAGAATAAAATTGTAAGGTGTTGAGAATAGATACTGTCATGGGTTTGCCCTGTATTGCTTTCCTGTTCAGAATTAAGCTTATTTTCTTCTAACAGCAGGAATGCCAAGAATTCAGGAGGGATGGAAAATTTTATGATTTCCAATACAACACAAGATCTGTGAAGTCGACATTTGTGCATTTTCAGGTAAGTTGTTATTTCAATTTGCCTTGTCAGGATTATTATGCTTTTTAATGTCATTTTTCAGTAATTAGTCTAGAAGAAATGGCTATATATGGACATGATAATATTTGTTTGTTAGATTCTCTTTTACTGACATGGATGCTAAAAAGCTATTGGCTACCCCAACAAACTGTATTTTATAACTAAATTGGGTATTTGCAGGATGTAAAGGATATCACTGTATCAGCATATCTGTGAACTGTATTCACTACTTTTTCTAAACATCAGAATTTTGTTATAGAAATAACTACAAACATTGACATTCTTTGAGGGCACACATGTTTAAGTAGCAGCCTAGATATTGCTAACCTTACAAAGTAAACATTGGGTCTGTTTATCAGTTAAACACTTATGTCTTCTACTTTTTTCTTTCCGGAGTTGCCTTTTGCACTCCTACAGTTTAATATGACTGTTTGTACTTCCTTGTCCCGTTGACCTTCTCTTTTGGTTATTTCTGGACATCAATAATTTTTTTTTATCTTATTTTGTGAATCCTTCAATGTACAAAGTATGATTAGAGATCGATAAAATTAGATATTAATATGACTGTTTGTACTTCCTCGTTTTGTTGACCTACTCTTTTGGTCATTTGTGGGCATCGATAAAATTATCTTCTTATCTTTTTTTTTTCAAACAAGAACAGGTAAAGTATTTTATATTAAAAGGGTTGAGGAAGTCCTGAAAACCAAAGATGTACATTAGTTCTAATGCCCAAAATGGCTCTACAATCTGTAAACCAGAAAACCAAAATTCTTCCATAGCATACTTGTATAGTGCCGAATACATTGTTTTCACACAAAGCCTATAACTAAACTGCTTAACAAACTGTCCAAGCAAAATTATGCATGTGAAATATATGAAACCAGATAAAAACTAAGAGAAACAATGGCCACTGTGGCCCTCCTCCATGTACTGGTCATCCTGATCAGGTCCTTGGACACCTGGCATAAGCGGATCTATGGCTGCCAAGGCTGTTTGTTGGACCGCTTCCTCTTCTAGAAGCTTTGAACCAGTAGAATGACCAATATTACTCTGAGTCCCATGTGCAAATCCAAGAATTATATTGAAATGCATCTCAGAATCACAGGCAAGTTTGTCAATTTTGTCTCCTTGCTCCTTCACTTTGTTTTCCAGTTCATCCTCCCTGGCTTCCTGCTGTTCCAAGTGGGTGGTGAGATAGTCAATCGCCTCCTTCATACCCTCCAGCTGAGAATTCATCCTTATCAGTAATTTTTAATTTCGCTGAGACCATCCCCCTCAACAGGGTCCCTGTGGGAAGGGTTGGCCATGCCAAAGCAATGGCCAGAGAGGGACAACATAGAACAAATGCCACCAGAGCGGAGACTGAAAAACCTCTAGTCAACAGAACCAGTAAAGCACAACAATAAACAAAACCACTGCAGGCTCAATGCTTCAATATCATACACCATGTAAACAAGAAACCACCTCCCAAGCCAATGCCAGTGTAATAACAAATCAGAGGGCTCGAGACCAGTAACCTTACCTCTCGCTAAGACTGAATGATGCAGAGAAGTATCATCCAGAAGACATTGACTGACAAGCAGACTGTCCTGACCACGAATGTCATCTAGGTCCAGAGCGAACTGCACCGGAGATATCCCACCAGGACTGGGAGAAACAGACATGGAAGCCATACAAACTGGAGCATATGAAACAGAGCGTGGAGACATGAGGGATCCGGGAGCATAAAGGAGTGCAATGGCTCCCTTGCTTGAATTAACGAGGACGAGACCTCTTATACTCAATAGATTTGTGATTGCCAAGTGTTAATAAATCCATTAGTGCCTTGATTGGGTAAGAAGATAGGAATTAAATCCTTCATCTGAAATACCATTCTAAAACACATTAGGGGAGCCACCTTCGTTCCGAGGGGTCTCCATTCTGAATGAGGGCTCCCTTGTTGAGTTTCACTGCTTTATTTGCTAACTGATCAGATTGTTGTGATGCTGAACTTGAAATTTTTTTGCTTCACGAAGACCTTGAAGATTCCAATTAATTCGCTCAAAGGTCTTGCACTGCAATGACCCTTCTCTATCAATCGTCTTCTACACCTGTTTGATGACAAGGAGTGAGTCTTCAAATATCATAGCCTGATGAATGCGAAGGCTTTTGATGATTTCAGAACCCAAATATAAGGCATACATTTCAGCTTGGCTATTTGTAGCCACACCCATGCCCCAGGAGAAAGACAATTCTACCAGTCCATCAGGGTACAAAAGAATCCCTCCCGCTCCTGCCACCCCTGTATGATTAAAAATTATTACTACTTATAAGGGTCCCTGTTAAGAGTGAAATTTTTGGAAATTTCATTTCACAAGAATGAAGCCAAAAATATATTAGTCTCTACAGAATAAAAATCAAATAGAATCTTTTATATTTGCCGTGGGAAATTCTTTTGTGTCTCTGTCAAACTATTGTTTTCTCTGATGTTGATGATAAAACTTAAAAAGTGTATTCTTAAGTTATTTTTGGTCTTTTCCTTTATGTCTACAACTTTGCTTTCTGCATCCTTGGAAAACAAATTTTCTCTTTTCCATTTTGTGGGAATCTCTGATTTGTGTTACCTTTTTATAGTTGATCATTTTCTTTGGCTTATGCAGCAGTAATGAGGGGTCCCAATCTGTTTCAAGGTCCCCTGGCTACTACGTTCCAACCTGTTTTTACATGGTCTTCATGTTCTTTGATTTATTTCATATGAATCTGAGTGAGAATGCTTAATGGACTTTAGCCTGTGCCTTTTGTGGAGCAATACAAGCAATTCATCACTAGATGTTAGCACTGTCAACTGTGAGTCTGTATTGCTGTTTGATTCCTATGAGTTGTAGAAAAGAAATGTTAAATATATACGATATTCTAATGTGAGGGTCACATTCAGCCGAGAAGTGGTGATTCCGTTTAAAGCTTAGAAGAATTGATCTTATGGCCTACTAAAGTAACAAGTATCTTAAAAACAAAAGCATATAAAGGATTATTCAGGTCAGAGATCAAAAGAGAAGTAATAATTCCTCGCTAGAACTTCATTTGGCCTTATGCAGCCATAATAATACCTGCAGAGGAGTGGTGATTCTCTTTAAAGATTAGAATTGATCTTATGGGCTACTAAAGTAACAAGTATCATAAACACAAAACTATATAAAGGCTATTCAAGTTGGAGATCAAAAGAGAAATACTAATTCCTTGCTAGAACTTCATTTGGTCTTATGCAGTCATAATAATTTCATGTCACATCTGGACTCCGAATAAGCACTTCATATTGCACTATGAAATTGATTTAATTTTGTGTGCAGTTGAGGAATCTGGTTTGGGCTACCTCAAAGCATGATGTGTACCTGATGAGTAACTCCTTAGTTATGCATTGGTGTTCATTAAAACGAAAAGGCACTGAAGTGCTCAATGTTGCTGGACCATTGACACCTTCTCGAGAGGTCTGCTTTATATCTTTTATTCTTGGAGCACTCTTTAAAGTAGAAATGTGTGTCACTGGCTTGTTTGTTCTGTTTCACTTTGATTTTTTACTGATTGGTAGCCTAGGAAAGCTAATGGTGCAGCATAGCTTATTGCAGGTAGAGAAAAATCCTTGGGCAATACAGCAAGGCCTTGGGAGAATCCAAATCAGTACAATGTGTGTCAAGGACAATCTTATGGTTGCTGGTGGATTCGAGGGAGAATTGATTGCTAAGGTATGATATGTTTGTCTTTTATTTGGTTTGGCTTCTGGACTATGCTTGACATTGCTTATTCTCTTCAATTTTGCATAGCTATTTTCTACTCTCTTAAATTGTTTCTTACTTTTTAGAGAGATTTTCCGCTCAATTATTTCAGTTTTGGAAGAAATAATATCCGTGATTGATTTTTCCAAGTCTTTCTGATCTTATGCACTTGTATGCCAGAACTCTTTTTGTTCTGATTTTGGAGGTAGTATATCCCATAGAATTGATGAAAATTGCTTTCAAGAAATTCACATTTTAATTGTTAATCATAATTAATAGCTGTTACCTATTTTAAAACATGTTTTTGATTGATCTCTGTGATTGTATGTGAGAACTCTTGCTGTTGTGAGTTTGGCAACCGTATATGCCATAGGATTGGTGAAAATGGTTTGCAATCAATATCAGATGTTTTTTATTACATATCTAATATTGAGCCACAATTTTTTGTTTGTGAAGTCATTTACCTAATTTCTGACTCGCAAAGTGCTAAGAGAATGCTAAGAGTATCTGAGTTGTTTTGTTTTAAAATATTGCTTCCAGAATTTGGATAGCCATGGAGTATCCTATTGTGCAAAGGTCACCCGTGATGAGAATGCCATCACCAATGCCATTGAGATCTATGATAGTGCAAGGTAAACCAAGAGTAGGCTGTGTTGTCAAATATTGATTTTTCTGCAGATCTAGTCTGTAAATAATGCCCTTTCTAACTGCATATTATTTGATGTTTGACAGTGGTACATTGCAGTTGATGACCTCAAATAATGATTCAGTTGTCCGGATTTTTGATGCTGAAACATTTTCTGTCCTTGGGCGATATTTCTATCCTTGGGCTGTGAATGTATGTATTTCATTATTGTAGAGCTTGTTTATGTTATTCAGATTATTTGATAGGCTGAAAGTGAAATCTAGGTGAATTTCATCATTGCAAATGGTGTTAGAGAATGTTAGCATTTCTGGATTTGGCCTTTTGGAAGGTTCCTGAAAAGATAAATTTGTTTTTGGTTTGTTTACAGCACAGTTCTGTTAGTCCGAATAAAAAGCTTGTTGTGGTTGTTGGAGACAATGTTGATGGGTTGCTTGTCGATCACCAGACAGGGAAGGTATATGAACTGAGATGCATCTGCTGGTAGTAATTATTACAAAATGTGTTTCATTTTATTGTTATAGAGCTGCAGTAGGCAACAATCTTGAGATTCTCTTGGGTGCAAACTGTATTTATAATGAGTACTTTTACTTTTCTATTATCATAGAAGATTGCTGAACTTCAAATTGCCTTTGATTCTGGGACCAATTATAACTTAACGTGGATTTATCCATGTTTTCAAGTGATTGTACAGTCTTGATTCTTGGCCAATTGCCTCTTATCAATAAATGATGCTGTTATCCCTGAAACATCTATTTCTGGTCTTTTCAGCCAGCAATCTAAGATGTTCACTAGACATTCGGATACTAGGAAGATTATTGCCAAGTTGCTCTCAAAAGTCCCAAAGGAAGGCCTTCAAAAATATCAAATAAGTAGTATAAAATCGAACAAGGTCATTAATATTCATTTCTCCTTCCAGCAATTAAATTAGCAGCAGCGAGACAGTGAATGGGAGAACAAGAAGGAATATCTTATCCCCCAAAAAGGGCAGATTGTGGAAATCTAAAGGGCGAGTGTACTAGTTGAGAGAGCTCTCAGTAGTAAATTGAATTTTAGAGGTGAAAGGTCCATTTAGGAATGCAGAAAAAAACTCTGTATGGGTTTTAGGGTTAATCTTACTATGAGTATGAATACACCCAGCATATCCCCTCGAGAGAATCAATGGGCAAGGGGATATGTAATGAGTGTATTCATAGTAATTGAACTTTCAGACTAGATATGTTCTATCATAATGATCAGACATTCTTTGTGACATCACCACTGCAGTGGTATAATGCTTAATGACCGAGATGCAGTGGAACCTCAAATGCATATTCTTAAGGGCAATGGCATAGACATCCATCCGCTCATAGGCTCTTACTTTAAGAACAGAAATTGTAAATCCTTTATGTTCTTAACATTAATGGCTTGTAACTTACACTATGCTTGCTTTAGGAAAACCTTGCAAGAGATTTAAAAGTTGTATTATATCAGTTTGTACTTTTTAATAATAGATAAAGCAAGTCTTAGGACTTGAAAGTTGAAAGATCTCTGATAAAATTTCTTTGGTAAATGAGAAGGGTTTAAGCCTTTAAATTGGAAAGTGTGAATAGGTTCGACTTTATTTAAGTTCAGAAGGTATATTTATAATCCTTTTCCATAGTAACAGCATTGCCAATTGCATTGCTAAAGTGCACCATTTTAGTAGAACTTTCATATAGAAGATATTAGCTGTCTGGACTCTGCACAGTGTTGAAATTGCAAGAGTGTTTTGGACAAATAAATTTAAGTGTTCAATAAGTGCTCCTGGGTTCTTCAAAGGAGATGGCAGGAATAATGTCCATGTATTCACTTTGAGAATGTGCAATTTTGGATTCATCTATCCTTTCTCATAGACAAGTTCAAAGATACATGCACACATAAAGAGACCCTCCATGGAATGGTTTCATTGTTTGTTGAATCCACTCTAAATAGAGGCAAGTATTACAGATTTTCAGATTGCCACACCACTTTCTTAATACTTCCTCCTCAGTCTCACCAATCTACATATCTTCTAACCCAGCCAAATCTTCAATCTCCCTGCAGACCTGAATAGTATATGAGCATTTCATGACAAGATGAATGTTTGTCCCCTCAGAGACCTTCAGAGAGGACACCCACCAGGACCTGCTCTGTTCCTTCTCTGGAGATTGTCTCCGGTCAAAGCTTTGTTGTTCAGCAATAGCCACATGAATATGCAATGCTTTGATAGACATTTAAATTCCAATCTTTCCTCCACCACCACATGATTCCTCATCTCTCTAGCAGAACATGAAGCAGAATAACCAGCTTTTGGAGTGTATTCACTAGTGCATGTCTTTGACCATACAAGCATGCCCACTTTCTAAGTTTCTTCTTGACCCCAGACAGCAGTTATAGTTGGATCTGCAATCTGATGAAGCTTTTTAAACACCCTTTCTCTCAGAGATAGTAACATATGACTTGGAAGCACAAAGTCCATTTCACTCTCAAACCATGGATCTTCCCCCGGTCTTACACTAGTCCCATTCCCAACCTTCTACCCTAATCCTTCCCCAATTAATGAAAAATCCATGACTGCTGCCTTCTAGATGATAGAAAAACATTATGTATTTGCTTCTGAGTCTTTTTTATCTGGGCTTCAATTGAATTTGGATAGATATATTTTTGGAAAACAACTTGACACCACAAACCTTTCCCTTGGATAAGCTTGCAAATTCTTTTGGCTGCCAAGGCCTTGGAAAAATAGAATATATTTTTCAAACCCCATCCACCCATAGCTTTTAGCACTGCTAGCCTCTGCTACTTTACCCTAACCTCTTTTCTTCCTGTAGCCAGACCAAAGAAATCTGAAGATTATTTTCAGTTCCAAAATACCTATGGGATCCAAGAAAGTGACATCCGGTAGACTGGTATAGCATCCAATACTGCCCTAACCAATACCGATCTTCCACCTCTTGATAACCAATGGTGACACAAGATATAAATCCTTTTCTCCATACCCAGTGGTGACACCGGATACAAATCCTTTTCTCTACCTTAGTTATCAACCAACTTGAGTCCTGCTTCAAGTAGGTATTAGGTTTAAAAAAAACGCTAGATATTTTAATCCTTCATCCAATTCAACCTGCTTGTAAGGGGACATATTTGCAAAATAACCGACATCTTCATCCTCAATCCCAATAAAAGAGATAGTAGACACCCCCCTCATTTACCTTCATCTCGGTAGCAACACATAACAACTCTAGGATTCCTTCTAGTTTTTCAAGGTCCTTCCTTGACCCATCACAAAAAATTAAAATATCATCAACAAACAATAAATGGAAAAGAAAGAAGGATCCCCTTATCCCGACACACTTAAAAAACCATTTCTCTTTTCATCTATTAATGTGCTATTGAGGCCTTCAACAATAATAAGAAAAATGAGAAGGGATAGGGGGCATCCCTGTCTTAAGCCTCGACCAGGCCTAAAAAGGGAGGATGCAACACCATTAATCAGAAATGGAAAAGAGACAGATAATACACAACTCTTCACCTAAGTGATAAATGGGAGACTGAAGCCAAGATGAATTAACACTATTATCCAATACAAACAACTCTCTCATAGGCTTTAAAAAGATCAATTTTTACCACCATAGCTTTGAGGTTCCTGGTTTTAATTTTATGTAATCCATCTTGGGCCACCCCAATGGCCTCATGAATCTGCACACCCTCAAAAACCAAACTGTTCACTAGAGATAGACTTGGAAAATAGCTTTTTTGTCATTTTTGCTAGAGATAGAAAGTAGCTTTTTTATCCTTTTGCAATAATTTTCCCATGATTTTGTAGATGCAATTTGTAATGTACCTTCATTCTTAATATGAAAAGTAGGGTCTATTGGTCTAACATTTTATTTATGGTAGTGGTATGTAAATCAAAATTTCAACAATGCAAGGCTATTTACAAAAGAAACCCTTCCCTTAATTACTATGACAGAGTTTGGCATTACACCAGTCAACATAACGTTAAAACTTAAGATTTCAATCCTTAAATGCAAGGTCAAGACAGTAATTTCTCTAGACAACAAAATTAAGTTCGAGATCTCAATTCAATTAAAACTAGCACTTTGCAATTTGCCACATAATACCTTTTCAAGATGGTGACACTTAAGCATAGATAGCACAGCCAAATTACCATAAGCATAAACATATGATTCGCATACTAACTCTATTTCAGAATTTCATCAATTATCACAACTCATCAATTCCATAGAATCTCTTAGATGGAAGTCTTGTTCTCTCCAAAGGAGGATAGTCCTAAAGTTTAGGGTTAAGGTCCTTAAGCTCATGCATATAAGGGATTCTTTCTTGATTAGAAGTGTGATTCCATGATAAACACAAGGAAATGGTTTCTTAATATACAAGCTTCTTGCGGAATGATTCTTTAATCTATAGGCCTCTTGCCTCATTTTTCACAAAATACATGGTTATAGAGAATGGCCTCAAGCCTTATAGAATAGGCACTCATAGCCTCGAGGCCAATTCATGATACAATCCATCCTATGACAGAGGTATATATCTCACAACGGTCTTCAAAATCATTTATAACAGTTACAAAATAATATATGCATAACACCCATATGATTTCAGGGTAATGGGGGATCTAGCGGTCTAGCCTTCTCTTTTCAAGAGGCCAATGTAAGAACAAACATGGTTCAAACCAATCCATAACAAAGATAAACATCTCATTTAATCCCATAAAAAAATTGCATTAGATGCCAGAACTTTTCATAGACAACAAATACAAATTGTCTAGGGTATGGGGGATTTGAGTAGCCCTTCTTGACTTGACTGTATTTTCACTTTTTGGGGAACAAAATAGATGAATCTAACTCTGAACTTTGGTGAGCATGTGGATACTGATGTCGACTACTCGCTATTAACATTTGAATGCCAATGGACACCGTATGACAAAGTTACAACATAATTCCTTCTATAGCTATTTTGTGTTTTTATTTTTTAAGGGTCATGTTATCACACAAAGTGTAGTTTCCAACTAAAGGGATCCTATCCAGGATGGTAGAGGAGGGAAACTAACCGGTGACACCAAGAGAGCCTCAATTCCCAAGATGGATTGGTTGTCATGCCAATCGAGGCACTCTTCGCTTTTTACTATCCAAGTCTCAGATAGCAAAGGGGGAGACCCTGATCTACTCCCAGTGAGAGAGACCTAACCCAAACACCAACTCAAGCAAATCAAACAATGTATGTAGGGTGAAGGGTGAAGAACCCTAGATTTAAGGAATGGAGCTACTGTAGAGGCTTAGGGAAGATGAGATATGAAAGTTGATTAGTTCAATTACAGTAACTCAGTGTTAAGGGCGAATCTAGGATATAGGTGCTAGGGTAAATGATCTAAATCAACTGCCTTGGGAAACGTGTACTTGAAATGAGGAAAATGGTCCCAAGGAGTAGATCTGATAGGTTTAAGGCTTCCTAGCACAACTTGACCACAAATCTGATAGTATCAAAGGTCACAAGCTCAGAAAATAAGGTTTTGATCATTCAGAAGGAAAGCAAACAAGGGGGGCACAAGCATGGAGAGATGAGTGCCTAGGAGATTGGGCAGAAGGAGTCCACAGAGTAAGACACCCTTGAGGACCCACTTGGGGCTAGGCCTAAGGATGAAAACCCATAAATTGTTCGCCGGAAAACCAAATAACAAAACCTATAGAATTTTTATAATTTTTTATGGTTAGGGTTTGAGCAGCAAATTTAAATGGCCAATGGTTTAGAACTTCAAACAAAGAGATCAAGTGTAGATCTTACCCGGAAAATCTTGTAGATGCCTTGAAGGTGATGATTTACCTCTACCTGATTAATTTGAGATGATTTGACAGTGTCTCCAAGTGAAAACAATTGTTCCAAGGAAGCCAATGCGCTCCTCTCTCCTGCACATGCAAACTACACAAGTAAGATTTGATGCATAGAAGAAAAACACTGTAACAACAAAAGATAGATCAAGAAGCATAATAATGATCAAAGATACAATTGAATACCCCCTGATACAAAGTCACTTCAAGTGGAACGAGTTAAGGAACCCCTGCGAAAACGTCCTAGGTGAAGTCGTCCTCCTGCAGTAAACACTACTTCCACGAAAATATTTGGATCTACAGAAATATCTCAAATGCTAGGAGAAATAAACTTTACAATTTCCATCAAAGAACAATCCACAAAGAAAATCCAAGAGTCTCTGCAAAATTTCTCTTTATTATGAAAATTCCAAGAGCCAAAGTCCATTTACAATGAGGGGGGTCTCTTCCTTAAATAGGAATGAGAGAGACCAAACCTCTAACCACTTTTTTAAATTAGTGGTGGAGATCAAAAGATATAACAATAATAATCAACGGCTAAGATGAGTAGGAAATACAATACATGGATCACTCAAAACAGAGGGGACGTCCTCCCTCAATGATGCCCTAGGGGGACGTGATACATAAAAGATGACTAGGGACACAACATGATAGCATAACATGGTGGGGGGGTCTAGGATATCAAGTCTTCACTAGACACTAAGGTCCTACCTACATCAAATATACTACATCATGTGATAGAGTGTCTAAAGACACTAGGACGTGTGCCCAAAAATACATAATAAAACCCCTGAAATAATAAATAGGAGGACGTGTGGACTCCACTGATGCCGGAACGAATGCTGGAAGGTGTGGAAAACATCATCAAAATATCCCAGGCCAACCTCATGCCATTTCCTTGCCCCACTAAGCCAAATCGATTTCCTTTGCTAGCCATTCCTCTACCGGAAAACCACCTCTGAAAGTACAAAAGTATGCTTGTAGCTCACTGTCAAGTGTCCTAGGCAAAAAACTGACTACACCAAAATGTCTGGGGATAGGGTAAAATGGTAATAATGACTAACTGGACCCCCTATCCCCTCAGGAGCGCCCTAGGAGAACGTGTATGCTCAATGAAAGTGCTAGACAAGTCATTTATGAATGGAAAAATGCAAACAAGTGGTAATCTGACCATATCATCACCTGTAGCTGCCCGAAACTGATAACTAAGTGCACCAATGGACTCAGGATGCTCAAATCCACTAAGAATGAGTACTCATACACCATGTGACCATCAAGTGATAGCTCTGTAATCTCATCCATGCCCAAAATAATAAAAAATGGCCTTTAATTTTGTACATAATAATAATAATAAAAATCCACCAAACCATCATTTGAAATTGATGTCTGAAGCATGGAACACATATGGGCCATGAATAATCCATCTCGAACACTGTCTGCCCAAACTCATCTCAGACCTTGCAGTTGACTTGGTCAAACTAGGTTGACCAGGTCAAGAATGACCAAACTAATGATCCAAACCATGAATAACTGCTGCTGCAAGTACAAATGGTTATGATATGCTCCTTCAATTATATCAGTAGCTAGACTAAAGCATAAAATGATGTTTAACTGGCAAAAGCACGTAAATAATATAACCAAGATAATTCTGGATCAAAGTAGCTAACCACTATAAATAGGAATCTCAAGTGTATACTCATTTACAGACTAGAACAATTTGCTAACCATGGGTGAGTGTGGAAAAACAAAGGCTAGGCTAGGGGAAAGACTTGACAACCACAACTCTGCAATCTCTTGGATGAAGGAACCAGGAGAACCACCTACACATATGCTGGATAGAAAATAATGCGGGGATGGCGGTGTCTCACAAATGGGTAGAGTGATGAGAATGCTTCCGATAGACTCTAGACAAGCAACCTTTTAGCAATTTATTTGTCAGCTTTTGCACTTGAGATTTAACATTTAATTCACTTTATAGATTTTCACTAGCCAGCCTCCAAAAGTAGGTGCCCTGAAAGCCTTCTGGGCTTCAGATATGACTCAGTATGACCTCCATTTCCCTCCACCGTCCATAGGTGCGATGGAATGACCACCCTATTGCCCTGTGGGGACAAACGACCCTACATCAAACAAGGATGAGTGCTTGTCCTTTGGCCATTGACTAGCTAATATAGATATACGCAGTAGTGTTTAGCAACATTGTTTTTGTTGACTTAGCATTCCTTTAGATATAGCATTTAAGCTCCGATGCTTTAGTGTTTAGCAACACTGTTGATAGGAATGCTCGGTTTCGAGGACTAGAGGAGAACAACTGTGACCAAAATCACACACTCCAGAGCCGAGATACAATGCAAACAAGGAATCTATCCAACACAGAGGTCTAGGTGGGGGAAATCCTCGAGACTACTAGTTAAGGTGTAAGTCGAGATGAAACCAAACTGGAAAGTAGCGGATGGAATGCAAAGTGACTGATGATGCCATGGATAGCAAAGGCCCAAACATAAGGGAATGAACAAGTCTGTACTTCGTAAAGTAAGGGTATGACCAACAAGTATACATAAGAACCTCCTACTCATAGTAACTGACTACTTCTACTCTAAACAACAAGAAATCATCATAAGATAAAGCCAGTAAACAATCATCATATACCTAGTCATAAACTACCTAGATAAAGGAAAGAGCACATCAGCAACCCAAATTCACCAATCATATACCTGAGTCTCTGATCTGAACTACCTAAATCACACTGAAGCATTGCATCTGAATATAATATGGGCATTGCCATCAATCTGCTCTGGATGATAGAAGAATGGCTAACTCAATCACCGACCTAATGTCATGGGGATCAGTCCTAGCATGAGACTGTAAATGTACAAGAACAGGATCCACTGAATGTGTAAGAGTGATCATCAACATATTGCTCATCATTAGCTGATCTCATCAAAATCAGTAAAGGACTGGCTCAAAAATATACTGGAAATTGATCTGCAATCATGGTAGCCCGACTACTATGGACGTGACAACAGGTCATATAAGCAAATTTCAAGTTGATTTTTGGTGAGCACATGGACATTGATGTCAACTACCTGTTTGCTGAAATTTGAATGCCAATGAACACCATATGGCCAAGTTATAGCATAATTTCATCTACAACCATTTTTCATTTTTAAGGATCATACAACTAAATCTAAAGCTGATATTTGGTGGACACATGGGAGTATGGCAGAACTATCCCCAGTGCAAATTTGGTATTCATTTGACTTCATGTGACACCGTTGTACCAAAAATATGAAACCGGTTTTTAGACTTATATGCATGATGCATTTCTATAAATAGTTTGCATACAATAAAAATTCAGATTCATTTGCTCATCAAACCTATAAGAAATTTCAATGAAAATCCTTATAGCAAATAATGAAATTATATTCTTCATCATGCAAGATTGAATGCATATTAGAGTAAGAGAAAAGGACTTATCTTTATATGCAAGATTGAATGCATATTAGAGTAAGAGAAAAGGACTTATCTTTTTATAAATCGAGTTTCAAGGCAATTGACTGCGGGTGAACCATTTTCCTCTCATCCAATAGGCAAATCCTTTGTGGATGCCACTCCCATGCTGGGCTATGAGACCACTAGGGCTATGAAGATTTGTCAAAGTCCCCAAATCACTCCTCTTTACCAAAAGGCTTCCAAACCAACTAGGAAAGCCCACAAAAGTGTAGAGGTTGAAGAAGCTACTTCCATACTCAATCTTGATGTCTAGCTCCACATGAGAGTTCCTCTTTCATCTCTCTATGGATTTTATGTTAGTTGGGCTGTCCTCTTTTGATCAAGAACTCTAGTCTCTCCTCAAGAAGTCACTCTTTTCTCAAGCTTCTCTTCTTAATTCGAAAGCTCTCTTTTGCATGAATGAAGGATATGGAAAGGAAGAGTCATATTCTAATCCTTCCACTTTCTTAATGTAAGGAATCAAGAGTCCTAATTGAACTTTCCTTCGTTGTAAGAATATAGGATTTGGTTGCTTAAATATAGGAGGTAGGTACTGTTGTTGCACAACCTAGCAGCCTTGAGATTGCAAGGATTAATTGGTTGCTAACTTGGCAAAACCTCAGGAATCTACCCCTAAGTGTCACTTGGATAGACTTCTCGCTCTTTACGTCTCCTAAGTCCACATAAGTAAACTTAGACTAACCACGGGAGATGTCCCCAACCAAGCTTTCTTGGATATTTGCCAGAGGTTATCTAGCTTTTTCAAGTACTAGCTCAATTGATTTGTAGGAAGATCGTGTGCCTGAGATGATTAACAAAGGGTTGAAATAAGACCCACTTTCAAGGTAAGCCAAGGGCTTATTAGGATTTAGGATTGAAATACAAATCCCTTAGTTTGGTGAGGTTCAAAGATAACTTTAGGAATCTTAGGTGTGAGTGTGAAGTTACCCAAAACATTCAAATATCATAACCATGGTGAATATAAAAGTTTGAACAATGCATATGAAATTATTAACAAGTTTTATCCTACTGACTTTGGCTTAGGACGAAAGGTAGTGTCATGTTATTGTAGCTCTTCGACCTACGTGCGGGGTCCAATAGTGATACTCAACCCAATCTCTCAGAGCACTGACCAAGGAGGATTCCATCATATCCTTGGCCGCATCACTCAACTGCCCAGGTATGTGAAGAGTAATCTTCCTGAATGCTGTGTTCGGTGTATGGCAGTGACAAGATGATCGATAGGATGGTTTTAGCAGCCCTAAGGGGGGTCTCTGATATATGCATGGTACATGGAGTCTAATTCCATGTTCAAGTCATGTCTAGTGTGATACTACTTGCATGGGTGTAATATCCCAAACTGATATTTTTCTTTTTTTGTTGTACTGTAGATGGCTAGTAGGTTTATGTCTCAACAGAATATGAAAGTGAACCTTGATCTCTGCATGCAGATCTGTAACCCAGATAATACTGAAATGCTAGAAAGTAGGAGGAATTAATGCATGTACATACCAATGTTTTAATAACCGGAACTGGGAATCAAACCGATCAGAGGTCAACTCAGACCGGAGCCGGAACTGGTAATGAACCGAAGCGGTTTGATTTCAATGAACCGGACTATTAAAAAATACAAAAAAAATTACAATTTTAATCATAAAAATTATATTTAACATTCCAAGCTATATTTCAAACCATTAGACACATAATATGTATATTTGAAATCATTACACATAATATGTATATTTGAAACCATTACACATAATATGTATATTTGAAACCATTAGACTTATTTATTGTTGTTTGGAGGGCGAATTAGGTTTAGGTTTTTTGTTTTTTTTATTAAAAAACCAATTAAAATTTTAAAAACCCAATTCTGGGCCCACGGACGTGTTCTTTTAGCTGGTCGGCCGGGTTATTACGGAACCGGTCAGTTAGGGTTGGTTAGGGCCGGTTCATTACCAAACTAGATCCCCGGTCCGAGTTGACCGTTGGTTCATTGTTCCATTTCCTTTGGCCGGTCAAACCGGCGTTTCCGGTTTGAACCAGACCGGTTATTAAAACACTGGTACATACCAGTACATAGATCTGTTGATGTCAATGAGGATGATCCCCGCATGCAGGAATTATGCTGGATGAATAGGATGATAAGCGAAATCGTCCTACAAGAGACAAGTGCGCCCTCCTCCAAGCTATAACTTCTCCTCAATAAATAATACTTGACTGATGGAAGCCCAGGTGATGTGGACTAGGGTTATAATGCCCTTCTGAATAAGATGGAAGCTGCATGCAGAAGGTCTGATGGCTCCACTGCTCAAAGCATGAAGATCCTCCGTGGGAAAGATGCCCAAGCATACAAACACGTCCTCCAATAGTGATGAGTGCTGATAAATTGCTCAACTGTCCAACTGAGAAACCCTTCTTCTAGGGGAAGGGTAAGAGGGATGCTTTGAGAAGAATGAAGGCTGCGTGCAGAAGTTCTGCCCCCTGCAGACTGGAATGCGAATGGGTATGTCTCTGAGCAATACGTCCAAGCATAGCGAATCCCCTCTAATCCAATAAATAATCAATCTCTTGCAATAACTGATGAATAGAAACTGATGATGAAGCAAATGTTGAATTTGGATGATCCAACCTGATGATGAACTAGGGAAGATAGATTTCGCTGCCGAAATACACCAGTTAGCTGAGCATGCACTCAACCCCAACTTAGCTCGCCAAGCTCTCCAATTCGAATCCTCAAATCAATAATCATATAAGTGTGTTTCTCCATTCGCTTTACCTCTCTTTTATAACTCTCAACTGCAAATGACCTAACTTTAGACCTAATTAGGTCACTTTACCTTCTAATTCGCAATTGACTTGCATGCAGGTGCCCGGAGACTCAATCAGGTGCATGCATCATGAAATAATGCTCAGATGCCATGCATGCAGGTGGCCTTTGGCTCTGGTGGCCCCTATCTACCTATTGATGATATAATATCAATGCCCTAGATCTTCTTATATGGCATCAATCCTCAGCTGATTCCCTGACTGTCAGTGCCCACTCGAACCTATGGGAATCATATAGGTTAGCGGGATGGTCCTTAATGCTTAAGCAAAAGAGGACATTACAGTGCTCTCCGCTCGAATTTGCTTGTCCTCAAGCAACTGTAAAGCTGGGTGCTGTAATACCTGTTCTCCTTCCCAAGTGGCCTCCTCTATAGGCAGATCTCTCCACTGAACCAAGTAGTCTTTGATGATCCTGTTCCTTAGTTTCCGCTCTTGCACCTCTAGGATGCGCTCGGGAATCAGAATCAATTGCCCGTCATCATCAAGGGGGGGCAGCTCGGAAGATGTAACAATCTGCTGACCGATTGCCTTCTTAAGGTTAGAGACATGAAATACGTTGTGAATCTTGCTCTCTGGGGGTAGTTCTAGCTCATATGCTACCTCTCCGACCTTCCGGATTGTCTTGTATGGACCATAGAAGCGAGGTTTGAGTTTTTCCGCTCCTTTCTTTTTAAGAGATGACTGTCGGTAAGGTTGGATGCGTAAATAAACGAAGTCTCCTACCTCAAAACTGTGCTCAACCCTGTGACTGTCCGCATATATCTTATGTTGATTCTGAGCAGCCTGTATGTTCTCCCTGAGTATCCTGAGGGTATCTTGACTCTTCTGAATCCACTCTTTGGCCTTGGGGGCCCTGCTATCGCCGAATATCCGGTCTGCGAAAGTGGAAGCATCATACCCATACAGAGCTCGGAAAGGGGTCATCCCAATGGTCATATGGTGGGTGGTGTTGTAACAATGTTCACCCAAGTGTAGCCATTTGATCCATGTTCTCTGTTGACTTGCTACGTAATTTCTCAAGTATCCCTCAATCCACTTGTTGACAATCTCTGTCTGTCCATCACTCTGTGGATGATAACTTGTGCTCATGGCTAACTCGGTCCCCACTAACCGAAAAAGTTCTTGCCAAAAGGCTCTTGTGAATTTGCTGTCCCTGTCACTGACAATGGTCTTGGGTAACTTGTGGAGTCTAAATACCTCTTTGAAAAATAGTTCTGCTACCTGTGCTGCTGAATAATCTGAAGGAATGGCAAAGAAGTGAGCGAACTTGGTCAATCTGTCCACCACTACGTACAAGCAGTCTTTGCCCTGAACCTTGGGCAACCCAGTAATGAAGTCCATGGAGATGCTCTCCCACTTCTGCTCGGGAATAGGTAAGGGTTGTAGTAAACCAGCCGGGTGGGTGTGCTCTATTTTGTTCTGTTGGCACAAGCTGCACTCTCTCACATGTTGTATCACATCATTCTTGAGGCCCTTCCATGAGAACCTCTCTCTAATCTGTCTGTAGGTCTTGAGAAACCCTTGATGCCCTGCTAATGGTGAATCATGCGATGCCTGCAAAATCTTCTTCTTGAGGGAAGACTCTGGAACTAAGAAGATTTTGTTCTTGTAGTATATGATGTCATCAATTACCCGGTACCTGTCATCCTGAATCTGTCCATCCAATAGCTCGCAAGCAAACTTATCTTTGGAGTACTCAACCAAAAGGTGAGATCTCTAATCTGATGAGATGCTCATAAGGGATAAAGTAGTTGGTCGTCTAGAAAGTGCATTGGCCACTACATTGTTCTTTCCCTTTACGTACTCAATCTTGAAGTCATAGGCCTGAATTTTGCTCACCCATTTCTGCTGCCTCTCGTTTAGTTCTTTTTGCTCTAGGAAGTATTTCAAGTTGTTATGATCTGTCTTAACTTTGAATCTGCCACCCACTAAGTACTGCCTGAACTTGGTTAGCGCATGGAGAATGGCTAACATCTCTTTGTCATATATCGAATAGTGGCACTCATAGTCTTTGAGCTTCCTGCTCTCAAATGCAATGGGGTGGTTGTTCTGCATCAATACTGCCCCAATTCCCAATTCTTTCTAACACGAAGGGTTGAGAAAAGTCTGGTAGAGCTAATACTGGGCATGAACTCATTACCTTTTTCATTTTCTCGAATGTCTGTCGTGTTGTCTCCGACCAACTGAATGCCCCCTTCTTGGTAAGATCTGTGAGGGGTGTGGTCATCTGTGAGAATCCACTGACATACCTCCTGTAGTAGGTGCAAAGGCCCAAAAAGCCCTTGAGTTCTGTCACATTTTAAGGTGTAGGCCAATCCAATATGGCCCGGATCTTCTCTAGGTGCACTTGGACCCCGTTGGCCCCTATCACATGCCCTAAATATAACATCTCCTGCATGCCAAACTCACATTTGGACATTTTGGCATATAGTGACTGCTCCTGTAAGATGCCAAGTACCTCGTCTAGATGTCTCAAATGTTCTTCCCAAGTTCTACTGTATATCAACATGTCGTCGAAGAATACCAGAAGATGCTTACGTAACTGAGCCTTGAAGATATTATTCATGCATGACTGGAAAGTAGCTGGTGCATTAGTGAGCCCAAATGGCATCACTAGAAATTCATAATGTCCGTAGTGGCAATAGAAAGCGGTCTTTGGAACATCCTGTTCCCTAACTCGAATCTGATGGTAACCTGAGCGGAGGTCAATCTTGGAAAAGTACTTTGCCCCCTGTAGTTCATCCATCAACTCATCAATCCCGGGGATTGGATACTTGTTCTTTATGGTCTTCTTGTTGAGTGCCCTGTAATCGATGCACATGCGTAAGGTTCCATCCTATTTCTTCACTAGCACTAATGAAGATGTAAATGGACTGGAGCTAGGTTTAATGTACCCTAGTTTGAGTAGTTCTTTGATTGTGTTCTCTATCTCATCTTTGTACCTCTTGGGATGTCTGTAAGGAGTGGTGATAACTGCTTGAGTCCCCTCCTCTAACTCAATAATATGCTCAAATCCTGTATCTAGAGGTCGACCTGCTGGAAGGTCTTCAAATACTGCTTTGTGCTTCTGTAGTAAAGCCTCTATATCTGCTAGATGCTGTGTGGCTTTATCTGGTGGTTTCCTGAAGGTAACCATGCACTCTGCATCCCACTCAATATCTCCTTGCCGGAGCACTGCCTCCATCCTGTGTGATGTCACTGCTGTGGGAGGGTAGGTATACATCCCTCTCAATACTACCTTATGTCCTTCTGCCCCTGTGAACTCCATCTCCATGGTTTGGTAGTTCGTGGAATACTTCCCTATGGAATACAACCATTGCACTCCTAATACCACATTCATGTCAGGTACATCTACCACGTAGAATGTCTCAATCATTGTATAATTCCCAAGTGTTACTTTTAATTTAGGAATCCTCTGACTGCACTCCATGGTGTGACCTGCTGCAGCTACTGAAAAACCATCAAAACTCTCAGTCTAAATGCCTTTCCTTTTAACCCATGTCGCATCAATAAAGTTGTGGGATGCCCCATCATCTATCAGCACTCCCACTCCGTGGCCCTGTAATGTACCTTTGATCCAGAGAGTGTGGAATCTAGGGACACCTATCATGGTAGCAATGGTACCTCCTGAGGGCTGTCCCTCATCAACTGTCTCTAGTGTCTCTCCCTGTTCTTGCTCCTGATAATCCTCATCCTCCCCGCTGTCGAAATAGGCCTCTATGTAGTAGGCCTTTCCCTTTTCTGAACATATGTGACTTGGTTCCCATGGTTCTTCACAGGTGAAACATAACTTTTTTCTTCTAAGGTTCTGGCGGACATCATTATCCATCCATTCTTTCTTCGGCCACTCTTTCTGGAATGGTTTCCTTTCTTTATCTTTAATAGGAAAATTAGTTATGGGGGGGAACCTATTCTTGGGTACTGCATCCTGCAAATCTCTAGTCCGACTGATGGCATTGGCTAGGGTGGTGGGTCTATAGGACTTGACCCATCCATGTAAGGGCTCAGTGAGAGCCTCGGTAAATAGCATAATCAATCTGCTCTCTAAAATATCTGTTACCATGACTGCCACCCTCTGGAACTCTGAAATGAATGTATCTGCACTACCTATTTGCTTGAGCTGTGCTAGCTCTCTAAAATGCACCTCGGGGTCCTTTCCGTCAAATCGCTCAATGAGCCTCTATGTAAAATCAGAGTATGAGGTGATGGTGTTGTGACCCAATGTCACCAACCCGTGGTACCACCACTCATGGGCCTCTCCATCCAAATGCAAGGTAGCCAATTTAATAGCATCTGTCTCAATCATGGGGTTGAGCTGGAAGTATGTATCCAACTTCTGTACCCAATTCCGGGCTGGGCCACCCCAGGTACCCTCAAAGGTAGGGATAGTCAGTTTCCCTACTGTGCGTTGTAACTCATAGTTCTGGGTCAAAGGCCTATTGTAAGCTCTGGGTCTATTCTTACTTTTAAAATGGTAGAAGTCAGTGAAGGTCATGGTTGACTGGAAGTCATCTCCTAAAGCTCGGTATTCTCTCAAATAGGCACTCATGGATTCTTCTAGTTCTACTTGTGCTAGAGGCATTGCAGCTGGGCTATCTAAGAAATGAGGCATGGTAGGTCGGGATGGCTTGTTGTATATATGGGGATGGCTCTGCATGTTGGTATCTTAGTGTTCCCCACTACTACTGGTGGATACCCTATCACTATTGGGAAACAAAGGGTTGTGTGGGGTGGGCCCATTTTTCTCTATCATCTGTCTGAAGGTACTCATCATCTCTTTCTCTCCAGTAGTGAGATCTTTTATAGCTGCGATGAGACTATTGAAAGCTGTTTTATCATCCTCAGCCATTGTTTCTTTCCCCTTTCCAAA
Organism: Larix kaempferi; assembly: GCA_027924585.1. Classification (NCBI taxonomy): domain Eukaryota; kingdom Viridiplantae; phylum Streptophyta; class Pinopsida; order Pinales; family Pinaceae; genus Larix; species Larix kaempferi. The sequence goes on from BSBM01000357.1 coordinate 530,742, forward strand.
CTAATACTCTCTATCCCCCAATTCTATATCCTCTAATTCTTCTCCTCCTCTATCATTGTTTTTAAACCTCTGTCTCCGGTAAGTAATGTTGTATGGGTCTTCTGAATTCATTTACAATTTTGCATGCCCACAGTTGGCAAGGAACAAGCTTTAATACCACTGTAATATCCCAAACTGATATTTTTCTTTTTTAGTTGTACTGTAGATGGCTAGTAGGTTTATGTCTCAACAGAATATGAAAGTGAACCCTGATCTCTGCATGCATGCAGATCTGTAACCCAGATAATATTGAAATGCTAGAAAGTAGGAGGAATTAATGCATGTACATACCAGTATGTAGATCTGCTGATGTCGATGAGGATGATCGCTGCATGCAGGAATTATGCTGGATGAATAAGATGATAAGCTAAATTGTCCTCCAAGAGATAAGTGCGCCCTCCTCCAAGCTATAACTGCTCCTCAATAAATAGTATGTGACTGATGGAAGCCTTGATGATGTGGACTAGGGTTATAATGCCCTTCTGAATAAGATGGAAGCTGCATGCAGAAGGTCTGATGGCTCCATTGCTCAAAACGTGAAGATCCTCCTTGGGAAAGATGCCCAAGCATACAAACACGTCCTCCAATAGTGATGAGTGCTGATAACTCCCTCAACTGTCCAACTGAGAAGCCCTTCTTCCAGGGGAAGGGTAATAGGGCTGCTCTAAGAAGAATGAAGGCTGCATGCAGAAGTTCTGCCCCCTGTAGACTGGAATGCGAATGGGTATGTCTCTGAACAATACTTCCAAGCTAGGATAGCGAATCCCCTCCAATCCAATAAATAATCAATCTCCTGCAATAACTGATGAATAGGATGATGAAGCAAATACTGAATCTGGATGATCCAACCTGATGATGAACTAGGGTAGATAGATTTTGCAGCCGTAATACACCAGTTAGCTGAGCATGCACTCAACCCCAACTTAGCTCGCTGAGCTGTCTAATTCGAATCCTCAAATCAATAATCATATAAGTGTGTTTCTCCATTCGCTTTACCTCTCTTTTATAACTCTCAATTGCAAATAACCTAACTTTTGACCTAATTAGGTCATTTTACCTTCTAATTCGCAGTTGACTTGCATGTAGGTGCCTGGATACTCAATTAGGTGCATGCATCATGAAATAATGCTCAGATGTCATGCATGCAAGTGGCCTTTGGCTCTGGTGGTCCCTGTCTACCTACTGATGATATAATATCAATGCCTTAGATCTTCTTATATGGCATCAATCCTCAGCTGATTCCTTGACTGTCAGTGCCCGCTCGAACCTATGGGAATCATATAGGTTAGCGGGATGGTCCTCAATGCTTAAGTAGAAGAGGACATTACAATGGGGTATGGGCCGAAGTTACAACGGAGGCCTACACTATCCCCTAGTATGCTTAGGGCACAACTTGTGCTTAAGTACCTACTATATTCACAGCCAATATGAATCCTTAGTTGCAGTTTTGCTCGCCTAACGACAGGGCCTTGTCAATCTTTATAGATGCAGGAACACGTCTTCTACCCCAAACCCACAATGTTGAAAAATGATATCTCATATAATGCAACTAGGTGCCTATATTTGTAACAACGGATGCACCTAAAAGGTACCCTTTCATAATCCAAAACCTACAGAAAATAGCAAGCCTCCTTTTGTAGAACCATGGTCTCAACCGATTCATCTCCTGATTTCAATTTTACTAAAATATGAGCTACCACCATCACACCAGAGTCTTTAAAGGACAAATCAACTTCCATAGTGTCCGAAGGCGTTACCAATCCCCTGAAAAACTTCCTGTGACAAAAAATAAATAGGTAATTCGGTCAGTTTAACCCATATCGATACCCAATCCATTTCGTCCCTCCTTGCATTAGAAAGATGCAACCATTGTTTTAAATTCAAAGGGGTTGTATCCCAGAACCAAGATCCCACTAACATCTTTTACACATCTTAAGTCAAATGAAACAAAAACCTCAAGCATCCCCTAGTAAGCACATATGAGACTGGTATATAACCCAACAAGGGTTTACATCATCTAAATACAGTTCAACCCAAGCTTGCTTTTTCTTTTATCACTTATTGCACTGAGAGGTGCTTTCTATGGCTCAGGTGGGTGAGATGTGTTACATCTGTAGCATATGTCCACTTAAAAAGATAGTTAATATAAAAATATTATGTTAGCTCATTAAAATATAAATATTATGTTGGTTCATTAATATATATATATATATATATAAGTTGCATGAAACGGGGGAAACGAGGAAACGTTGGAAACGTGACCCCCCAAATTTTGGAAATGAGGAAACGCGAGTACTTGCGAGTCTTCCCGAGTCAACTCCCAGGACGAGTAACCATCGAAGACTCAGTGGAAACTCGTCGAGCTCGGGTTAAACTCTACTTCCTCGTCAAACTCGCCTAGACCCGTCAATACTTGCCAGTTACTCGCTCGAACTCGCCGAGATTTGCCAAAAACTCATTCCAGGTAAATGGTGTTCGGTATTCTTCTGTGCCTGAGAATTTGCAGGGACATTTTAAAAATTATGTTGGTGGATCACGACCAAGAGTAATGGCAGCCAGAAGTATTCCGATAAGTGAAGAATGCGACTGAATTGATCTAGGTTTTCCAGTCATCATGCAAGTGTCGTCGACGCTTTCTCTGCCAATGTTCCAAATCACGGAGGGGTATTCCAATAAATTTGGGATGCAATTTGATCGATAGAGGTTAGCCGCTTTCTCTGCTAATTTGCTCGACGCTTTCTCTGCCAATTTGCCACAGACAATGCCAATTTGCCCGATGCTTTATTTGCCAACGTCATTTGTTTTTATTTTTAATAGGCTATTGAATAATGTAATTTAATTTGGGTATATAAGGTTACGATGCAGTAAATGTTTTTAATTTGGGTATTTAGTTTGTTTTTATAGTAAATGTTTTTTTTATAAATTACATATTAAGTATTAAATATAAATATTATATATTGCATAAATTATTATATTAAATACCAAATGTTTTTTTATATACGTAAATGTATTATTGTTATTATTTATATACTATAAAATGATTTTTGATAAGTTAATTAATAAAATAGTTATATTTTGAAAATATGTATATTGCAAAGCCTAATATCAATTCTCTATTAGATTATTGCATAGATTGTAGTTTTTTAACCTATATGGATTGGAAATGCCATTAACCTCTTTTTTTATGCTCAAACTTTACCATAGTTTAATTTTTTTTCCTATTTGCCGAGTCTCTCCCGAGTTTTTCTTGAGTCTTTCTCGAGTCGACGAGTCACATGCCAGTCGAGTCTTTGCCGAGTCCGAGTCGTGCAACATTGATATATATATATATATATATATGAGCAAAGACAAAATTATTATAAAACATAACCATAAATTAGTAATTACATTTAGCTGCAAGGAACATTGCCAAGTGACAAATGTTAAATGATACAAATAAAATTTAAATCACACATGTAACATCACATTTTACTCATGAACCAAAGTCTATATCATTTCATTCATGCAAGTAGTAATATCCAAAAACAACCTTTATAAACGAGGTTATATACTATATATCCAAAATTAGCCTTTATGTATGAGGCTACAATTACAATGTATCAAATTATGAACAATGAACATACTAACATAGAAATAAAAGTAAAACATGAGCTCTTACTAATAGTCATCCTCATTTTCATAGTCTTCCTCAAAAATAGAACAAGAAGCATGCTCAACAGCAAAATGTAGAGTTGAAGAAGTATTTCCAATTCCACTTCTAGGTTCCTCAATACTTAGTGTAGCAAGAGAGAGGTCCAAGTCAACAAATTCTAACTCGACATCCCAAACTGCACAAGGCCTATTGCTATATTCCGGGACGTGAGTGCTCAAGTCGCTTGTGTGAGGATAGAATGAAGTGATGTTTTCTTTATAACTTTCTTCAACTTAATTAGAAGCATCTAGAATTAAATTTTATTTTAAAATTTAATGTATTAACCCTTAATTATTGAAATCCATGGGTGGAAAGAGACTTTACGGGCTGTTTTTTTTAGTGATGGACTTTTATTTGACAGGAAATGCACTGTACAAGAGAGGAAACGTGATGGAAACGCGTTTCCGTTTGTACAAACACGTTTTCCATACAAGAAATGTGTTTCGTACCGACAGAAACAAGTTTCCGTCAAGTACCATACGGGTTTTCGAGTTCAGCGAGTTTCCGAGGGTGAAACGGGTGCTAGATCCGAGTTTCCTGCAACTTAGATATATATCCAAACATAAATACAATTACTAAATATATTCATATTAATTTCTACAATGCAATATTGAATAGATTGTAAGATCTATCTCCCATATGTTGGTCCAATATAATATTCTATATAACTAAAAGTAAAGTAATATTAATATTAATATTTTACAAAACTAAAAAAATGTAATATTAATAATGCTTGAATTTCATTGATACTTTTCTTTGTTGTTTGTAGTGATTTAATTTGTTAGTATAGGACATTGCACATTAGAGTAAGTAGGTGTAGGCATTGCATGTTACGTATATAAATATTTAAAATTAAATTAAAAACATAATTCAGAGTAATTAACTAAACTAGTTTAAATTCTAAGACATACCGTTTCAATTGAAACGACATGTGTAGACCTATAAATGGTCTCAATTTGTAATTGTAAAGGCATCATTGAAATTTTTATCAAAAATGATATTTATTATTTATCTGGTTTCGTATTTGTGTGCTTCAAGTGGAATCAGAGCTTGGTTCGACTTATCCATCTCACTCCTCTCCAGCCATCACTGCCCACACCACCCCTCCTCTCTCCCTTTGTCGCTCCCCCTTGTACTAAATCCATGTCAGAGATGAATGATCGAGAGGAGAAAAATATAAGTTGTATGGATTTCAATCACCTCGCACACAAATTGTATCATCCCACAAAATGGAGAAGCTAATCCGAAAGGGAGCACCAACCTATGTGGTACAATGCCAAGAAATGGAATTATTAACTTCAGAAGTCGTCAACCTCGGTCAGCCAGAGATCAAGGAACTACTCCAAAAATACAAAAGGATATTTGAAGACCTTCCCGTGTAGTTACAGCCAGAAAGGAAGATCGAGCACATAATCGAAATAAAACCAGGGTCGATTCCTATCAATGTCAAGCCCTATAGGTATCCACACCATCATAAAACAAAGATTGAAAGACAAATCCAAGATTTACTAAGGTGTGGAGTGATTACGAAAAGTTGAATCCCGTATGCAGCGTCGATAGTATTGGTGTGAAAGAAGGATGGATCCTTCAGATTATGTATCGATTACAGAGGACTAAACAAGATAACTATTAAAGACAAATTTTCCATTCCATTCATAGATGAAACGTTGGATGAACTTCATGGGGTAAAATATTTTTCAAAATAGATTTGAGATCGAGATACTATCAGATCAGAGTGAGACTAGAAGATGTGGCAAAACAACTTTCTGAACCCATGGAGGACATTACGAGTTCAATGTAATGCCTTTTGGTCTAACTAACGCCTCTGCCACCTTTCAAGCAACCATGAACAACTTATTTCAGCCATATCTAAGAAAGTTTGTATAGGTTTTCTTTGACGACATCCTTGTATAAAATAAAACGTGGAAGGAACGTTTTACACATTTGCACCAGGTACTATCTACCCTGAAAGAAAACCAGTTTTATGCAAAGGTGTCCAAATGCATGTTCAGTAAGGATGAAGTGAATTATCTCGGCCATGTGATATCCAATGAAGGGGTCAAGGTGGACCTAGAAAAAATTAAAGCAATGACAGAATGGCCCACACCAACTAGCCTATCTAGATTTAGGGGATTCCTTGCGCTGGTTGGATATTATAGAAGATTCGTCTGGAACTATGTTCACATAACTGTTCCTTTATCAAACCTTTTGAAAAATAATTCATTTCAATGGATGAAGAAGCAGGGTAGTGTTTCGAAACACTGAAAAAAAATCATGTCCACAACACCTGTATTGGCAACACCAGATTTCTCCAAACCCTTTGTAATAGAATGTGACGCTTCAGGCTACGGGTTAGGGGCAATACTAATGCAAGATGAGCATCCAATAGCTTTTGAAAGTAGGAAACTAAATAAATGAGAACAGTTGAAGTCCACACATGGCAAGGAAATGTTGGCCATTATGCATGCATTAGCAAAGTGGTGACAATACCTCTTAGGAAGCAAATTTATGATCTGCACAAACCACAATAGTCTTCAATATCTTCTTCAACAGAAAACATTGTCCACAGAACATAAAAAATGGATAGAAAAAATTGCCGCTTTCGACATGGAAATAATACATAAAAAGGCAAAAGATAATGTAGTAGTAGACGCGCTTTCCAGGAAGGATGAAGAGATGACTTCATATTCCGTTTCAGTTGTGGTTTCAAAATGGTTGAATGAAATATGAAGTGAGTATGCCAAGGAATCGGAAATGAGTGCAATAATTAGCAATCCCAATCAGGATTCCAAATTTCAATGGAAAAACCAATGTTTCCCCAAGGTTCCGGGACGGCGGGACGCGGGAGCGGGGAGACGCACATTTGGGACGCGTGGAGACCACCCCCAAATTTTAGGAAAATTCGGGGGGACGCCGAGTCATAAAAATTCAAAAAATATAAAAATATGAAAAATATAAATCCCAACAATAACAATTCATCCCACGCAAATTAGTAAATTACTAAATACTACATTCATCATTGTGCAATCATGCGATGTGATTTAGAATCTGATAAATTAATAATGCAAACACATTACATGATTCATCATGATTATATATATGATTATCCGGACACCTAGAAGGTTCGTTGGAGGTTCGGAGTTTCATGCGGGACGTCCACAAGGTTCGTCGGAGTTTCGGATTTTCGTGCGGGACGCCAGGAAGTCCCCCCCCCTAAGTTTCATCATGGAGAAACGAGTTTTGCCACAGACCGAAACGTTTCGCATGGAGATTCGCCGAGTTCGCCCAAAGAGAAACGTCTCGAAACGTTTTGCATGGAGTTTCGTCATCTCCGGGACGTGGGGAAACGGAGAAACGTGTCCCCGACCCTGCGAGACGCGTCCTCGTGGAACACTGGGAAAAACGATATTCTTTGGTATACAGGAAGGATCTATTTAAACCCAACTTCTAAATTTAAATCGAAAGTTATGGATGAGTCCCATGACTCACCAGCAGTAGGACATGTAGGGTTCTTCAAATCCTACTATAGTGCAAAAGGTCTTTCTCTTGGAAAGGAATGCAAAAAGATATCCAAAAATATGTGGTGGAATGTGACAAATGCCAGAGGAACAAAAGTGAAAAGGCTTTGTCCCCAGGGTTACTTCATCCTTTACACATTCAATACCAAAAATGGGAAGAAATTTCCATGGATTTCATTAATGGGTTACCCATGTCAGAAGGGAAGGACAAGATTTTTGTAGTAGTTGATCGATTAACCAAGTTTGCGCACTTCATGGGGATGAATAAGACAGATTGAGCAAAACAAATTGCAGAAGTATTTTGCAAAAACATATACAAGTTATATAGTTTTCCAAGAGTCATAGTCAGTGACAGGGATGCAAAATTTAACGGGAAATTCTGGAAAGAGTTTTTCAAACGAGTTGAGACCTCACTAAACATGAGCTCAGCTTATCATCCCCAAACAGATGGCCAGACAAAAGTTGTAAATAAATGTTTGGATGCCTATCTACGTTGTTTTGGATCCAAAAAACAAAATAATTGGTCTCAATGGTTACACCTAGCAGAATGGTGGTACAACTCTACATACCACACCTCCGCAAAAATGACTACTTTTCAATCCTTATATGGCTATGAACCTCCCAAATGGAAAGAGTTGGTTCTGAACAACATTAATGTCCCAAAGGGCCAAAAGTAAGGAATCAATTAGAGAGAACTCAGAAGATAATCGAAATACTCAAAGATAATTTAACAACTGCACAGAACCGTATGAGGCAACAAGCAGATCAACACAAAACAGAAAGAGAATTTGAAGTTGGAGAATAGGTATTCATAAGACTCCAACCTCAAACAATTATCTCTCAAACAAGGAGGAAAATACAAGTTGGGCCCAAAAGTTCTATGGGACATACCAGATTAGTAAGAATATCAGTCAAGTAGCATATGGATTAGACTTACCTGATAAAAGTTGCATCCACAATGTTTTCCATGTGTCTTGTCTCAAGAAAGTGTTAGGATGACATCAATCGGTTCAAACGATACTTCCTATGTTGGATGATGAAGGAAGGATCATTGTCGAGCGAGAAGCGATTATTGCTACCAGAGAAAAAAGCTTCGTTCTTGAATTATCAAAGAATATTTTATTAAGTGGAAGAATCTTCTTGACGAAGATGCTTCATGGAAGACAAAACAATTTCCTCAGCAATATCAATCCATGCCCTTACGTTGAGGACAAAACATGCTTAAAGACAGTGGCAATGTTACGTATATAAATAATTAAAATTAAATTAAAAACATAATTCCGAGTAATTAATTAAAATAGTTTAAATTATAAGACATACCATTTACTGCATGTAGACCTATAAATGGTCTCAGTTTGTATTGTAAAGGCATCATTGAAATATTTATGAAAAGTAATATATATTATTTATTCTGGTTTCATATTTAGTGTGTTTCAGAGCAATTAGATTTATCTAGAATTATGTGTCAGACATGTAACATTAATTCATTAAATAAAAAAAAGTGACCTAAAAATGAAAAAAAAAAAAAATCATTATAATATAATAAATCAGCATGGATCCATCTTAACTCCTGATGTAGCATGGAGCATTGAGAGGGATCAAATCCCTTGAGCTTCATACCTTTCCTCAAGTGTTTCACTCTTAAAAATGTTTGCACCTTGAAAGATTTGATATCTCTTGGCTCTTGATAGATCTGGAGTTACATGAGAGTTAACATGAGTTAATATGGATATATGCTGGTTGTATATCAGGTAAAAATAGAAGTGACTGGCTGCATTGATCTTTTGATGTCTTAAAGAAATTGCATTGACAATTTCCCTGTATTCTAGCAATATCTTGCTCTTTTTATATGCCTTACTAGATTCAATAATTAACTCTAGTTCTTGTGCAGCTTCACTGCAAAACAGCTTAATTTGATTTTAGAAAGTAATACTTGTAACTCTGTTAATTTGATTATGTGATTCTATGTTTACTTTCAGGCAGTAGATACTCTAAGAGGGCACTTGGATTTCTCCTTTGCATCTGTATGGCATCCAGATGGTCGCTATTTTGCGACAGGAAATCAGGACACCACCTGCAGGATCTGGGATGTCAGGAACCTGAGCTCTGCTTTGACAGTCTTGAAAGGGCATATGGGTGCCATTCGTTCATTGCGCTTCACAGCAGATGGCAGCTTTTTGGCAATGGCGGAACCTGCAGATTTTGTACATGTGTTTGATGTTCGGCGCAACTATGAACGGTGTCAAGAAATCGATCTCTTTGGTGAGATTTCTGGAGTGTCGTTTAGTCCAGACACGGAGTCTCTTTTCATTGGGGTAGCCGATCGAACATATGGAAGCTTGCTCGAGTACAATCGCTGCCATGCCAACCTGTATCTTGATTCTATGACGTAGCTGTTGTAAATCACGAGATATTTCCGTTAAGATGTGGGTTCTCAGAAGCTGTGGCTGGCATGAGCCCTTGCAGTATTAGCTGGAAATAAGCCCATCTTTAAGGAATTATATTTACCATCTCAGGCATTTGGAGACTCCATGATTCATAATAGGTTTTAGGCAAGCTGTAAATACTAAATAGACGATGAACATTAATTGAAAGGAATACGTTGTTCGTGTGGCAAACAGGTGTCTGCTACATTGGTTTTGGTGGGAAACACTGCATATTACTGTTCACGTCCATGTTTAACTGCCTTGGCATCACTGTTAATAACGGCCTAACATTGCCATCGCATCTGATGAGCATGGGTTTTGGGCAAGATGAATATATATTGAACATTTTGCTTGAGCATTCTATGTTCATTTATGCTTCTTCAGGTTATTTTGAAGAATATTTTGACAGGAACAACGAGGAATATTCTGTGGCAATTTGTGAATTATGGGCATTCTAACCACCTTGTTCATCTAAATCTCTTTGTAATTAGATCATACGAAATTTGTATACGATCGCCTATTGGCAAGGAGGCCAGAAAACAGAACGTATGATATGTGTGTGATAAACAATATAAGAAGCTAGATAGCGGGGTATGCAATATAAGCTAAAGACATATTTTGATGCAAGAAGATTAGTTGTTTTGCCTCTGACAAGTTGAATTTATTATAACCCGGAAACCTCTTGATGTTGGTCAGAAATTAGAATTGAGTTTTAATTTTCTTCTAATAAAATGAGTTTCTTTGTACTGAGGCAGGGCAGGGAGAAAGTGTGTACTTTGCAAACATTATACAAGGACAGTTTAAGTGGGGCAATGGGAACGAGGTTAGAAGTCGGGGTTGGGCTAATTTACGGCATATTCATTCTAAAACCTTAGAGGGAGTGAAAACATGGAGTGAGAAAATTAAGGAGGAAAGGTCTTTCTTTGGAAGTGTTTGAATGCTTACATACAAAATGCGAAGTTGCATTAATGGGCTAACCTCTTACCATCACTTCAAAATGTGATGGATAATTCTAATATTAAATTAGAAAATATTTACATGGCCGATCGCTGACATTTAATGTTGATGAGACATCTAATATTTAACGCTGATGAGACATCTAATATTTAATGCTATCTTCCAGAGAACATAAGATGATGGCATACATGCAAGATTAATACGTTTTATTATTTTCCTCGTTACTTAAAGGAAATACACCCAAATTTCACTTTTAAAAGTGAAATTTAACTTGCAAATGTGAAATTCCTTTTCTTTCGACTAGATATGTAGTTGCTTGTTTCCTTGTAGTTTTTCCTATTCTGGTATTTAAAACTGTATTTACAAACAGAGGTGGATAAAGATTAGGGGTTCTGCCAGTTGGATGGATGAGAAACAATTTTTTTTTCTCAAAATGTGGTGTTGTATAATCTGTGACTGCGAACATTCACAACATCATATGTGTTCAATTGAGCAGTCAAATTAGGCAAGAAGCATGTTGATCCAATGGCTTGCTCGATGGTGCAAGGATTATTTAAAGGTTATGATAATGTTGTTGCTTGAATCTCTATCTACATATGGCTGGACCTTATCTTTGACTTGACAGTGACAGGGACTTTGCCATGGATCTCGAAGATCTTTGCATTTGGCTTGTGTCTGAGGAAGTGTCTTTGATTCTGAAACGTAATTGTGGCCAAGTGATCCATAAATGCAATGACTTTGCTTTTTACTTTACTTGTCAACTGTCACACGGGATAGAAGAGCCATTTGCAACCCCCATACCCACCCAGGTATAGGTGGTAAAAATCCATAATAGACCTTAACATATGAGTCGACATTCATACATGATATGTGTTGATGTGAATGATCATATAAAGATACATTCTTACTACCTTTTGTACTGATGAATTCAAAGGGATATACAAAGGTCTCTCAAGAAATGTCTATGATGAATGCAAAGGAATATACAAAGGTCTGTCAAGAAATGTCTATCTATTTGTGGAGGAAAAGCAGTCTTCTACAAAGCTGGTTCAAAGTGGCTTAGCAAATGGTAGCCCCATTAGGAAAAACCATGGACAAAATGCAAATCTGAAATTTTATAAACATTTTATTGCTTTGAGTGCTATGTTAGGCTTGTTACTCATAGTGGAAATGGTCAATAGAAACATGTTTGAAAAAATTAGAGATATGCAAACACCAAAATACCCACGTAGTGCCTTTGAAGCAATTGTTGGTGTGCACTGTCTTGGAATACAAAATTAGGTCAACTCGGTTACAATCCCATATTTGACATAGCAGTCCAAGAAAGGCTCCAGGTCAACGAAGGATGGTTATTGCGAAGTAGGGAATATGCCTGAAATAGTCTTTGGACTTTTCATAATAACATCTAATGAACAATATGTTCATTAAGAAATTTATTGGTAGCTGACTATGAAAGTCAACAATATTTTGTTAGTGTTCCCCTTGTATTAAATTATTATTATTACCAATGAGGATCATAGAAGTTAATAATTTGTATGAATAATCGGAAATGTTGGCAATGCTTTAAAAGTGGAACCATCACCTAAATTCATTATCAACCCTCATAAATTCACAATCATTTGAATTGTAAGTTGGCTTTGCTTGAAAAATATTTTAAAGCTGATGTATCAGCAACTTAGATGTATTCCCTAATGCCAAAGGCAAATTATGAGGCATACCATTGGTGCAGTGCGAAAAACTATGCTTAAGTTCCTTGAAAAGCGTTGTCAACTATCGAATTTAATTGGCTTACTATATGCTGATTAAGAAGTTAGGAAGGTAGGCAAAACGAAGGAAAATGATTAATGATGTAACATCGCCAAATTAACACTTCACACATACAACATTTTTTTTTCATTCCTTTATGTACGTATTAGTTAGGCATATGGTGATTATGGTTTTTAATCCATGCTTGTGTTTCTATAGCTCATTCTTGTATTAAGGTTTCTATTGCTACATATATGCGCTACATATATGCATATACAAATGTACCCCTTGATTGAAATGAGACTTGTAATAATTGTAAACCTAAGTTTGTCATAACAATTTTTTAATACCATGTATTAAGGTTTCTATTGCTACATATATGCATATACAAATGTACCCCTTGATTGAAATGAGACTTATAATAATTGTAAACCTAAGTTTGTCATAACAATTTTTTAACACCATGGGTTATTAAGCATCTGAGCTTAATCTTATGTTCTACATATTTTGTGATGGCTGCCTTATTCATTAACCTAGCCTTAATGTAATGTTTACGCAACCATACACTTAGCCGGATGAGCATGATGCTATGTGTTTTTCTTTTCTTTTCTTACCATGGTTTATAAACCTATGTAACACACTTTATATGATACTCACAAGATGGTGCTGCACAAGATGGACTGTGTGCATGGGGGTGCTATTTTCTTAAATGATACTCATTACTTTACATTGAGGCTCAATTGTGGGACTGGGACAAACATGAAGGCAGAGCTCCTTGTTCTGTGGTGTGTACTGAAAGTGGCGAGTATCTTTAGTATTGATGATCTGAAGAATTTTGGGGACTCTAGAGTCACCATGAAATGGGTGCAAGATGAATATAATCTTAAAGTGTTATTTCTTGCCCACTGGTGTATCAGGATAAAGTTAGCTATTCTCTTATTTAGAAACATCTCTCTGGAGCACATTTACAAGCAACACAATCATCTGGCAGATAAACTCTCTAAGCAAGCTTTGTGCAGTGATTTTGGTATTTTAATTTGGGAAGAATTTCTTAATTCTCAGGTTCTGAACTTTTTGGATCTCTGAAGATTTTTGAGTAAATGCATGTTTTGGTCGTTGTATGTCAAGTATATTTGGGTAGATGCTATTTGAGATTTTTTGTTTACCTCCCATGTATGCTAGCTGTAGCTTTTTGATGTTTTTTGAGATATGAAGGCATGATTTTCTGCCTCTACTCGGTTGAATCTTCCAGAAGACTTGTTAAATCATGTACCTTTTGATTATATATGAATAACATTGGTATGATTTTTTCTGCTGGAAAAAAAAGAGAATATTGCTGGAAAAAAAAAGAATATCAAGTAATCTCTACGCCGATGAGGATGATGAGCATGAGGTTATGTGTTTAAATTTTTTTTCTTACCATGGTTTATAAACCTATGTAACACACTTTATATGAATATCAAGTAATCTCTACGCCCTGCTATCCACCAGTCCTCGCGTCCCTTAATCGTCAAGCCCACCTATGGCCACCTATGGGATCCCCACGCTCAGCGACAACCTTCCTCGTCCTTCCCCCAACGCATTCCTCACCTCCTTCCCGTGGTTCGCCCTCCTCTCTTCTTCCCACTCCCTCTCCCTTCGTGGCTTGATCCTCCCCAAACCCTAATGAGTTTAATTCCTCCTGTTAGTGCTAAAAGATGCTCTGACTACAAAGAGTACTGTAATGTCCCCAGTTTGACTCCATGGCATTAAATCGTAAATGATGTAATATTGTTATAAAATCATGGTGAGGAGCTCAAGGCCAAGGCCTCGCCATCGATTTATTGATGCATATGGTTTGCGTGCTAGCCAGACACATTGGAATTTCAACATCATGTAATATGCATTTTAATAAAAATACCTACAACTAGCTATGTAATGCAACAAAGAGATGGGGGCATGATTTTACAAGGAATTGGGAGGGAAAACATTCAAACCCTTGAGCCACTCAAGTCAAGCCAAGTGTCAATGAAAGAACCCATCAAACCCTCAACTACCCATGTTGACTTTTGTACCCAATCATTGATTTCTTCCAAGAGTTGGTTGAGGTAGTTAATGCCTTGAGGAATGGGAGGCATGTCTGTCCAAATTCGGGTATGGGCACGTCACCCTGCATGGGAAATTGCGTTTGGCTTCTTGGGCAAGAAAAGAGCCATGAATTGCTCCCCAAGCCATTATCCATCAACCAGTTTTGACTCCTTCATGAGTTGTGAGCTACCTGGGTGTTTTTCTCCATGGATTTCCTGTGTTTTCCTTCATCTTTCCAACTGGGAAGGGCATTTTTGTTTTGGTTGCCCATGGGAAAGAGAAAAGATGGATTTGGGGTTTCAATGGGGACGTTTTGGCCAATTGAAACGCTTATAACATGTGGGAGAAATCGGATTTCTCTTTGGGGACGAATTTCCCTTCCGACAGTCCGTTTTAGTAAGCCACGATTTGGGAAAAACCCATGGAGCCTGTTTTGTAAAATACCCTTGTTGTAAAGGTGTATCCTTGCCCAATGGTCGTTTTTGTTGTGTGTAGAAAGAGTATGCTGGGGTATGGGTAATGGGTATCTGTTGCTTTGGCTTGAGCTTGAGTGCAAGCATCTAGGGTTCAAATGTAGCCTGATAAACCCAGTTGTGGATTGGCTTGGCTTAGATGAGATGATTAATTGGCTGTACATGAGTATTTTCCTTGTAAGAATCATGCCTAGCTCGGGGGTGGCAGTTGTGTTGAGAAATTGATGAACACAACTGGCCTATGGTTGGGTGGAACGTTGCAGCGACATAGCTAATTGTTTGGGACAATTGCACAATGAAGATAAGTGTTTTTCTATGTCTATGTATTTACTTCTGAAATGTTTTAATTGATGATTGTTTGTGTGTGGATGAGTTTCAATTCCCCTGTGCATATTTCTTAATTTGCATCTGCACACATGTTTTATTCATATGCTTCTAATGAATGGGTTGAGCTTCATGAAATTCCCCATAGATTGTTAGTATGTTCCCTTTCTTACCTTGGATGGATGGATGGATGGGAGGGTACGTTACAAGTACATGGCTAGCACATCTTGAAAGAGGGTTTGATTATATGATTGAAGGGTTGTGTAAAAGGTGAAAGAGGGCTTGATTATATGATTGAAGGGTTGTGTAAAAGGTAGATAGGTGGGCAGGAGTTTAGAATATCAGGATGAAAGACAACTCTCAAACCCATACACTACATCCATGAAAGAAGGCGAGTGAACCCAATACACATAAGCACATCTCAGTCTTATACCTTGCTCAACTGATAAATCCACAAAACTGAGTGTTCATAAACCAGAAACACTTTCACTTTCCAATTAAGAATAAAATCATTTGAATGAGACAAATGTAATGCAGGCAATCACAATAAACACTTTACTGTTCAAGATTCTGTAAAACATAATCATCGATATATCCTATATCAAAAGCTATCACATTCAAATGGCTGAAAGAGAGATGAAAACGAAACAATATCCAATCATTGCATTCACTGGAATATTCTAGTCATGAAAACATAGCTACATATCCAGAGTTTTATACAAAAGAGTCTAACTCCAAACCTAGAATCAAACCCCCAGTCCCCTCGGACTGAACCCCTTAATTACATTCTCCATCATAGAATTTATAGCCCATTACAATATATTAGCTATTGCCAGTTTTAGAAAATAAAAACTGTCATTAATCTAAAAATAAAATAAATCTTGAATTTATTGCAAAGAATTTGGAACTGCTGGAGCTGCTCCCTTCAAATCTGGAATTGCCATAAATAAAGTATGCGTCTCAACATTCCTTGAAGATGTTGGATCGATGCTCTGCGTGAGATTTGGGGATGATTGCTATGATGCAGAAAATATGGGATTGATGCTCATCCTTTAATCTTGAACTGACTCCCGATCATATGCCATTAAATTTGGGATAGCAAATATTTTGCCATTAATCCTAGAAATGCTGTAACTTCCATGTGTTCTGCCACCCGTGCATTGCAACAGCTGGACTTTTGGCACATGAATCTGCAATATGGCACATATTAGAATTGTCTGCAGCTTTAGATAAGTATTTACTTATCCTCCTCTTTGTCCTTTTCAAATATATCAATGTAGCAACTAGTGTATCCGATTTCCCCTGTGCCTGCAGAGTCAATATCTTTGCATAAGATTATGCACAGCAATCTGATGACTATCCTCATTGCCTTTATACTTTGATATGAAAAAAGCCATTGACCAAATCCCAAACTAGAACACAAAAAACCCTTTTGCAGCTGCTCCTCATTAGCCATACTGCAATCTTAATCTTCACAATAGTGTATAGACATGATACCTTGCCCCAAAGATGTTGCTTGTAAACCCCGATCCGTATGTTATTGGCAACAGTAAAACAATAATTTAATTTCTGTGTTAACATCATCTGCGGCTTTTGCATTTCAGTCCGAAGCCTCTTTTTCATTTCTTATGCATGTGATGAGCCGATATAAACAAGGGCCATTGATATTGGCTGGACGATGATCTCAACACCTGGGCACTCTGGTGGACACTGCATTGACGCTTCATATGGGCGTTCTTTTTGGCAATTGATAGCATACTTGGATGCTTTCGATACATAATCTCGACACTTGGCAATTCCAACCTGTTAATCGGCCTTTTTGCAAAAATGAACAATGATAATAATAATTCAAATAAAATCATTTAAAATGATTTTAAAACCAAACTTTATAGTGTTCAATTTTGCCCAAAGCCGATAATAATTTATTCTCTTAACTCTGTGCTATCAAAATAATTTGGCAATTAAATAGCATGTTGGACACTTTGGCCAATAGAATTTGTATTCTGGAAGGCGAGTACGAATTACAAGGTTTCACCAAGGCCAAATAGAATTTGTATTCCAGAAGGCGAGTACGAATTACAAGGTTTCACCAAGTTAAAGATTTGAGATGAAGATAAATGACCAGGCTGATCCGAACAATCGAAGCTATTATAGTATCAGAATGTCAAACAACTTACCAAAAGTCACAATTCTTGAAGTAGATCCATTGTAAAATACAAGGCTTTTGCTGCCGGAACAAGCCTTATCTCGTAGTGCATGTTTTATGAAATTTATCCATTTCACTGCTGGAACTTGCAAACTTCCAAATTTGATTCAAACTTGGTGAAGAGCTGAAAATTTTGATAGGGTATATTTTGGTACCAACACCTCCAACCCTAATCTTATTAATAATTACTAAAAATAAAAATAAAAATAAAAATAGAAACAATACAAATCTAAATAAGAATACCATCCTTCCCCTTTACCTTGTGATTTGTTCAATCCTCTCCTCTTTCCTCACCCCCCCCTCCAAGCTTTTCATCTCCTTCTACCATTGTCAATCTTTCATCTCTAGTTCTTGATGCCCATTCCTCTAATCTCTTACAAAAAGGGTACAACTTTGCCATTGTCTCTAATCGAATTCCTTTTGAAGAGATGCTTTGCCCCATTGAGTCCATTACTAGCCACCTTCCTCAAAAAAGTGAAGAGCTTTGCTAAGACTGCTCTAGAATTCTCAAGTCCGTGAGACCCCAAGTCTAATCTTTCTAAGGATGGATTTTTGGCTCTTTGAAATATTAATTCCAACAAGGATATTGTCATCTTAAAAGCCGACAAAGGCAATGCTACCATTATTATGAACTCAACTGATTATGACACAAATACTTGACCTATTATCTTCTTCCTCTTACAAAATCCTCTCCAAGAATCCCATAATCAAAATCACCAATTTGGTGGCCAATACTATTAAAGCTTCTTCCTTAGACCCTTCCATTAAAAAGCGAATTCTTCCTCACAATCCCCAACCCCCAAAAATTTATGGCCAAGCTAAAATTCATAAAAAGGACATCCCTCTTAGACCCATTGTCAGTTCCATTGGAGGCTCTACCCATGCTTTATCCAAATTCTTAGCTGATAAACTTTCCCCCTTTGTTAGTGAAAACCTTTCTTTCATCAAAGATTCTTCTAATTTCATTCATAAAATTCAAAACATTTACCTTGATGACCAAGACCTTATGGTTAATTTCGACGTCATCTCTCTCTCTACCAAAATTCCTGTATCTCAAGCCCTTGACCTCATCTCTAATCTTGTCAATGAAGAAACCCTCAATTTGATTCGAATCCGCCTCACCTCCATTTTCCTGCTATAAAGACTCATTCTATGAACAAACTGAGGGCATAACCATGGGATCATGTTTATCACGGGTTGTTGCCAACATTTTCATGGAACATTTTGAAACCCTGGCGTTGAATAGTTTCTTCTTGAAGCCAAAATGCTAGTTTTGTTTTGTTGACGACACCTTTGTCATCTAGCCCCATGGTCTTGACACCCTCAACAAATTTCATTCTCATCTGAATAGTATTTCCCCTCACATTCAATTTACCATGGAAATTCAACAAGACAAATCTCTCTCTTTTTTAGACATTCTTTTCACCTGTCAATTGGACGGTTCCCTTTCTCATCAAGTCTTCCGCAAAAAGACCCACTCTGATAGATACCTTCATGCTCATTCCCACCACCAACCCGTTAAAAAATCATTTGTCCTTAAAACTCTTATTACTAGAGATATCCACATTTCCAACTCCCAACACTTTAATGAAGAAATATCTCACCTAACTAAGGCCTTCCTTTCCAATGATTACTCCATTAACCAAATTAATAAAGCTTTTCACTCCATCCTTCATCCCAAACCCAAACCCAAACCCAAACCTCCCTGACCTAACCCATGCGTTAATATCTCTTCCTTTCATCTAATGTATTACTGATCACATATCTAAACTCCTGGTCAAGAAAAGTATTAAAACTATCTTCAAACCTCACAAAATGTTGAAGCAACTATTTCAAAGCGTTAAAGGTAAATCCAACCCACTTTTCGCCCAAGGGGTCTATCAAATTCTGTGTTCATGTGGCAAATCCTACATTCGACAGACTGATAGGTCCATTCAATCCCTCAAAGAGCACATTGTTGACACTAATTATAATCGTCTCTCAAAATCTGCCATTGCATAGCACTCTTTTAATTCTAAACACCTTATTTGCTTTTATCAAACCAAACTCCTCGCTCACACCTCTCATTAGACCCCTCGCCTTATAAGAGAAACACTTGAAATCGAAAAGAATCCCAACAATTTTAATCGTGAGGACAATTACAATCCAAGTCAATCATGGAAATCCTTGACCCATCATCTTAACCACGATGTAACTTGATTTTTATTCTTATCTGATTCTCCTTCTTCTCTCTTCCATGAAATAAAAAAGAATCCCAACAATTTTAATCATGACGACACTTACAATCTAAGTCAATCATGGAAATCGTTGACCCATCATCTTAACCACAATGTAACTTAATTTTTATTCTTAACAGATTCTCCTTATTCACTCTTCCACTCATCTTCAATTTTACCTCGCTCCAATTTATTTTATTTTAATATTATTTTAATTCTTTTCATTTGTTTTTCTTATCTTCTCTCAACTCATCTTAAAGTTCTAAACGATTCAACCCTTTTATTTCTTCTCTTATTTTTACTATTTTTATTCTTTTATTCTTTACATTGAACTTTTTCTTTAGTATCTCATTTTTTACATTTAAGTTTTTATTTATATTCTTTTTAAATTGTCTCATTTTACTTATTATCTTATGACAACGCCTTTATTCTTTTAAATTAATATTAATTAACTAAATTCCTTTTATATAATGTTTTTATCCTACCATTCTCTTTATTAATTTTCCAATTGGCTA
Source organism: Larix kaempferi (assembly GCA_027924585.1). NCBI lineage: Eukaryota > Viridiplantae > Streptophyta > Pinopsida > Pinales > Pinaceae > Larix > Larix kaempferi. Next base: position 550,920 of record BSBM01000357.1, read on the forward strand.
ACTCGTTTTAGTCTTTAGCTCTCTTCCCCCTTTTTCTAATACCCCCTTATATTTAATCTTACCATACCCTTCCCTTTCTTTATTTCAACATTTATCTTATTAATTAATATTCATTTTTTATATTGTTTTATACTTAATTAAAGAAAACCTTTTTATATATATAATTAAAACTTACCATTTTATCGTTCTAATTAATTTAATTTTTAATTCTTAGTTTATTTTTCCTCCTTTTTATTATTTGTATTTCTTAGTAGTAATCCTCTCTCTCTCTCTCTCTCTCTCTATATATATATATATTATTTGATGGACAATCCACTCGAGCGGACGCGAGCCGGATCTCCCTAGCTCAATGTGAGTCTAGAACAAATAGTACAGACTATAAACCACTTTCCTAGATCTAGTTAAGGATCAAGTTATCGGATGTCTTACCTTAAGTTTGCAGTCCCTTTTCCTGGATGTTGTTCCACGCCTTGCGGGCGTCAAATCTAAGCTGCAAGACTTGTCAAGATGCAGAAAACAAGACAAACAAGTAAAAGTATCCGGACGATAACAGATCTAAGTAAACAGTTAAGCAGGTAAACTACACAATATCATCAATCACAACAATATTGGTGGAAAGCGTTTATATTACTGTAAATATAGGGAAAGTACATAGAAAAGAATGATTACAACCTAGGCTTAACGTAGCAATCCTTCTCCATCCAAGCCAATGCCATATCCTCCCAAGGAAGTGTGAGTCTTTCAATGGATGAGTAGAGATCAAGATGATTTCACCAACATGTAGACACTATAGACTTCCTCCCTTTGGAGAGGGATAGAGCTTCATTTATATAGGACTAAGTGTATAGGGTATGGATAGGGTAGGTTGAGATATGGTAGGAGAGAGATAGGGGATCCTTCCAAGAGGTTAGGAACCGAGTGCCATCTCTCCCAAAAGGTCAGGGATAGGGATCCATGTCAGCTGGCTTCGAGAATGGGCTCGAAGGAGCTATTTTTATCCATTAACTGACATCGTCGCACCCTGCAAGAGAGCAAGATGCAACGTCGCAAGTTGCATGAGTGCAGCCTGCGACGACCTCTCAAAACCTAAGGTAAATGGGTTATATCTCTTCCAGGCCAATAAATTAGTCAAGAAAACTTTAGGGATGTATCCACTGAATCTCATGATGGTAGGATTTTAGGTGTAACAGAATTCCCCCCAAAGCATGAAGCTCTTGAAAATTGGACAGGTGAAATGCTTTGACAAAAAGAATGGCAATGGCTTGTCGGACGAAGTACGCTGCTGCAGTACAATTGACTCTGAGTACACAGTCTCATATGACATACAACATGGCTTCCGACCAATACAATGCAGATCAATGGTAGTAATGACCGACTGAACATAATCATGGCTACTAGACACAAGCGTAGATCCATGATGAGATGATAACAAAGCCACGACTAGTACAAATGTGGATCTATGCGATATGACTCAATACAAACTCCATCACAACCTGGGTAAAACATGACTCCCCAGGGTCTTCAAGCCGAACCCGCAATGATACGAATCTATCCATGTGATTACAAATTTCTTGACGTCAAACATGGTAGAAACCACTTGATTACCGGTCATTGATGTATACCGTTAACAAGCGCGAGGGAAATCACCATTGATGTCACTGATTCCCAAGGTATCACAGTACATATCATCAAGTGTGAATAAATGAGTTGAAGTTGAACGTGAGATGAAATATTTCAATGAAGAGTCAATGATGTAAACTCATGTTGAAAGCGAGGTAACCTACCATTGAGGCATGCAGGGCCAAGGTACTTGGTTGGTTTCTAGATTCAATCCTCGGATGACGTGTTGAAGTCGACAAGGATGAATCCGTCGAAGGAGGGCCATGATGAATTCCCCCATCATCGACACGAAACACGACAAAGGATGTGTAGAGCAGATCGGATGGTACAGAGACATGCAAGGCTGACTCAGGGTAAACCGACATGATGGAAGGTGTACTAACTGCAGATAATGAGTAGTGAGAGTATTCTTGAACATGGGCATGGCATGCCTTGGCAGTATTGACTTGACGAGTTATGGTACCAACTCCTAATGCAACTGATGATGGAAGCGTTCTTTGAATGACTCAAAGGAGTAACAAGACTCAGGACATAGGTAAAAATCTGGGACAAATCGATGATCCAAGTGCAGTATGAAAATGCAAATGAGTGCCATGTTCAAGAAATGACTAGGTACTGCCACTGATAAAGGGTTGTAACATAAAAGATTTCCTTTTTCCCCATCATGAACGATGAGTGCCTCATGTGTTTTTTATGAGCTTGATGAGATTAACTAGAGGCTCGGTATAGCTCATCTCATAGATGAGTCCAATCCCAAATATTTTTTGAACCTGGGATAGGAGGGGTTCGTCCCATGGCGGGCCCTTTAATGTAAAAGTTTAACGAGTCCATAGAAGGTAAAATCGATTGTCATTTCATGTTTAGAGAGCCTGAAAAGAACTAAAGAAGACTCCAACGGTCCTTTTTCGTAAAGTTAGCCTCATTGCCCGAAAAAGGGTAAAACAACGTGGGAGAGGACTCTTCCAGTCATGATTGGCTGGAGTATACCTTTTTCGTAAGTAGTGTCCCCTGGTCCGAAAAAGGGGTAAACTATCACCAGGAAGACGACCATTCAAATGCTTTAACAAGCGTGAATGCGACAAGTTTGCTTGGAAATATTTTCGTATTTCGAGAGCCTGAAAAGAGCTTAAAGATAGACTCCGGGGGGGTTCCTTTTCCATAGGAGTTTAGCGAGCCCGGAAAAGTGATAAATCGTAACTTGATAACTTATTCTCATAGTTTCAAGAGCACGAGAAAGAACAAAGAGTAAGCTCATCATCATAAAATAATTACAACCTAACGACTATAAAATAATGACAAAACATTCAAGGGGTTGTTCATACCTGAGATGACAGTTGAGATATGAGAATGGAGTGCAAAAACCACTTGACAACTTCTACACACTTGAAAACTAGGTCAAATAGTCATCCGTGTGTTCAAATGCGATAAAAATGATCCAAACTATAGCAAATGACCTAAAAGCATCAAATATTTGAAAATGAATATTCCATTTTGTTTATAAATAGAAACAAAAAATCAAATATAGTCACCATTGTCCATTTACCAATTTGGGGAGAAGAAGTGCCATTTGGAGCCAAAAGTTCACTTGTCGATTCCAGGAGCTACGAGCAACCATTTCACCAGCCGTCCAGATCAGGTAACTCTAAACTTCATCCAACATAATTGTAGTGGTTTACATTTTTTTTATTTTAGTCCATTTTTTGGGTTTTTTGGTTAATTTGTGGAAGGCTATTGCGTCCTTGGGTCGTCGCAGTTTGCCCTTACGGGAACTGCGACAAACCTGGGTCGTCGCAAATCCTGCAAAGTCGGGTTGCGACGATGTCGCACTGTCCATATTAACGAGGTGCGACGACGGAAACGTCCAACCCAAAACAAAAAGATAACCCAAAAGATGAACTTTCAGTGATTGAAGTGAGTCCTAACAATGTTTAAATGCTCCTTTTGGCAGGTTAGCAGCAGCAAAAAAATGGTCTTAGAGTGGCGGCGAACGAGAACACGAGGTAGATGACATACAAGATGCAAATGATCCGCAATGTGTGGAAGCACTGAGGAACTGTGGTCTCCTCAAGTTCTTCTAGATCTAGGGCATGGGGGCCCAAATCCCATTGCTGACACATATGCTCCGATGCTAGGACGCGGCTCTGCAATACTTCATGATCGGTGAGCACATACTCACCATAGATGTCGAGGACATCTATTTTCTGACTGGATTGTCCCGAAGAGGGGACAATGTGACTCTTACTGGATCACGTGGAAGTGATCGGACCGTGGATTCCATGATCTTGCAACATTGTACTCCCAACACTCGTGCTTCGAGTGGGAAGATTCCCATCAAGGAAGTACGGGAATGCCCGCTACATGCCATACTCTTTACCATCACGAGGATAGAAGGGAGCCAAGCTCCTCACTTAGCCACCAGGTCACAAATGCTATATGCGGAGGACTGCATGTCTCCGAAGATCTTCAACTAGTGCGAGGGACTCCTCACGAACATCCGAGCTCAGCTGACCAAGTGTCGGCGGGGGACAACTCAAGCAGTTCAGCTACAGTTCGATAGTGATCTCGTTCCTATTGGAGCGGGTTCCCCTCTTGCTCCCACAGGTACCACTGGATGACAGGGATCCTAAGGATACACACATGGCTAGATGGATCGAGGTGATGGCCCGACATGGTGGGGGGCCCCATCATCGAATATGGTCTTGAGTTCTTCATCTGGCTAGAGGGCCAGTTACTTATGGTAGAGGATTACCCGTACAGTGGTACGGACTACAGATATGACCCATACCTAATACTACTTGAGGGAGCAGTATGGGGAGACATAGGTAAGAACAAATAACCCTTGTACTTTTTAGTTTTGTATTTTTATGATTTTTTTGTTATAGTGCTGATGAGTTAACAACATGTGTGTGCAGATGTGGGCCCCGTACGACCAGTGGGAGTCTCTCTTCTGGCGAGGAGAGAGAGAGGAGAGGGAGCAGTCATGGCTCCAGCCATACATGCTTCCATTTCTGAGATGGAGGATGTCTACACGAACCTGAGTGGGTTGACGTTAGACATTCTAGAGCCGATGGTAGATGAGTTACCGCGACCTATGCAGGGATATACAGTGGGAGCATCTGCGCGCTTCAATGTGCTGCTCCGCAGGGTCGCGAGAGCAGTTGACTGTTTTCATACTCAGCAGGCTAGAGCTATCAGACCTAGGGGTGTACGGGCCAGGCGTTAGGCCTTATATTGTTTTTATACATGTACTGAGAGCTTAGAAGCCTCAGATTTTGTACTACTGAAAGCTACGAGGCTTCAGTTTTGTAGAGACTCACTGAAAGCCGTCGTGCTTCAGATTTTGTACCAACACTATTTTTATGATGATATATATATATATACAAACATTTTGGGGGTTTTATACATATATGTGTTTAAAATGGATGAATGATGTGATCTTGTTTATGTGCTTTCTCATAAAATGAGTTATTTACATGTTATGTCTACTTTTAACAATTCATAAATATGCTTATGTGTGTGCAATGTACCAATCTAAGATAAAGTTGGCCATAGAGTCAGCAACTGTGTTCATGTCTCGTGGAATGTGAAAGTACTGAATGGACTCAAAGGACCTTTCCACAGGACTCGTCTATAGAGACAGAGTAAGGTAGGATCGCGGATGGTGTAGACTCGGTTAAGATGAGAGACCACTAGTTGAGAATCCAAGTGGATGACAACATGGTCCATACCCAAAGAAATAATGTCGGTTAGGGTTCCAACGACTGCTTGATATTCTGCAGCATTGTTGGTCGCGAAACCTAGACATATTCCACCTGAGCTGATGAGATCGCCAGTAGGTGAATAGAGTAACCTGGATGCCGAAGCAAGGTTACGGGTATGCCGTCTGGTGCCGTCCGCGAATCCATAGCACTTTGTCATCTGCACACGCAGACATAAAATGGTATAAGAAACGAAACAAGACCTAAACACGCAAAAAATCAAAGCGTCACACCACACAAAAATACACACACGCCATGTACAATATATACAACAGTACTTATGCGTCACCCAAAGATATCCCATCTTAGTCTTCAAGCTCATAAGCTCCCTTCTCTAAGACGCGTTTCACCATGTAAGGTCCATGCCACATGGACTCAAACTTTCCTGCCCCCAGCTTATCATGTTTTTGGTCGTATGTGAGGACCAAATCTCCTTCGCGGTAGGCACGAGGTTCTAACGATTTGTCGTACTGCGCTTTGATGCGTCTCTTATGAGCCTCATTGGCAAGAGCGGCATCTCGATGAGTCTCGTCGAGCTTAGATAGTAGAGGAAGCGTTCTTCCTTGGCAGTAGTGCTTGGGAGAAGTTCGATGGCGAGCTTGAGGGATGAAATCTCGCACTCAGTAGGGAGGACCGCCTCCAATCCATACACTAGTTGGAAGGGAGTAAATCCAGTGGCGGTTTTAACGGAGGTTCGATAAGCCCATAGTGCGGAGAAGAGCATGTTATTCCAATTGGCCTTGTGCATACCCACCATACGTTGGACCATAGTTTTCAAGACCTTGTTAATGGCCTCAACCTCTCCGTTCAACTGGGGGTAGTACAGTGTTGAGTTTTCATGGCGAAAACCCAATCTATTGCTTAACTCATCAACCATATGGTTCATAAAGTGAGAACCATGGTCAGTAACTATCGCTTGAGGAACTCCAAACCGCACTATTACATGATTAAACATGAAGAGTGCGGCGGTCTTGCCATCATTCGTGTCTGTAGGAATTGCCTCGACCCACTTTGTAAAGTAGTCCACAGCTACAATGATGTAACTATGCCCCCCGACCGAGGTAGGCTTACAATGCATGAAATCGATGCCCCATTTAGCGAAGGGGCCAATGGAAATAACTGGGTGTAATGGGGCGGGATGGGTGTGCTTTTTATTATGAAAATGTTGACATGGAGGACATTTTTTCACGGCCTCTATGCAATCTTTGAAGATAGACGACCACTAATATCCAACGCAAAGAATCTTCTGGGTTGTAGCCATCCCAGAGAGGTGACCGCCACATGCCCCAGTGTGACAATCATTTAGAACGTGTTCAGCCTCATCATGAGTCAGACAACGTCAAATAATAGAATCGATACCACGACGGTACAAAGTATCATTGATGATCAGGTAATACTTTGCATGGTGGCGTATGCGATGGCGGTTGTCATGAGACAATTTAGGGCTGAAACGTTGGGTTGAAGATACAATGTATATCTCCATACCACATATCAGACGTACTGATAAGAAACAATGACTCATCTGGAAAAGAGTCATTGGGCTCAGATTCTACATCAGTACAGGGAAGGTCGTAGATAAGTTCAGCAAACACCAAAGACTTTTTAGACTTGGATTTTTCGAAAAGAAGATCAAATTCTTGCAGTATCACGATCCAGCGTGAATACTTTCCCCCAAGCACCTGATGAGTTATAACGTGGTACATGGGGTTCGAATCAGCGATGATGGTGGTGGTGCGAAGCAAAATGTAATGTCGAAACTTCTGCACGGCGAAGACTGCCGTGAGAGCGAGCTTCTCAACATGTGAATAGTGAGTTTCAGTGTCAATAAGACCTTTACTAGCATAGCATATCACATGTTCTTGGGCGTTTTGGTTTTCCTGCACCAAAACCATGGCGATAGTGGTGTTGGAAGCGGCGAGATATAGAATGTAATCTCAATAGTAATTTTGCGGTTGGAGCACAGGGGCATGCGTGATGGCATGTTTCAAACTATCAAAAGATTGCTGAGCTTGATCATCCCAAATGAACCAGACGTCTTTTTTCATCAATCTCATGTAACCCTGCGTCTTTTGCGCGAAATTACAAATGAAGTGCCGTAAATAAGTTGCTCTTCCTTGCAGACTCTGAAGTTCCGTAATATTGGTTGGAGGTGGGAGTGCGACAATGGCTTCCACCTTCAAGGGATCAATACGGATCCCATCTTTCGAGACAATAAATCCTAAGAGGCGTCCGGACTCGACACAAAAAATACACTTATGAGGATTTAGATGGATATTGTACCCTCTGCATCTGAGGAAAACAACTGTCAGATGATCTAAGTGGATCTTGCGCTGCTTTGAGTGGGCAGGGAGGTCATCCAAGTAGGGTTCCACAAAGCCCTTCACATCATGGAAGGCGTACGACATGGCCCGCTGGAATGTGGCACCATCATTTTTAAGACCGAACGAAAGTTTACGATATGCAAACGTTCCCCAAGGACAGATGAATGCAGTCTTGTGTTGGTCGACGGTGTGGATCTCAATTTGGTTGTATCCGGAAAATCCATCCATGAATGAAAATATGACACTTCCAGCACAATTGTCGATAATCTGGTCGATGAAGGGAGTTGGGTAGTTGTCCTTGGGACAATATTTGTTGAGATCCCGATAATAGACACAGACACGGATGGTCCCCTTCTTTTTAGTAACAGGGACGACGTTTGAGACCCACTCTGTCAACGGGACATGGTAAATGAAGCCGACCTTCAAGAGTTTTTCTATTTCTGCCTTGATTTCCGCAGTCTTCCGAGGGTGTACCGGTCACAACTTTTGGCAGACAGGTTTGATGTCGGGATAGGTTTTAATTTCGTGTAAAACAATGGTGGGGTCTATCCCAGGAATCTCCTCATAGGTCCAAGTGAACACGTCTCGAAATCGCTTGAATAAGGCTGTGGTGACGATGACTTCTTCAGGGGAACACTTCTGGCCTAACTGAATGTGTTCCACTACACCATGAGTAACCGAAATGTCTATCAAAGTGGTAGGTCTAATGTTGGCTAAGTTGCCTTCAGAGTCCGTTTGACACGTGAGTATCGAGGACTGAGAGCCAGAGTAGACGTCCAGTGTAAAGATGGTGTGAATGCTGTTCTCCATGGTATTCAACAAGGGAAGGAAAGACGAACGATGATGGAGGTATTCCCACGGAGGATCATCTGAAATCATGATTTCCATAATGGACTCGTTGGAATGAAAGGTACGTAGCAGGGGGTCGGATGATGTCGCTGTAGAGAAAAGGAGGTGGAGGCCACAACTAAGTGGTCTTCCAGTGTTGAATGGATAGCCTCGTATGTGATTTCAGCGGGTGACAGAGGCATGGTGTCTCCAAACAGGTGTGTAGTGGCTTCATCAGGTACAAGCCATGAATCAGTGGAGTTAGGGATAGATGAAATCTGCAAGGAGATCATGTTCATCATGGCAACATGGTTTGGGGGATCCGAAGTAGGAAAGACGCCCATAAGGGATGAATCCTTAAGGAGGCCGACCCCCAAACTCTTATAATTTTGTGAAGATTGTCCAATCGAAGGAATGTTATCACTCGGGCGAGTAACAGTGTTAGGGGTGCAGAAATCCAGTTGGTAAGCTATGACAATTCGTCCTTGATGGGAGAAATGTACTATGCAGAAGACAGATGATGTGACCGCAGTCATGGCGTAAAACCAATTATGACCAAGCAGAATGTTATCATCCAATGGGGCAGTGACCACTTCCACGTTAAGGGTGGTGGTCTTGCCCCCCAGCTCGAATGGTAAAGCTTGTAACATCCCATGAGGTTGAAGTCCACGTCCGTTGAAGGCTCTCAAAGTGGTAGGAGAACGGTTCAACTGGGGAGAGCCAATGGCTCTCCAACATGCAATCAACATGACTGACGTAGAGGTTCCTTCGTCCAAAATGGTACGATGGATTATCTTCCTAGCAATGTTTGTAGCAACTTGAAATTCCAATTGATGGGAGAGCCTCGGTTTGAAGTATTCTAGCCGGAACATGATGGTATTCGATGAATCTGGGTCAACTGCACCATTGGCAGCGAGGAGAGTCTTGCGTTGATTCAGACAGTTTTGCAAGACCTTGAGCGTCGACATAGCGCAAGGAGCTTGTGCTAGGTCCTCTACAATGTTGTAGTTTTGAGTAGCCTGAGCATTAGGATTGAAAACCAATTTTCTAATCGTGCTCTTGGGCGGACGCATCACTGACTCGAAAGAGGGATTCTCAATGGTGAGAGGAGCAGCCGGTACAGTGACGTCGGGCATCGAAGTGGAAGCTTTTTCAGTATTACTTCCAACAAGTTATTTGGCCAGAATAGAGTCATACGAACGAGAACGGGTGTTCAAGTTGATAGTCTCGCTACGGATCATGAGAACATGTGCGGTGGTGGATGCTTCTCCTTGGGAAGAAGAAGTGTGAGCGATCGATTACTGATTTTGAGTAGGGAAGGGATCGTTGAGAACTGCGGGTGTGGGTTTTACCTTGAGAAACTTTTGAACTTCATCTCTATGGGGGCACTCTTTAGAAAAGTGATCATCACCACACAGTAGACAATGATACTTCAACTTCCTTTTCTGTTTGGTATCATCAGAGGTGCTCTTTTGTTCCTATTGGGTGGAAGATTTATTAGGTTTCCCTTTGTTCTTTTTCTTACCATCAGACTTTTGAGGTGAAGCTGGTGAAACAGAATTCACTTCTTCGGTGACAACAGGAGTGGATGATTTGGTGGTGCCGTGACCAGCCTGCGTTGGTGATGGGGAAGAACCCTGGGGGTTCAACGAACCAATAGTTTGAGAGGAAGGCTGGGTGTGAAGGGATCCAATGATGCCATCAACTTGGAGTCCCTTGGGTGGTTTCGCGGGGTCGTAAGTGTTGCGGGGCATGTCAGGAAGAATATCAAACAACGTGCCCGATTGAGCATAGACTAAGTCTAGCAAATGGGCACGAGCGATGGCTTGTTCCTCAGTAACGACGCCTCCCATGGCAACATCTCGTGCTATGGTAGGTATGAGAGACTTCGTAAACCAGTCCGCTAGGAGTTGATCTGGAATAGGATCCTTAATGAGACGCTGTCTCCTCCACCACTCATGTATATGATCTGAGATGTGAGTAGCAGTATTTTGACAGAGTGAGGTTAAAAGCTCTATACCAGCCTCATACCGTATAGGCAGCTGGAAATGAGTCAAAAATTTCATAGCAAGAGAACCAAAATCAGGAAAAGAATGGGGTGGTATTTCAATATACCACTTGGCAGCCGAACCAATGATAGTCCGTTGGAATAACCTAAGACAGATCGAGTCGTCCATCAAGGAGTTGGATGAACACCATAAGTGGTATGTCATCACGTGGTTTTTAGGATACTCACCCAACTTGCCATCAAATTTTGGGATATATGATGGAATTTTCACCGGAATGGGTGGTCAATTAGTTCCATGGTAGATGGGGTTGTTGGTGAGGCGAGATAGGTCCAAAGTAGCCAAAAATGGCAGCTGCAGATTAGGATGCGGGTACTGATAGTACTCATAAGGCGTGTAAGGACCTGTGAGACCTTGTATCGACTGACCATAGGGTGTTCCAGGAGGAAACTGGCCATAGGGGAATGGGCCTCCCGGACCAAATGTAGGTCCGCCTCCATAGTAAGGTGGTCCATTACCATAATAAGGTGGCCCGTTACCATAAGGTGGGGGCCCACCTCCACCGTCGGGAGGGGGCGGGACACTTCCAAATGGTGGGGTTCCGCCACCACCGCCAGGGTAGGATGGGCCACCACTGCCTACGGAGGAGGTGGTGGTCCGCTACCACCACCGGAATGGGACGGGCGTCCACCACCTCCGCCGGGAGGGGGTGGTAAGCCATTGCCGCCTCCAGAAGGGTAAGAGCTTCCTCCGCCACCTCCACCATAGTAGGGTGGTGGTCCACAACCACCGCCACCAGGATGATAAGGTCCTCCACCACCACCACCGGGATGGGATGGTCCTCCACCACCACCACCAGGGCGGGGTGGGCCATGATGACTGAAATGAGGTGGTCCTCCGCCATAAGGTAGAGGTCCGCCTCATCTAGAGTTATGTGGGGGGCCGCCACCTCCAATGGGAGGTGGGGGTGGACCAAAGGGGGGTGGAGGGACTTGAGGGACTGTAAGTGGGGGTCCATGTTGTAAAACATTTTGTTGTCCCCATAGAGTGTAAGGATTTTCGGGCTAGGGTACCCCGTAGAGTGCGTTTCCAGGATTAAGTTGACCCGGCACAGAGTTAAGATGACTTGGATACACTTGACTCGATGGAGGTTGAATTACGTTGGACGGTCCCCCAACATGGGATAGTCCTGAAGTGGAAGGTCCGACAGGTAAGGAATTTCCAACGGAAGGCCCGATGGGAACTCTTGCTGTAATATTATGGTTAAGAGACGGGGGTTTCCCCCCAGCAACAACTTGATAACCACTAAGTAAAGGTTGACCCAACACTGGTTGTTGATCATTCACCGTAGGATTACCATTACCTGTAAAGAAGGTGTACAGAATCATCTTTACATTATTATCATATTTGATAATATATATTTATTTATAATTGAATTGATAATTATTACAATGACATCCTAATATTATATATGCATGCTAACCTTATGAACGTTCGCACCTTGAAAGGAGGTGACCCTTGACCGTTAGTAACTAACTTAATCTAATTAATAATAATTAATAATTAATGTACTTTAGGTATATTACAAGTCATCCTGCTCTGAAAAGATTCGACCAAGAATCTTCTATGAGTGTGCTGCAGCTGGAATTCTTTCCACGAATAACTGTGCCACGGTTTCGCAGTTATTGGAATAATTGGTCACATTTCCATTCAAATCTTAGCATGCTTATGATTCTGTAGATGAATGCATAACAACTAATCGGCGTATATTTTGGATCTTCTAATCTGACGGTGTTCCTTTGCTCTTCTAATTTTATGTGGATCTTTGATAATTCTGCATGATTTGATATGGTTTTCTTATCTGTAGAGGCAACTCTTAGTAATGTACTTACTTCTTTGTCTGACAAGTTTGTCGTTAGTTGTTCCCTGGGATCCCTTCCATCTTGAGATTCTCGAATATCTTGACTTGCGACAATTTGTAGAACTTTTTCCTTTTCAAGTGTCGCCTTATCTTCAAAGTTTCCTTCTTTATTAGGATCTTTTTTAGTTTTTATATTTTCATCATTGTATTGTTCTACAACTTCAATTCTCTCATAATTACTGTTAACTTTGACTTTATTGACTTCATTGACTTCTACGACATCATCATTTTCTTTACAATTGATATTGACATTGTGATTGTCAATATCATCATGATCTTCCATCTCCTTGTCTTCTAACTCTTTTGTTTCATTGTCCTTGTTATCGTCATCTTTAACAAGTCCTTGTCTTGGAGTTTCACTAGACAAGTTTATAGACTTTTCAGCTGGCGTATTAATGTGCCTTGCTTCCTTGTCTGGAGAGCTTGTATTTATTTGTTCTCTGGAAACCTTTTGAGATTCTAGAATATCTTGATTTGCGACTACTGATAGAATGTTGACATCATTTTTTTTACAATTAATATTGACATCATGATTGTCAATATCATCTTGATCTTTCATATCCATGTCCTCTACAGCTTCTGTTTCATCGTCTTGGGCGTCGTCTTCCTTATCATGTACTTTGCTTTGACTCAGAATCCCAACATGGTCTCTGGTTTGTCCTTGAGTACAACTGGACATCTTTATAGGCTTTTCGACTAGCGCATTAGTGTGATTTACTTCCCTACCTTGTGAGAAACCATACCGAATTTCTGGACGATATGCATATTTTTTACTAAGTATCGCATTTTGAAGTTTGTAGTTGGGATGTCTTTTGTTATCCTTCCTAGTGACTGGTGGTTTGGATATTTTGTGAGGAGGGATATAAGTAAGTGGTTGACCTGGCTTCCCTTCTTTCCTGGGGGTAGTAGTGACCTTGGATTCCTCCTTACCAGAGTACTTAGCTTCTTCCTTGGTAGTCCTTTCTTCTTTTATGTGTGCAGAGGTAGATCCTCGCCCTACTTGTCTTCAGAACTTGAGAGTTGTGATAGCTTTTTCCTTAATGATCATAGTCCCTTCTTTTGTCATGAGTGCATATGCATTTTCCAGCTCTATTTGACCTGAGAACTCGAGAGTCCCTTCCTTTTTTGTTATAGTAGCAACTTCAGACTCCTTCCTACTTAAATATTTAGGAGTCATTGTAGTACATTGTTCCGTCATATGTGTCAAAGTAGTCTTGAGCTGTACTTGATCAATATCATTTAATGTTCCTTCATGTTTTTCCTTGCTTGAGAATTCAGATGGCGTAGCCGATTCTTCTCCCTTTAACTCATCAATATCATTTAATGTTTCTCCCCTCCTCAACTGACTTGAGGAGTGGGACGCAAGTTCCTCTGGTTTTTCCTTGTCCACATGCTTCTTAGATTCTTCTTCTTGTCGTTGGTTAATCAACATTTTGAATTCATCAATTAATTCTTTTATGTCTTCATGAAGAACTTGGGTTGCCACATTGATATCCGATATTTTTCCTTCAAGCTATTCTTTTAATTCCTTTTTTATTTCTTGAGTTGGTTTAGCTCTTTTAAAAAACGCATTAATGCCTACATCAAAGACCATTTTGTCTTATACAAAATCTTCAAAAATTATGAAGTTTTTTCTTTTCTTTATTAACTATTGAAAATAAATAATGATAATTATTATTATTAAATAATGATAATTATTATTATTAAATAATAATAATAATATGCATATATATTTTAATAGTTTTCTTTCCCTTAAATATAATAATTAAAATTATTATTATTAGTAATAATAATTTATATTATTATTATATATATATTTTTTGATTGGATGTCAATAAGGGTTTTAAGTCCTAATTGTGAAAATGGTGTGTGAATGGGGTGCAGGGAAATGGGCACGAGGGTAAGAAGAAACGCGGGCTGGGATGAAAGGCGAGAAAGATGGAGAGGGCGTGGGAATTGGGTGGTGGAGATGGCTAGGTGTAATGACGTGGGCATAGGGGTGAGACATGGAATGATGGATGAGAATGAGAGGAGTATGGAGCGTGAATAGGGCGTGTTTGAAGCAGAGTGTGTGAGGGAGTGGGGAGTGCAGAGAGATAGGGAAAACAGAGGAGGGCTGAGAGGGAGAGGAGCGCGGGGGGGTGGGGAGAAGCGCAGAAGAGCAGGGAGAGGAGTGCGGGAGGTGGGGAGAAGTGCAGAAGAGCAGGGTTTTGCGTGGGATGGCGAGTGGAGGGAGGCAGGTGGTGGAGCATGGGAGTGTTGAAGGAGGAATGTGAGGGAGTGTGAGGCGTGTAGGGAAGGGAGTGGGGAAGATGGGTGTGGCAGATGGGAGTGTTGAGAGGGGTTGCGTGGAGTGTGAGGGTCTTCGTGGGAGAAGATGGAAGTGATGGGGGGTGAAACTTGGATGCAAGGGCTGCGAGTGGAGCGCGCGTAGGAGAGTGGAGAGAGAAGAGTGTGATGGAGGAGCGAGTAGTCCGTGGAGGGAATAGATGGGATCAGCGAAAGTCGAGATGATCAGTTGAGTGGAGGAGATGAAGATGGAAGATGAGTGTGCTATGGGTTAGAGGAGCGGAACCAAAGGAGTTGAGTGTGAGCGCCAAGAGCTTAAAGCTCTGATACCACTTGTAAAGAATCATCTTTACATTATTATGATATTTGATAATATATATATATTTATAATTGAATTGATAATTATTACAATGACATCCTAATATTATATATGCATGCTAACCTTATGAACGGTCGCACCTTGAAAGGAGGTGACCCTTGACTGTTAGTAACTAACTTAATCTAATTAATAATAATTAATAATTAATGTACTTTAGGTATATTACAGAAGGTAGGGGGTAAAGAGTATCCTCCCCTCGAAGTTTGAGGTGGGGGAGGAGCAGGTAACGTAACCGTGGTGATCACAGGTGTGTTGGACTATTGTGCTTCAACAGGTTGGGTCGTGAGAGGTACTGAACTGGTCTCTTATCTAGGGGACGCATGTGCAGGAATGGATGGTTGACTAGCTTCAACAATGGTCATGTGTTGCATGGATGATTCCGGTGACTCAAAATATAAAGAGCGACCTGGGATTGGTCTATAAGGGGGTAACGTTGGGTCTTCAACCCGTCATTGGATATTGGATCTCCGGAGTTCCTCATCCATAGAATGAAAATGAGACAATTGGCCACGATGGTAAGCTAAGGGGTCATCCGGAGCAGTCCCACTGGGTGGGGGTGCAACGGAAAAATGGGCCACTGGGTGGCCTAGAGAAGATGTCCAATAAGCTGCTGAAGGACCAACAACTACTGTGGGGTCGTCTTGGGGTTGATTTATCCATTCCAACGATCCAGGCTCTCCCGGTGCAATGGGAGGTAAGTCTTGTGAAGTGGGGATTTGTGCTTCTTCACCCTGCGGGGGATGAGAGGCCGGTGAATCTGGAGGAGTGTGAGGAAACAAAAGTCCTCCAACATTCAAAGCGGGGTTTTCCACTTCATTTGACCCGACCCTAGCTTGTGGATCCATTCTTACCCTCGAAATTACCTCTTGGTTAAGGGGATATTCGGCTGGCAAATTCTAAATCCTGTGAGACCTTCTCCAAGGAAAGTCATCCAGAGTGACTGAAACAAAAAATTTCTCCTAAGAAAAGCTACACAAAAGAAAAGCAGACCAAACAAACCCTACACAAACTAAGGCCACAAGAAAACTTATGTTATAAGAGTGGATTCAAAGGTATTGAACCTCATAGGATTGTCAAGGCTTCACAAATCGCTATATACCGCAGGGTCCAACAGTAAAATGCGTCAAGGAGAATTGGGACTGTATCCTTGCCTGAATACCCGATTACCTGGACGGTACATGCATAGTAATCTACCCGAGTGCTGTTCTCGGTGTATTGCTCCGCTAAGACGGCCAAAAGGTTAACTCAGTTGGTTTCAGGAATCCT
Source organism: Larix kaempferi (assembly GCA_027924585.1). Lineage (NCBI taxonomy): Eukaryota > Viridiplantae > Streptophyta > Pinopsida > Pinales > Pinaceae > Larix > Larix kaempferi. The sequence goes on from BSBM01000357.1 coordinate 567,308, forward strand.
AATGGTGTCTCCCAATATACACAAGGTACGTGGGAGCTCAAATCCGTAGTGGTGATGTCTAATGCACAACCGTTCGACAAGAGACATTCTGATATACTACTGAGTACGTGAAACACCTTTCAATATACGCCAAGTACGTGTGGTACTTGGTGGGTACGTGAAAGAGCTCGATATACCGATAAGTGCGTGGAAGACTACAATACCTCTGGGATACAGTGTTGGAAAATAACGACAGCTGCCATGCTTAATGATGCCGAAACATGTCTCTAACTTACACACAAGTTACTAAACATTTTACCCTAGTTCTACCGTTAATTTTATCTGGACGGTTAGGTGAATGCATGAGGTGAGTACATAATCGTAAACATAATGCAAGTCCTAACTACATGCAAAAAATACACTTTTCTTTTGATGAAATCTATGTATGGGAGGGAGAAACTTCTTTCCAATTTTACCAAAGCAACACAATGCAATGCAATCCCAAATCTACCAAAAATGACTATGAAGTGTTCTTTTCCTTTTCAAGCGAAACATAAAAATACACAGCACTACTAAACCAAATCAAAGCATGTTTTTCTTTCTCTTTTAGCTTTTCAAAACAAAAATGATGCTAAGTGATGAAAATAGAGAGTTTCTAAGTAGAGTATGCAAGCTTTTCACTTTCACTACAATGGCCTAAAAGCATAAAAACCAAAAGATGCATTTAACTTTCCAAGCATGGAACTACTTTTGCAAAACTTGATATCTATCCAATTTTTTCAAGAAGATGAGCAACTCATAATTCATGAAAAACACAAATAATGTAATTTTCTTTCAATTTTTCCAAAATAACTACAAATGAGACATTCCAATGCATATGCAATTCTTCAAATGAGCTTGAGAAATGATGGAAATAAAGTACTTTTGATCTTTCAATGGATGTATCAAAATAACAACTTGATAACAACGATGCTTTTAAACACAAATATCAAAATGAAAAGATTACTTGCAGCACTTCAATAACTCAAAAAATCTCAAGAAAAGATGAGCACTCAATGGACTAAAAGTACACACAAACACTCAAAATCAATCAGTAACAAGCAACACTAAAGCAAGCAAAGCTCAACAAAATGCATGCAAAATGAGGTATGGAAACTGATCTAATACAATGAACAGATCCAAAAAGGAGAGGAGGGAATGCAAGGGTGAGTGGATGCAGGTGGGAGAGAAAAGAGTGTCTACCACTACCAAATCTCAGACTTGTCCAAGATGGAACCCAAAACAACTCCAAATAAAACCAAACAATTCAATCACACAAATCAAAATGGGGTCTCTGATTGGATCTTACAGTACAGAGGGAGTTTGCACACAAACCAAAAATCAAATCAGAAATGGAGAAGGGGTGCCTATATGGAAAAATGGCAGATTGGCACACTCTGTGCTTGTACATAGTGCAACGTCGCAGTTTACCAATGTGGGATGTGCGATGGTGTCGCAACAGACCAATGAAATGGTTGCGACGACAGACTAACAGGAAAAGAACAAAGATAAAAAAATGACACAGTGTCGCTCTGAGTCCACTGACCAGATGCGACAGGCGAGATCTGAGTTAAAAAAATGAACCAATTCTCCAAACAATGAGCATGAAAAGGTTTGAAAATGAGAAGTACAAACTCAAAGGAAGGTAATCAAACTATTCAAAGTGAAGATCTGATGGTGAAACTAGTTTAAGAGGCAAATGGCAAATGAAATGGATTGTAGCAAGAAATCAACTGAAAATGACATTCAAATTGACAACTACAAAGCAATGAGCTCTCCCCAGTATGGTCTCCATATTTTTTTGATGGACAATCCACTCGAGGAGATGCGAGCCATATCTCCCTAACTCAATGTGAGTCTAGAACAAATAGTACAGACTATAAACCACTTTCCTAGATCTAGTTAAGGATCAAGTTATTAGATGTCTTACCTTAAGTTTGCAGTCCCTTTTCCTGGATGTTGTTCCACGCCTTGCGATCGTCAGATCTAAGCTGCAAGACCTGTCAAGATGCACAAAATAAGACAAACAAGTAAAAGTATCCGGATAATAACAAATCTAAGTAAACAGTTAAGCAGGTAAACTACACAATAGCATCAATCACAACAATATTGGTGGAAAGCATTTATATTACTGTAAATATAGAGAAAGTACATAGAAAAGAATGATTACAACTGAGGCTTAACGTAGCAATCCTTCTCCATCCAAGCCAATGCCATATCCTCCCAAGGAAGTGTGAGTCTATCAATGGATGAGTAGATATATCTCCAAGATGATTTCACCAACATGTAGACACTATAGACTTCCTCCCTTTGGAGAGGGATAGAGCTTCATTTATATAGGACTAAATGGATAGGGTATGGATAGGGTAGGTTGAGATATGGTAGGAGAGAGATAGGGGATCCTTCCAAGAGGTTAGGAACCGAGTTCCAGCTCTCCCAAAAGGTTAGGGATAGGGATCCATGTCAGCTGGCTTCGAGAATGGGCTCGAAGGAGCTATTTTTATCCATTAACTGACATGGTCACACCCTACAAGAGAGCAAGATGCGACGTCGCAGGTTGCATGAGTGCAGCCTGCGACGACCTCTCAAAACCTAGTGTAAATGGGTTATATCTCTTCCAGGCCAATAACTTAGTCAAGGAAACTTTAGGGATGTATACTTTGAATTTTATGATGGTAGGATTTTAGGTGTAACATATATTCTTCCGAAGAAAAAAATCATTCATTCTATTAGAATAAACATGAACAGTTCGCAACGGACTTACAACAAAAGCTAACAAGCTTTACATTACAATACTTCTCTCACATCCTTCTTATTACACAAATATACTTTCGGAGAATCCACAGTAACCAAGTGACTAGGTCGACGTTTCAAATCCATATCAGGATCCATCATCAGGACACAATGTCAAATGTGAAGAGCATGAGAACTAAGACATTAATATTAAAGACGTAGAGATAGAAAGATAAGATATGGTCGGCTTATGTGGAGAAGCTAGGATTTATTTTGTGAAGAAATTGGGGTTGCTAATTAGATGAGTAATTGTCAATTAGTTTAATTAAAAATATTAATATATTAATACTTTTAATTAAAGATTAAGTATGAGAGCCTTAGTTATATTTAATAAAATTTTAATTATACTGAATGAGTGCCTAAATTAATAATGCTAAGTATTAGTTTATTAATATTAACTAATACATGCTCATCTAGTTTATTTAATAAAATTTTAATTATACTCAATGAGTGCCTAAATTAATAATGCTAAGTATTAGTTTATTAATATTAATGTCTTAGTTCTCATGCTCTTCACATTTGACATTGCGTCCTGATGATGGATCCTGATATGGATTCAAAACGTCGACCTAGTCACTTGGTTATTGTGGATTCTCTGAAATCATCTAAAACTAACCACCACAGAAGTATGGCAACAAAAATATACTTCCATTTATACAAAAACATAACTCTCTATTCGCTTCCTTTATAGTTCTCTACTGATATTCACAAAATGTGTGGAGGGTCCGGAAAAAATGCCCTCTACTGCCACCAATGGCAGACCTTGCATTTTGGAAAAAAAACTCTGCTGCCTTCTTGTTAACAATGATGCCTAGCCTTTGTTCTTGAATATCAGTTGAACCAAGTTCCAATAATAGAGCACCTTTGGAGAGCTGGTCCACTTCCATATTTAATTCTCTATACACACGAGAGAATGTGATGGAGGTGAAAAATTTCATCTTCCTTATGATTGCCATTAGAATATGTTGGAGGTGAGGAAATTTGATTTGAATTTTTTTATTTGCCCAATCAATGACCATTTTAGAGTCCCCAAAGAGTTGCAGATTGGATATATTCCCGGAGATTGCTGCTTTGAGAACTGACCATAATGCTGCAAGTTCTGCCTTGCCATTGGAGCAATTTCCTGGACCATATCTAATTTTTAGCTTGAAATACTCTGTTATATATATTACTCCCCCTGATCCTCCCAAGGGAGGATCACCTTGATTGGCTCCGTCGAAAAATGTCCAAGGGATTGATTTGTTAATGCTGGGAGGAACCAAATTGTGTTGTTTTCCTAGCTTTGCGTTGTCTTCCTGGATTTGCCTCAGTTTTAAAATCCTTCGTCCACTACACAACCAAAGCCGCAGTTACTTCCTGTGGGATCAACCGATCTTGGAATATTGTGGAATTTCTTTCCCACCATAATCCATAAATGAAAAAAGAGGGGAATGCAACATAGTAGCGTACCGCCATGGTCTTCCACCACTGCTAGAAACATTGCTCTAAGGTGGCACCCATCTGAATAGACTCAACATTCAAGTCCTTGGAGGAAGCGTTCCATACAACCATTGCATAATAACAAGAAACAAATAGATGAGTTGAGGATTCGATGCCCGAATGACATGACACACACTTGCTTAGCCCATTCCATCCAGGATTCAAAAGGTTTTCCGATGTTAACAGTTTGTTACTCAGATCTAACCATAGGGAAATTTTCGCTTTTAGAGAACTCGCAACCTTCCAGACTACATACCACCACCACTCTTTGTTTCCATTAAAGGATTCTATAGCATGAGACTCATACCCAAGCTTGGATGAAAATTCCCTTGTCGAACTATTCTTGGTCCATACTAGCCTGTCATATTCATTTTCTTCAAGAATAATGAAGCTTCACACCAATTTGTTTACATATACAGACCATTCCCTCATCGTTTCTCCTTCTAGATCAATTGAAAGGGAATATTTCCAACCAGCTCTACTACCATCCTGGGAGAGTTGGGATTTTGCATCTGCTAGAATAAAAATTTGTTGATCCTTGAGAATCACGGTTGTATTTGAAGATAGATTAAAATCATTCCCTGCTCCAACCCGGGGATCTTCACCAATACAGACACTTCTTCCACTGCCTATTTTCCACGCCAACAAATTTCCTAACAAAGGATAAGAAAGGTGAGTGCCTTCCACCCTACCAAACCACCCTTATGAGACTTATCAAGCCTCCTAAACCATTCAATAATTGTAGAGTTTCGACAATATTTAGAAGACATCACTTTTCCCCATAAGGAAATGACATTTTGAGCCAACCTCCAGAGCAACTTTGCTGCTAAAGATTGACAAAACAAGACAAGAATCTTTAACCCCCAATGCCCAAGCTCTTTTAGACTGGTCACTGTGGTCCAATTTACCAATGGAATTCCTTCTTCCCGCTTGCTTGTTGTCCATACAAAGGAAAATCACTTCTTCCGGATCTTGGTTATATATATATATATATATATTATTCTTATTTTTTGGTACACACCCCTTTATTTTGGGTTTCTCCTTAATGGATAAGCGTTTATCTTCTTATTTATTTAGCTTAAACCCTTCCATCTTATAGCAACTTCATTTTGATTCCTTGAAGATGGGTGGAGGGTCCACTCGAACCGTCGGAGTTAAAACTTCAACACAATGAATATCCAAAAGCCTAAATACAGTGGATATGTATTTTCAATTGTTATTTCACTACCCACCCTCTTTAAAATTTTCTCCTAGCTAGGATAGAATAGAGTAGTATTAATATATGCATTTAGGGTAAATGATCTTGCATTTCATTTATTAATAATAAAAACCGTAAATGATGTATCGAGACACAATCAATAAAACCCTAACAAGTAAGGATAACCGGGCCAGAATCCAGACTGGTTCCCTACTCTAAATGGTTTAAGGTCTAACTAGGACTTTCTACCTAGGGGAACCCTTGTTGTCGATGAAGGGAAATTTCCAATTGTCAATAGTTTTTGATGCTATAAGGAGGGCCTCCAGTGTATGGTTGGGAGAGGAATACCTCTTCCACATGGATATTTCTTTGTGTCCCCACCCAAGCATTCTCAACCTGAGAGTTCAACCATGCAAGTGTTTGAACTTGAGAAAAAGACTATTTTTGAAGATAGTAATATTGACTTAGAACAACTAGAAACATCCCCTAATCATCTCTTCAAAGTTCCTCACCAAGAAGTTAACACTCTCCATCGGTTCACTCGGTCATACATAAAACAAATTGGACAACTGCATGTTTCCCCTTTACTATCTAGAAGTTGTGCTTCACGAAAGCAAGTTATACAAAGAAAGGATTCAGTGCTAGTAGATTGTGTAGAAGTTTTGTTGGATTTTACATTTTAGGAAATCCATGAACACCTAGATCAAGTCGAACCTTTGCCTCCTAAGACACCTCATTCTCATAATACTCTTACTCCTTTGGAATCACCTCCCCATATCAACATTATGGCTCATAACCAAGTACCAACTTGGAGATCATAGGATGCCTTGAATTTAGTTGGTTAGGTACATGACTTACCTAAGCATCTTGAGCGCCTACTCCCAAAATTTGATCCTGACAAAGGATGCATCCTTGAGGACCACATTAAATTTTTTTACCTAGATCTCAAATTGATGGATGTTGAGCATGAGGATGTGGTATGTAGATTATTCCCTTATACCTTTGAAAACAAAGCATCCACGTGGTATTTTAGTCTCACACCTCGAACAATCACAAGCTGGGATGATTTTGAAAAGAGATGTCTGAGAAAATTTGGGGAAGAAAAAACCCCAACTACCTTAATAGAGGTTTAATGGATTTAAAAATGGACAAAAAAAATAAAATTAAAGACTTTAATTAACATTTACAACTATTTTGAGTAGGTTTCCTACTAATGCATAGATTGCTCATGATGTTAAAATGGAGTAGTATATCTCAACTCTTCATCCCTCTGTATCCATGCTTGTCAAAAGAGATGGGAAGGCTACCAAGACAAAGAATTTCGAGGAAGCTAAAAAGGTGGAACTTGAAATGTCAAGTATCATTAAAAATTCGGTTGAAGGTGAGCCTAAACCCTCATCATCTAAAAATCCTCTTGTTTTGACTAATCCATATGAAGATAACCCTGCATATCTTGGAAGTGTGGTTAAAATTGTCCAAAAATTATCAATGAAATAGTAGATCCAAAGAAGAACTCTAGGGAGGGGTCTTCCAGTAAGAAATATTTCCAACCCTTTTTTAAGAAGAAAGACAACACTCCAAATCCCTAAGGAACTGAGTCATCCACATTCAATTTGAATGATGTAGATATGGATCATTTCTACAAATATCATCAAGTGAATCATTTAGAAAAGACTTGTTCGTAGTGGATTAATTAACTGACATTGGTGTTCAATCAATTGTTAAACAAGAAACTACTTGACGACGAAGAAGAAAAGAGTTTGAACAACACAAAACAAATGAACCTGAACAAGACTCTAAAGAAAGCACCATGTTATTGTAGGTTTGGGAACCAAATTTGAAGGAATACATTGAAGAAAATGTTGATACATCTGAATTTCATAATGTGCAAAAATCCCCACGAAATTACACCCTAAGAATCAAAGGGATTTTAACTGACAATATTATTCCTTCTAAAGCTACTGCAAACATTAATAAAGGTAATTCCTTTGGCGTAGGCCAAACAAAAGCAAGCCCTTCTAAGAACAACTCAAATGATATTCAAACTTAGAAGGCAACTGGGATGCTTAGACTCATAATACTATTGTTTCATCTCTACCACAAAAAATGGTACCTCCTATGAGCAACAACGCTACAACCCATGCACCTGAAACTACTAACAATTCGAGGAGAAAATATGTTAACCAAGGTACAGAGTATAATGCCATCAAGGATTTTAAGAAAAGTAGGGCCAATATTTCACACTTTGAGTTGTGAAATATACTCCAACACAGGAAATTATTGATGGAGGCTTTTGGGATGACCACTGATTGATAATCAACAAAGCATAAAGGAATTAAGAATGTTGGTTAGGAGCAATACAAACAAATAAATGAGGCCAGTATTGGAGGTAAATCTAAATCCAAGACATCTGATTTTCTTTTGACATTTGAAATCTATAACTACAATGTGCACAATTGTTTGGTCGATTCTAGGGATTCTAATGTAATTCCTAACTCAGTGTGAAAAAATATTAATGGAAAACCAACCCCTTTCCCTTCCTGGATCATTCAACTCAAAATATTTAACGTGAAGATAATCGATGAATTGAAAAATGTGCTAATCAAATTGGCAGTAGATTCTAGGGTTTTCCAATTTATTTACATAGTAGTAGTAGACATCCATGAGGCGTATGGGCTATTGCTCAGTAGATATTGGTCTAGCAAGTTGCAAGGGTACTTTGGCATCGATTGGTATTACTTGTGGTTACGCTATAAAAACCAACTGAATCAAATTCGTGTAGACAAAGAGGATCATATGAAAATTATTGTCACAGAGTTGGAAGGACATACCGATAAATTTTACTTAGTCCATCCTTGGGAATTATTTTTTGGAAATGGACTTTGTTTGTTACCAGGCTGAAGAAACAATTCCTAGAATTGACTCCTTCAAATTTCGCTTATTGATGAAAATGATTGTAATATAGTAAGGTTAGAAAATATCTTAGATTCTAACATTGGTTTAGGTACTAATGTTTGGAATTTATACTTTGATGGATCTAAGACTCAAGAGGGTGTAGGGGATAGTTTTTTCCTTGTTGATCACCCGCAACGTAAAAATTACCTTTCCTTTAGATTAGAAATTGTGTGTACCAATAATATGACTGAGTATGAGGTCCTTTCCCAAGGCCTCATAAAAGTAATTGATCTTAAAGTAAAAAAAAATAATAGTTTTTGGTGACTCTGAAATTGTTGTCAAATAGATAAGGAACACTATACATTGCTGTCTCCACACTTGAAAGGTTACTAGGTACAGGTGTGGAAGTTAATTTCAAAATTTGAAGCTTTTAATATCAATGTTATACCTCATTCTATGAATGATGCATCTGATCTTTTAGCTAATATTGCTTCTCGCTTGGTTTCTTTGAATGGCAAAATTTCAATTGAACCTTTTTTTGGCTGTTTGTCCCAAATAATGTGACCCTTTAGAGAGAGTTTAATGATGATCAACAGATCATTGATTTCCTCACAAATGAGAATACATTCAAGGATTTTTCCATCGATTATGAACAACATGAGGGAAATTTGTGAAAATACATAGAAGATGGTGAATCTGTCAAAGGGAATTTTATGCTTAAGGGAGTCCTTAACCCGGAGAAGCTATTTGATTTGCAGGAGAAATTAAAAAGGATGGTTAATGTTAAAACAAATAGTTCTTCCATGCAGTATGATCTAGTGAACCTTGGTTCCCCAGAAGAGCCAAAGAATGTAAATTTGGGTGTTTGTTTCACTCTAAAAGAAAGAAAAATATTCATTCAATTATTTAAACAATAAACGGATGTCTTCACATGGACCTATGATGAATTGAAAACATGACACCCTAATAATTCAACATGTTATTTCTCATGAAGTCAGATGTCAAACCATTCCAACAGAAACTCAGAAAAGTGCACCCAACCCTAAAGCCACTAATTTAGAAAGAGTTAAAGAAGCTCTCGGATGCCAAGATTACTTTTAAGATTTGACATTATGAATGGGTAGCAAATCTAGTTCCTGTGTGAAAGAAGTCAAGGGAGATCATATTATGTATACAATTTAGAAATTTGAATAGAGCATCTAACAAGGATAACTACCCTATTTAACATATGGAGCATATTTTGCAACTCGTCTCTGGCTCTAAGATGTTTCCCCTGTTGAATGGGTTTTTTTGTTACAACCAGGTGTTAGAGGCTGATTAGTGATCGTTTAAATACCACTTTTAGGATGAAGTGGGGCATTTTTGCTTTCCAGAGTATGCCTTTTTCCCTTGGAAAAACTGGAGCCACCATTCAATGGGCCATGGATATAACATTCCGAGGAATAATTGGCCACAATGTTGTCATGTTCTAGATGATGTCACAATCTTCTCCAAGAAAAGATCTGACAACTTTTATCATCTGGAACAAAATTTTGAAAGATGTAGGAAGTATGGGATATATCAACCCGAAGAAAAGCATATTTGTTGTAAAAGAAGGGAATTTACTGAGACATGTCATATTAAAGAAGGGATATATGTGGATCTTGAATGCATACAAGTGATTTCAAATATACCCATTCCGAATACTAGAAAACCATGTAGTCGTTTCTAGGTAAAAGAAATTTTGGTCGTAGGTTTATATCTAATTTTTCTGAAATGGTTAAACCCATGCAACAACTGGTTAAGAAAGACACTGATTCCAAATAGACTACTAGAGAAAAGGATTTGTTCCAAAAAATTAAGGAAACAATTGTTGCTGCCCCATCTTTGAGAAGTCTGGATTTTGACAATGAAATCTTGGTGTATACATTCGCATCTAACCATTCTAGCAACATTGTACACTCAAAAGGGAGAACATGGGTATGAGCGTCCAATATCATTCATGAGAACTTGACTAGAAGGGTCCAAACTGAACTATCCATACATCGACAAGTAAGATTACATGGTTTTAAAAACAGTATAATAGTTCAGGTCCTATATCTTGAAGAACAAGACCAAATTCATCATGCCGCATCTAGTTGTCAAGTCACTCTTTGTTCAAAAAGAGATTGGGGAATGAATAGGAATATGAATTGGAATTTAAGTTATCCACTATTGTTGAAGGATATGTTGTAAGAAGTGGCTCCCCCCTTCGTCCATGCAGTGTTTCACATCATAAACGTGGAAACCCATGCCGTACGCCACTGAAACACATTTTTGTACAGACAGGTGCGTTTCCCGAGATGGGAATGCATTGCGTTTGTACGGAAACACGTTTCCAGTACGACTGCATCCATATGGTCACGTTTCCAAAAAAAAAGGCCGCCTAGCTTTAATTTTTTTCTTTCTTAAATCGATTTTTTAATTGGAAGTGGGCCTCTAGAAGAGTCTAGAAGCAAGGGGGAGGGTGAGGAAAAATATATAAATAGATGGCCATTTCATTCATTCCTCACACCAAATTTCGAAATTCATTTGAGGAGCAACAATTTGACTCTTTGAGAAAGGGAGATTTAAGAGGCAACATGGGTAATAAATTTATTTCTTTATCTAGCAAGAGGGTTTTCTTTTTTTTGTTAGAGCAGGTCCAACATTGTTTCAGTGTTTTTTTGGGGTCAGATACAACCATATTTTTTTGTTGATTTGTGGTTTTTTGGAGCAACTACATTGATCTTTGTTTTCTAATTTGTGGTCTTTTGGGGCAGCTTCAACTACAACAAACTTTTTGTGGTAAGTAGCATACTCTATTGAACTTATTTGCTAGTTTTTTTGTGTTTTTTTGGGGTTTATGCTGCCAATATCTATATTATTTATTGTATATTCATTTTTTAATTTATGTTGCAACAACAATGGCTTCCAACCAAGCTAATGTTCTGGTCCCTAAGGCCAACAAGAGGGATGAGTACTATCCTCTTTGGAGGCATGTTCATAAATTGTCCAAATGTAAAGGTGGCGATTCATGGGAGTGGCATTGTAATATTTGCAATGGCCACTATAAGGGTTCTTACCCAAGAGAGAGGGGGCATATTTTGCATGAAACAAGAAACAGTGTTGATTCTTTCCCCAAAAAAACTTACCTAGTTGAGGGAGGAAGTATCAAAGTGAGAAAGATGAGGCTGATAGAATTAAAAGAATACATGAACAAATTGCTAATGCTGCACCTCAATCTCCAAATAGTGAGCCAAGGATTGTGCATGAAGTAAGAAAGAGGAGGGAAACTCAACAACTAGTGGGGACACTCAAAAATCAAGCATCATCTCCTTTAATTCAAGAGAGAAAAATAGGTAAATGGTGAATGTTCAAGGGAGAGAAGAAGCTTAAACAAGAGTGGATAGGGCCATCTATGCATGTGGTATCCCTTTGAATGTGGTTCGCTCGCCTTACTGGCAAGATATGGTGAGGGAAATTAACGTAGCTCCTCAAGTGTTCCGAAGGGGCCCAATTATGAAAAAGTTCGAACTGATCTACTCAAGAAGGAAAAGGATCTCGTGGATGATTTTTTAGTACCAACTCGTTCTTCATGGAGTATATCTGGGGTTAGCCTTGTTTCAGATGGATGGATAGATACCAGGCGTAGGCCATTGATAAATTTCATTGCCACTTCACCAAAATGAGCAATGTTTATAAAGGTTGAAGATTGCTCAAGGGAGGTAGAAGATGCTCAATTTATTGTTGATATCTTAATCAAATCTATTGAGACAATAGGGCCTAGTAAGATGGTGCAATTTATCATAGATAATGCATTGGTTTACAAAGCTGTAGGTTTAATTATTGAGAGTAGGTATGATCAAATTTTCTGGACACCTTGCATTTTCCATAATCTAAATTTGATCTTAGAAGAGATTGACAATAAAGTTCCATGGATAAAGGAACTCACAATAGAAGCACATGAAATAATCAAATTTATCACCAACCATCACCAGTCTCAAGCAATATTTTGAGAATACTCCAAATTGGAGTTGTTGAAAGTTGCTAAGACAAGATATGCCTCCAACTTCTTAATGTTGCATCGTCTTGTTGAAGTTACACAACCTTTAGTTTCTATGGTGGTGAGCCAAATTTGGGCTGAGTGGATATAGGAAGATTCAGTGCTGGGAAATGTGGTGCGTAGATTGTGCCTTGATGAGGAATGGTGTAGCAAGATAGATTTCTTGCTCAAGTTCACAGGCCCTACATTTGAGCTTATTCGAAGTGCTGACATAGACCAAACTTTCTTGGGAGAGGTATATGATGGCATGAATACCATGGTTGACAAAACCATGGAAATAATTTCACAGGAGTGTCCTAAGCTTTTATTTGTTGATGCCAGTTTTGATAATTTAGTGTAGAAAATCATTGTTGACAGGTGCAACAATTTTAACACTCCATTGCACACTTTAGCACATGCCCTGAACTCAAAATTTTATGATGAAGAGCTCATTGCTCAAATAAATTGGAAGAGGAAGGCACCACATAAGGATAGAGAGGTGGCCAATGGAGTGAAAATAGCCCTTATGAGAATTTTTTCAGCTCATCTGCAGAGGGAGGTGAAGGAATAATTTACAAATTTTGTTGTAGGATTCGAAGATTATTCAGACATATCAGCTTTGGAAGAGAGAAGCACCAGCAATCTAGTTAGGTGGTGGATTTTTCATGGAGAAAATGGTGTACATTTGAAAATCCTTTCCATTCATATTCTTTCACAAGTGGCAATCTCTTCATCAGTAGAGAGGAACTGGAGAACCTATGGTTTTATTAATTCTGTGAAGCGCAATAGGTTAGGTTCACAGAAAACCAAGTATCTTGTTTATGTGCACTCCAAACTTTGCCTTGCATCTCATAGGGGACCATAATATAGAAATGAGCCTTCTAAAGAATGGGATGTGAATCCAGAATCCCTTGACTTGGACCTCTCTCTTGCTACCCTGAATATTGAGGAACCTAGAAGTGGAATTGGCCTTCATTCTTCCACTGCACATTCTACTGTTGAGCATGCTTCTTGTTCAATTTTTGATGAGGATGATGAAGATGGGCCTGATGACTATTAGTATTTAGTTTTAGTTTTACCCTTTAGCATTTAGTATTTACCAGCTTGAGCTCATGTTTTATTTCTATGTTGAGATTGTAGCCTCAATACAAAAAGGATGATTTTTGATATATATGTATTAGCCTGATTTATAAAGGATGTTTTTTCCATTTTGGATAATACTACTTGCATTATGTAATCAATTATGAGTAAAACTTGATGTTACATGTATGATTTCAATTATAGATCTATGATTCTAATTTATGTTTCACATTTGTTATTAAATTTTAAATGTCCTTGAGGTCATGTTTCCAACACATCCCCATTTCGGAAACTCGTCCCTGTTTCCTTGTTTTGTGCAACTTAGGTTAAAGATCAACTTTTATGCAAGTTACTTACTGAGAACCCTGTAGATAAAAATGATGGTTGGGAAAATGAAGTATCTTTCTGCACTCAAGACACCTAATATGTGTTTGCAGTAACAAATTCCTGGTATCATGATTTACAATAGTACTTATAGCACAATACTACTTCCAAACACTTGAATGCAATGTGAAGAAGATCTCTTTGAATCAAATCATCTCAGTATCAGATTGTCAATGGCATTCTTTTTCATAAATATCATGAAAGAGTTCTATTAAGGTGCCTTGAAAATAATGATGCAGAAAAGGTACTAACAAAATTGCATGATGGGCCTGCCAGAGGTCATTATGCCACTGACACCATAGTGCACAAACTCCTGAAGGTTGGTTATTATTGGCCTACCCTATTTAGATATTCTCATTCTTATGCAAGACATTGTGCCATTTTTCAGAAGAGTGTTAGGAGAGAAAAGAAGCGAACTATCCCGTTATAGATTATGGTCATTACTAAACCTTTTCAACAATAAGGGTTAGACATTATCGACGAAATCAACCCCAATTTCTCAAAACAACATCGATACATCCTAACAAATACAAATTACTTCATGAGATGGACAAAGGCCATACCCCTGTGTAAGATCAATGAGGAAGTCGTTGTCATTCGATTTCTGGAAGATCACGTCATTACCAGTTTTGGGGTTCCAATTTCCCTTGTTTTTGATAATGTTTCCTATTTATCATCATTAAAATTGAATGAGTTTGGTTTAGAGAAAGAAATTAAATTGCATTATTTTGCTAATTATTATCCGCAAGGGAATGGGTTAGTCAAATCTACAAATAAAAATTTGATTTGAATCCTAAAAAAACGGTAATTGAACATCAAAGGAATTGGCACAACGCCCTCCCGAACGCCATCTGGGATGATAAGGTCACCCCAAATAATGCATTAGGCACATCTCCATATTCTCTTGTGTATGGGAAAGAATCCATCTTGCCTCCAAACATATTTTTACCTTCTTTGCAACTATCCAAAGCTTATAGAGTTTTTTACTGTCCTATAATTCAAAACAAAATCAATACGTTGTTGAAACTTGGATATGAGATGGAGAAGGATAGGAAGAAGTTTGTTGCACATCAACAAATTGTCAAAAGGTGATTTGATTCAAGTCGTACTAGAAAGAAAGAATTTAAGATTGATGATTTGGTCCTGAAGTGGGACAAGCCACATGAGGATAAGGAAAGCATACAATGTTTTAACAATTATGGATCGATCCTTACTTGGTTACTAAGAATCCTATCCTTGGTACTTATAAGTTCCATACTTTGGAGGGAGAGACAAATCCTCTTCTTGTCAATGAGCAAGCTTTAAGAAAATATTTCACTTAACATGGTCAAGGAAGCCAATCGTTGTATATACATAAAAATTTCTCTTCCTTTTAGTTTGTACATACCTTTTGTTAAATTTTTGTCTCACAATCTTGTCGCCAACCATTGCTTTGTCCTATTGAATCCTGCTAAAGTTGACAATCAAAGTACTAATGGGAAATTTGTGATTTTTACCTTGTCAGATTTTGATTTCCAATTTAAATATAGATCAAAGATGGATATTATCTTTCACTTATGCATGGGAAACATTGAGGTAGCCTTGTGATTCACCTTTAGTGTTCGGTTTCAAAGTTACAATTTCGAGCACTATCATTGAAAGGATTTTACCCCATCTGTTGAAAACCAAAACAATTCATCTAAGGAATCTTTTCAAGTTATTGAGAATTATTTTCTATTGTTCTATCCATGTTGGAATACTTGTCAAACAAAGAATTGATATGAAATGAAACCTCGAAGAATTTTTGCAGTTATTCTCTGGTGAGCTCCACCCACTCCACACACTTAAATGGTTATATCCTATGATGATTTCAAGAGGAAAACCCATGGGACCTAAAAGCGTATTGCAAAACTGACTCTATACACTATCCCTTTCCTTTATGGGGCTTACTGAATCAAATCCACCATCCATCCCTTACAAAGTAGAAAAATATCAAAAGAGAATGATAAATTGCGTATATGCACAAAAATAAAATGGTGGAATGGGACGAGAGCATTCAGAAGTAAAATGGATTCAAGAGGCAACTTTGTTGAGGCTATGGACGCTTGTGAGTAACAGAGCTCTGTCTATAGTGTAGGAGACGAGGACTAAAGTTGGCTTCTTACCCTATGGTGTTATGCTTGGGTAAAGCATATAAGGATCTAATCTTGGTAAATGACCCTTATTTTCTAGCTCCCAAAGAATGGTTGTGAAATGTTATCCAAGGTTACCTAATATCAATGTCATCTTGACGATGTATAGGATTATTAAACACATGGATGCAGGAAGTTACTACACTCATCTCGACAACTTATCCTTATTACTTATATGTACTCAAATTTCATATTGCTAGCAGATGAATGATATTATGATTCTTGATCTAGAAGTGAATCTAATGTTATTTTTTGTGGGATCCATTCATCTAGTTAGAAACTGTCTAGGTCAAGAATACAAATGCTTGATTCTCAAACTAAGGGATTTTAGATTCTCCCAATCTGTCACCAATTGTTTTACTTACAACCATCTTCCCCCATTTACTCCTAGGGGAAATGGAGTCCCCTCATAATTTTGGTCATTACTTAAAATTCTAGCTTTCCTCTGAGAATTTGTGAAGCATTGATTTAGGGCTTTGGCTCACTAGTCATTTGTAGGGTGAAGGAATAAGTTAGAAGAAGTATGGACCTAAAGAAACGTAGATCCTTGAAGTTCCATGATAAAGCTTCTTGAAAAAAATTAATAAGGCAAAAGGAAGCGTAGAGGCTATCCCTCTAACCATGCTAACAAAGGGAAAAGAGAGCAGTGTTGACTAACAAATATGATGTCGATGTGTTGTTTCCCTAGTAGCAATATCTTTGACACATCGACACATTTTCCATAGAAGTCTTGACACGACGCCAAGAAAATGGGAAGAACGATAGTGCAACAGTTAAAAGGACGACACACAAATAGTGATTAGAATGCCGACAAAGTGGATCCGAGTTGTTGAGAATGTCACCAATACGACACAAGGTTATCGAATACCGTGCCAATGAAAATATCTCTGATATGCTATTGCATATAACTTTGAAACTGTGCCACTTTATGCCTAAACCACCAATGAAGATAAGGGAAAGTTGGCTATGTGTCACTGCCCTAATGGATAGATTTCTGACACGTCATATTCTAAGAAAATGAGTAGAGTGCCGAAAGAGAGGAGGGATGAAAAATGAAAACATTAAAGAAATGAGCACTGACACATCATTAAAATAACAGGAAATTTGTTGATGTCCACTGGTTGTAGCTTGGATGGTTGGGAGGAAAGATTGTTTCCCTCCCCATCTAGATTCAATTCTTGTAAGTGACATGATGATCTTGTTGAGCCCTATTGTAATGATTGTATTTCAAGCTTTCCTTGATTCCTTCGGAACAACAGGAAGGTGATTTTTTTTTCTAAAAAACAAACCAGGAAATCTATTGATGATCAGAGCACTAGCAAGCAATAAGACAAAGTGATGGGGCGTTGGTTCGACCTCAGCCAACTCAACCCTCAACCTTCTAGGATTTGGTGTGATTCACTCGAATCAGTCCCTGACTCGGCCAGAAACCAGCCTAGTCCTTCTGCCACGTAGACCTGACCTTCAAAACAGGTTCTCCGCAACCTTCTGGGGTTTCCACCCTTCGAAAATGGCTTCCCAAAATTTCTTTCGGGATTACCCTTTTTCCACAGCTTTGCGGGTTTCAGGTTTAGGGTGTGCTTCTTGCATCCTCCGGAAAACATTTCTGCAACTTCTTCCTGAATGCTTCTTTCTGCAATATCTTTCCCGCCACTTGCGGGTTTCGGGGTGTTCACTGACTTACTCGAAAAGTCCTCCTGAAAATTCCTTCCCGGACTGTCGTTTCCACAACGCCTCACCGTTAACCATTGCGCTACTTCTCTTTTGAGGGAACTGTCTCCACCTTCGATCTTTTCGGGTGTAATCTCAACCGTTGATCTGAAGTCAAGGTGGTATCCTTCACTCTGGCTTGCGGGAATGATAGTTTCCGTACAGCTTCGCTTCGAGCGATCTTTCCCCATCGTCGATCTCTTGTTCGACTTCAATCTGAGCCGTTTCTTCACGAATCCTTGATTGATTGATCATGGAACAATCAATACCGCTTCGATCCTCGTCTAAATGCTTGGGAAAATCAAACACAAACAAGAATCCTACTTAACAATTCACGGGTGATTAGTTTTGCAAACACATTGGGGTTCTTTCCTGCATACATAAATCAAATGAACGCGACATAGAGATTATTTTCTCACAGAAATCAAGTCCACGATGCACACAACTCAACCTGACCGAAATTCAAAGCATTCTTGATTCAATTACATAGAAATATATATACAACACACCGTTCTTATATCTTTACTTACATACATATATCAATTGTATTCCTGATAGATAGACCCCAAAAATACAGAGCTGACCAACCAACCTTGCGTCACTAAAAAACTCCTCAACTAATCAACCCCTCGCTCATTCTATTCTGCCCTACTTATGCACTCGACTATCTAACATAATTTCGAGTCACTCAAACAACCTAACAACTTAACAGACTCCACAATGGTGGGTTTGCATCAACACTTAGCCGACTTCCTAAAATGGCCTGATCTCCACGCAGGGAGTATCATTTCACCGCTAATCCTATCATACCAAAAATAGACAACGCATCAATTTACAACATGCGTGAATTCAAAGGATAACAGAAAACAGGTCATCACGAAACAACTCAGACTGTCCACATTAGAATAGTTCATCCTTGCTAGTCACAACATGTGGCCATGTAGTCACATTGCTGACTCAACATCGATGCTCCTGCATCACAAAACAATGCAAAAATTCTGGGTATGATGTTGATACATCGCGTAGGGTCATAAATGTAAGTCACTGGCACCACAAGTGTCAAGAAAAGAATATGGAAGGGAGGCTGAAAATTGATTATTTGGAGGCTAAAAATTGATTATTTGGAATTCTTGAGACAAGCATGGGTTAAAGATAAAAGGTTCTAATCAAGAGATGATGGGATATATCAGACCTAGTACCGTAATCTCCTCTATTGGATCCTCGCAGTTCTTGCGTGCAAATTATATGGAGAACAAGATGCATCTCAATTCCGAGAAGGGTGATTTCCTCTATTATACCACATCACTCTACTATGCACACCATTTAACTGGGATACCATTATGTAATCAAATATAAAAAATGTAGTTATGAATGTAAAGATGAGCACGGCTGGGAAACCATCTAGATTGCACATGTCATCTTTTTTGCTAGATGTACTATGTGCAACAAATAGTTTTTCTGGTATGGGATGGAGGCGGGTTCCGTCAAAACCTCCAGTGCATGTATACTTCCAAGTGTTGCCAAGTGTTGTGGAATCATAAATCTGTGAGTTATTACAAGTAAATATGGGAAGATTTTATTATTCCCTTGTGCATCCTCATACACAAGCAATCAACCAAGTGTATGTCCATGTGTATGTCATATAAAGCTATTGAAGAAGTGACGAAATTAGGAGACTAGTTTCTAATAGAAGAAGGAACTTATCTACGTATATTTGGGGGCTCACAAGCACCATACATCTTGCCTAAGTTGTCATTGATTAGATGGTATTGAAGGAAATCGCCAAAAAACCTTTATCAACAAGATTGGAGTTGTATTAGATAAGGCCAATAAAGCTTCATGGCCACCTTTGCCTCTAATTATAGGAGCATATAGGATGACTCGAACTAAATATGCATATGAAATGATAAAATACTTGAACTCCTTCCATTTTGGTGAAGAAATTTACAGATGAAATGATAACAAAAGGAAAGTGTTGAATCATTTCTCGTATGTAGGATATAAATGGCCTTGTACATATGATTTTTTCACATAAGAGGAGGTCTTTAGGTGGGTCAAGGCTCTTGAGGATTCGCGAAAGGGGAAAAAAAGGGAAAATGCACTATTCATGGAAGTTTGCTATTGAGGAATCAAGGAAAGGAAAACAAGTAGAAGAAGAGTCCAAAAGGGAATAGGCTTAGAAAATTGAAGAATACCAAAAGAAAAGGGTCGAAGAGCAAAGTAAAACCAAATATCTATAGAGAAAATAAGCCAAAACTTAGAAAATGAGCAAGAATAGGCTTAAAAGAGGAAAGAGGAGGAAGAAAAACAATAAGAGGAAGCAAGGCAAGTAGAAGCTCAAAATAATAAGGAAGAAGAGGAGGGACAAGAAGAAGAAGTTGAAGCTCAAACTAGTGGTGTACAAGATATGGAGACAAAAGCAACTGGTACAAGTGTAGAAACTATGCTCACTGGTGGAAAATTCTCACTGAAAGAATTAGGATTGGGCCTATACACTCCCTTGAAGGAAGAATTTGTAGCTCAACTTAGTTCTATGGTCTTCAATCGACAGAAGAAGCAAATTGTTAAGAGAACCCACAAAAATTAAAAATTGTCATCCTAGCAAGAGATGGAGGTGACGATCGAAACACTTGTGTTTACAGGCATTGACCAAGTACCTACCTTTGTGACCTCATCTAATGTCTCAAGTGCGATGGCCATTGAATTCAATGTACAAACACTTAGTGTTGATTTGGCCAAAGCACTAAAGAAAATCCTCCTTCTAAAAGATGAGATCTTGGAAGCACGAGGAGGAGTAGTGACCCTCCGTCATGAATTTGATTATTGAAAGCAAAGAAAGAGGTGCCTGTGGTAGAAGCAAAAATCCTGAATAAGGAGAAACAAAGCTTGAGAGAATTCCAGACATGTGTTGCTTCCCTACAACAAGACTTGTTTGATTTACAAAACCAAGTGTTAGAGAAGGTATAAGAATTGCAGAACATAGCAGGAAGATTAAGAGATGTGGTACGAAAAATCGTGAAGCATGACAATTTAGTTGACAATGTCAAATTAAACCTAGATTTTCTAGTAGCATGGAAACAACAAAAAACATAAACGTATTGGAATCTCCTTAGGAGAACCCAACGAGAAATTTAGCGAGGCTATGCTGTCATTACTAGTTGAAAGAAAGTGGGTTCATCCTTGCAGAGGGAAGTTACCATGTCATTGAGCAAGTGCGAATGTTTGTACTAGGGGGATGTGAAGGTAATGGAGAGGTTCCAACTTCCATCACTAGGCACAATTAGCGACCCCATGCCAAGGGAACCTAAGGTAGTTGAATTGGACAATATCATAAATAAATAGCATATGATTATTAGAAATATTGCACATTTCACCTCGCTAGCACTATGGGATCATATTTTAGTCCCTATGCGATAAGTGCATGTGATGACCTGGTGCAACACATTGCTCACCAGAGGGTTAGCCATAGTCAATGAATAAGTTCAAGGGCACGAATCTTCATTGGACCTCCTGAGACCTCATCGCCTTTGAACTATGGGATACCTTTATGAAGTCAAAAGGAGTTTTTTTTCTGATAAAAGGATGATGTAATATATTGAGTTTTAGTTCTCATTTTGTATTTATTTTTGAGTAAAAATTATAAAAGTAAAATTACAAACAAGAAGCCCAAGAGTTATAAGTGATTGAAGAGAAGTCAAGAATCTCTTGGCAGTTACCTTTTCGTATATTCTATAAAAATAAGGGGAGGATAAAGTGTAAGGGGTTTTTGCTTGCACATTTTTTTAAAGAACTATTTCTTACTTTATGAGAAGGGGAAGCCAATGAATAGTTCTTTTTGCATATGAATACTCTGCCATGTTGGTGAATGCCATTGAATTGTTTCATACTTTTATCATATGCAGATATAGAGTAAGATGTTCTAGAATTATAAATGGACTATTCTAAACAAATTTCTTTCCTACTTTTATGTTATTCTTTTCATAATTCGCTCTCCATGAGTAGTGAAGTCTGAATGTTGTAAATTGTTGGATTGTTATTTTATTTATGTTATAATATTCCTATCAATTATTTATTTATTTCTCTAAAACAATTGTTTGAATGTGGATATCAGATTTTTAGTTGTTATTTCACTGTTCACGTTCTTTAAATTTTGCTACTAGGTAGGATAGGATATAGTAGTAGTAATTTTCATTTAGGGTAAATCATCGTGCATTTCATTTCTTAATACTAAAAATCCTAAATGGTGTATTGGGATGCAACCGCTAAAACCCATACCCGTAACAGTATCCAAGACAGAATCTAGATAGGTTCCCTACTCCAAACAATTTAAGGTCTAATTAAGAATTTCTACCGAGGAGAACCCATCGTTGTTGATGCAAGGACATTTCCGAGCATCAACCAGTTCTTCATGTATCCCCTTGTGCCTTTCTTCTTTAGTAAGAGATATATCTTGCAACATGACTTTTTTTTCTTGTACGTAATCTACATAAACTTCTTTTTCACATTAATATTAATTGTACCAATTGATTCCATCCAAATATATTCGAGAATAATATCACAACATCCATATCTATAGCATGGAAATCATAATGTGAAACATATACATTTATTCATAATCACCTTCAAGTTCAAATCTTTAAAAATTGGAACATTCTCACCCTCAACCCATGTGATCTAGATATCCTTTGCTAGGACTTGTAATCTTTTAGTCAAGATAACATTGACGAAATTATTCGTTCTACTAATATTTATAGAAGCAATGAACTTCTTTTGTTGACTACGTCCATGAACCTATACTAGGAAGCTTTCATATGAAAATAAACCCCTAGTTCTCTTTGTATTATTCTTAGTGCCATGATACTATCTGTCTAAGAATATATTTTCATATTCTTTGTTGGATATTTCCATCATCTTTTAATGTCAAATGATTGCCACCATATGGTACTATCTTCTCTTAAATTCCATACTATCTTCGCATTAATTCCATCTTATAACATATCTCCAACGCTTTCTCCATACCCACTTCATTTTTTCTATACATTCTTCAATAATAGGACCATCATATTTTCTTGTAAAATACATCTTACTTGTTATATCCCCAAAAAAAACTAAGGTTTTGAAGAAATAACTTAATTTTCAATGGAGCTCCTTTATGTTGCTAGAGTTTTGAGGTGGGAAATTTGAAATGATCACAACTCAAACAATATTTCTTGGAACATCTATTGTAACCACAATTATGAAATTCCATAATCATTTTGCATCTATTGGCACAGGTTTGAAGGAAAATGGGTACAGTCTCTATCATTACATTTATCCCATACTAACTACCATAGTGGGATTTATTTTATTATAACAAACATGGTGTACCTATTCCACCTTACATTGAATGACCTCCACTATTATTACTCTAATGTGCCATTCCCTCCCTCCCTCTGTGACAATCATTATACCCCTAGGGAGGATCCCAACACTCCACCCTTGTGAGAAATGCATTTACTTGAATGCTTATAGGGAGGTGGTACAACCATATACTAGGGTCCCACATATGAGTATCAACCTCAGTGCTAAAGTAGGATAGGGAACATAGTTCACATGTATACGTGTTAGCCACCATGTTGGAGTAGTCCAAGAAGATCCACTATAAATATAGGTACCATGTACAAATGTTGACCACCATGCTAAAGTAGTCAGTGTCTCATGTGCAAGTAATCACTACACTAAAGAAGTAATCCAAGGGATTCATCCATAAACATGTATCCCATGTTTTGACACTCAAGATGTTACCCAAATGATGATTTCTGAGCTACATGAATGGCTAAGTAGTGTGCTCCAAATTCCCACCAATGTCATGTGGATTTAAATAAATAAAATCCTCAAAAATACCATCCACATAGTTGGAAAGGGTCAAGGCTCGATCTATAAGGAAAATACCACTATAGAATACAAAAGCTAGATACGATAGTCATAATGGGATCCTGATATGCCTTAATGATGTTCTTTGCATAAGGTGGAGTAGAGTCATTAAACAAAATGTGAAAGTAGTTTTCTTCATAGAATTGATAACTATCCATGTACTAGTCATCATAAACATCCTCTAAATTATACTAGGAATATATGTCTCTTTGTATAGTCCTCATCAAGATGTATCCAAATTTCCAACCTTTGGATTGCTTCATACTAGGATTCATGTATTTTTTGCACCTTGTCACCTAGTAGTTAGAGTCGCTCTATATGAACTACTTTAAGTTGTAAAAATTCTTTTACTTTGAATAACCATTGTTGGATATGCTATTCATATTCCTTAGAAAGTTCAAGAAAACTTATAGAAGGGGATTATTCCAAATAATTTTCATCTTCCACATAATTTTCATAGAATCCTATATGTTCCTCGATGGTGGAATCTAATATATCAATGTGAAATGCCATAATCTAACTTAAATACGAGAGATAGGGTTTGGGGGTAGAAATTGGCAAGGGATGTAGTCCCACTAGATATTGATCAAAAGCATAAATATAATATATCAAATAAAAGCCCCAAAAATCCTTTATCCAAATATATTGGTCTAGTTCCAATTTTGTTAAGTTTATACTAATTTGACTAGCAAGATCACTGAAAGAAACACAATCACAAGATATACAAATATTTACCGTAGGAAACCCTCATGGGGTAGAAAACCCAGCAAACCTTTGCTCAATAAGATGATCAACCAAATACAAGATGTAGTCCAAGACTAGAGCTCCTTCTCTACCTCCTATGCAGACCTCTCTCTCACTTGTGCGCTACTTTCCGAGTGATGGATGAGTGATATAAGTGAGGGGCATCCTCCTCTATTTATACTTGTTTCTCGACTGACTTTTTTACCCTATGGGGATGACCTCTCCTAAGAGGGTCTAATAACCCCTAATAAATTAACACAGGGCCGACCCCCACATGGGAGATATAATAACCCTAGTTACCACAATCCATCGAAGGAATAAACATCTATGGATATACAATAGGGTCACCTCGGAGGGATGTAACATCTCCAGAATAATAAAGTACAAATATAATATTCTTGGAAGTTACAATATTTCAACACTCCCCCTTAACGAGAAGGATATTATAACAACATCTGCAGGAGAAAGGAGTCATCAACTACATGGTACATGATACATCTATAAATCATTGGAAGCTTTCTCAACATCATCAGTAACTCAACCAGTTACTGAAACATCTTCAAGATCTTCAATACTGGAATATCAACATCTTCAGTACTGAGTCTTCATCTTCTGCAACACTTGAACAGCTACAGTAACATCATCATCTGGATCACTCGATCAATCGATCATAGCATCAACTGGATCCTCTCGATATACAGCATCTGGATCATCTCGATCAACAGCCTCATCATCTGGATTTGCTGATCATCATCATAACAACATCAACAACATCACATGATCAACTGGAGCCTTTGATCAACATCATCATCATCATCATCATCAGCATCATCATCTAGACCATCATGATCAACAACATCGTCATCTAGATCATCACGATCAACAACATCGTCATCTAGATCATCACGATCAGCAGCATCGTCATCTAGATCATCATAATCAATAGCACACGATCCAATTCCAGGCTGATCAATCCTGCTCACTTTAAGACATCTCTCATGTCTATGGACGATACAATCCAGATCCAATTCCCAGGACGATCAATCCTGATCCTTTTAAGGCAAATCCATGTCTAAGGATGATGCAGTCATTGATCCATTTAAGACAAATCCATGTCTAGGGACGATGTAGTCCTTGATCCATTTAAGATAAATCCATGTCTAGGGATGATGCAGTACTTGATCCATTTAAGACAAATCCATGTCTAGGGACGATATAGTCCTTAATCCATTTAAGACAAATCCATGTCTAGGGACGATGTAGTCCTGACCACAGTGCCAATCCTTTTTCATACTGGATGTGACCTAGATCAGATCTAGGATTTATCATGTACATTTTGAACTAAATGCTCAGGGACGATGCAGTCCTATCATCAATTTTTTGCAGACAGATGTCTATGGATCACTTCAGGGGACCGAAGTCCAGGGATGATGCAATCCCTTTTGTCCACTAGGGACTTCTTTCTCGAAGACAGATGTCTACGGATCAATTTAGGGGATCGAAGTCCAGGGATGATGCAATCCCTCTTGTCCACTAGGGACTTCTTTCTTCAAGACAGATGTCTATGGATCAATTCAGGGGACCGAAGTCTAGGGATGATGCAATCCCTCTCGTCCACTAGGGACTTATTTCTCTAAGACAGATGTCTACGGATCAATTCAGGGGACCGAAGTCCAGGGATGATGCAATCCCTTTCATCCACTAGGGACTTCTTTCTCGAAGACAGATGTCTATGGATCAATTTAGGGGACCGAAGTCCAGGGATGATGCAATCCCTCTCATCAACTTAGACCCAGTCTAAGGACCATTCATCGACCTCACTGTCGATATCACCAATCCAGGTATCCACATCATAGACCTCATTGTCGATATCACCAATCCAGGTATCCACATCATCGACCTCACTGTCGATGTCACTAATCCAGGTATCTACATTAACGACCTCACTGTCGATATCACCAATCCAGGTATCCACATCATCGACCTCACCTTCGATGTCACCAATCCAGGTATCCACATCATCGACCTCACTGTCGATGTCACCAATCCAAGTATCCACATCATCAACCTTACCGTCAATGCAGCCAATCTCATATCAGTGACCACATCACTCCCCCTTCCGAGGAGGGTCCTTCTGAACTACACCAAGCTTGTCTCAGAAATACTCAAACTTTACTTGAGACAGAGGTTTGGTCAATATGTCAGTAACTTATTCGTCAGTTCTTACATACTTGAGCTTGATATCTCCTTTCTGCACCATATTCCGTATGTAGAAATATCGGATCTCTATGTGTTTTGACTTCTCATGGAATACTGGATTCTCTATCATCTTGATACAACTCTGGTTGTCACATAGGATCACAGTGGGGTCCATATCTAAGTCAAACAATCCTGATAACAACTTCCGAAGCCATACCACTTCACAGCTAGCAGAGCAAGCAGCAATATATTCTGCTTCAGCTGTGCTGAGAGTGACACTAGATTGCTTCCTGCTAAACAACGAGATCATAGCAGATCCCAGACCATAACATCTTCCCGATGTACTCTTCCTGTCTAATATACTTCCTGCCCAATCAACATCTGTATAACCATGCAGTCTAAAGTCATGATCTCCAATAGACCATAGACCAAAATCTATCGTACCTTTTAGATACCTCATCACATGCTTTGCAGCTATCAAGTGAACTCGTCTAGGTTCCACTAGATATTGACTCAAGGTATTCACGACAAAGCATATATTTGGTTTGGTATTTGTCAAATACATCAGTGACCCAATAATCTGTCTGTATAGAGTCATATCCACCAACTCTGATGAGTCATCAGCTAATAGTTTTAGGTTGGAGTCCATGGGAGTGGCCATGGCTTTGCATTCCAACATATCGAATCTCTTCAAGATTCCCACAACATACTTACCTTGGTTGAGAAAGATTCCATCTGGTCCTTGCCACACTTCAAGACCTAGGAAGTAGTGCATTAAACCGAGATCTTTCATCTCAAACTCTGACGAGAGCTTCTTCTTACACTCGATAATCTGTTTCTCATTTCCAGTCAGAAATAGATCATCCACATATAGCAACAATATGATAGGTTCATCATCCATAACTTTGAGATAAAGGTTAGGATCAACTTTACTCTTGGTAAAGCCCAAGCTAGTCAAGAAACTGTCAATTCTACCATACCAAGCTCTAGGAGCTTGCTTCAGTCCATACAAGGCCTTCTTTAGTTTGCACACATGGGTTCTTCCATCTTCCACCTCAAATCCTTGTGGTTTTTCTATGTACACTTCCTCCTCAATCACACCATTCAGGAAGGCTGTCTTCACATCCATCTGGTGTAATTCCCATTTCATCATGGATGCAAGTACCATGATGGTTCTAATGGAAGTGTACCTTGCAACTAGTGCAAATGTTTCTTCATAGTCAATTCCCACTTTCTGAGAGAATCCTCTAGCCACAAACCTTGCCTTATACTTTTCAATGCTGCCATCCGCAGCATGCTTTATCTTGTATATCCATTTGGAGGATACCACACTCTTGTCCTTTGGCTTCAGAACTATATCCCAAACATCATTCTTCATTATTGATTGGTACTCCTCAGTCATTACTTCTACCCACTCTTTCTTATGGGATGCTTCTTCATAACTAGTGGTTTTTGATCTACAAGATCACACATCAGGGCCACATAATTGGAAAATGTCTTTGGTTTCTTACTCACCTTAGTGGAGCCTTCAGGTGCTCCATATTTTTCAGCTCCTAGTATAATGTCTCTTTCCCAAGCTGGCTTTCTCTTCCGTGAAATTTCTATGATAGGGGGTTCTTGTGGTTCCATCATGTCATGGTCTTCATGAGTTGTCTCTTCAGGGGTGGCTGCAGCTTCTGTGATTTTGGAAGGTCCCTCTTCCTCATATACTTCTTCATGTTGGCACTTCCTGGATCTCTTGAGAGCTGCTTCTTCATCAAATGTCACATCCCTACTTATTTCCATATGATGGAATCCTGGGGTGTATATTCTAAATGCTTTGGATGCTTCACAATATCCAACAAATATTCCTTTTTTCCCAGAAGGATCTAGCTTGGTCCTCTTTTCTTTTGGAATGTGAATGTATACTGGGCATCCAAATATCTTGAGGTGACTTACCTTAGGCTTCTTCCCTGTGAACACTTCTTCTGGGGTCTTGAAATCAAGAGCACTATGAGATAGTCTATTCTACACATAAACTGTTGTCCTGGATGCTTCAGCCCATAGATACATAGGTAGGTCTTGATCATGTATCATTGTTTTTACTGCTTCCATAATAGTTCTATTCTTTCTTTCCACAACACCATTCTGTTGGGGATTGTAGGGAGTGGTTATTTCCCTCTTGATTCCAGCTTCCTTACAAAAGACTTCAAAATATTTTGAAGTATATTCTCCACCATTATCTGTCCTGAGTATCTTAATATTCTTTTCTGAATGGTTTTCTATCAAGGCTTTGAATTCCTTGAACTTTCCAAAAACTTCATCTTTTCCCTTCAGAAAATATATCCAAGTCTTTCTTGAGTAGTCATCAATGAAAGTAAGGTAGTATTCATATCCACTTAAGGATGTGGATGGCATTGGTCCACATACATCTGAATGAATCAATTCCAATGTACTCTTAGTCTTTGTATCACTCTTTGGAAATGGGTTCTTGGCATTCTTTCCTTTTGCACACCCTTTGCAAGTGCCATCATGATCAATCTTTAAGTCTGGTAATCCTATGACTACTTTGCTTACATGAGGTAGTGCTTTATAGTTAATGTGAGCAAGCCTTCTATGCCATAGCTCACTTGGGCTATTGGTTTCATGAACAAGGGCAGCTTATGGATGGCCCTTGATTTTCTATAGACCTCCTTCCTCTTCACCAATAACAATTGAATCCTCAATTGATTTTCCTTTGGGCCACATTAGTACTTGCCCATCTATGAATGAAACCCTATAGCCTTTCTTATCCAAAACATAGATAGAGAGTAAGTTCTTCTTCAAACCTGGTACATATAATATTTCCTTCATCTTAAATGGGGTTCCAGAATCAAGCTTGTAGCTTGCTTCACCAATTCCCTTGATGGGATATTGATAGTCATCTCCTAGAGATACCTTCTGTGGAGAGGTCTTCTCTTCAAGTCTTGAGAGAGTCTTCTTTTGTCCTATCATGTGCTTTGAAGCACCACTATAAATGAGCCATGTATCTTCTCCAGGTGTTACAGACCCAGAGAGTGCAGAGACCATTTAGAGCAGTCATTACAAGTTCATCTTTATCAAGGGTATCTCCAATGGCATCTAGTTGTTCCTTGATTTGAGAAACCCTTGAGAAGTAGTCTTGAATAGATTCTCCTTTATTCATCTTGGTACTCTTCAACTGAGATATTAGGTTCATCTTCCTGTTGATGTTCCTCCCTTCATACATTCTTCCTAGGGCATCATACATTTCCTTTGGGGTTTCCTTGTATGCCACTTGCGGAATCAAGTGGTCCTTGATAGAATCAGCAATGATTCTCTTTGCCCTAATTAGGTCCTTCCTATACTTCTCTTTGGCTTCATATTCTTCAGGTTCTACAACTTCATCCTTGATATATTGGGCAAGATCATTCTCTTCAAGAATGAGACCAATTCTATATTTCCATGCCCGGAAATTCTCTATACCTTCTAGCTTGTTCTCAAGCTTAGTGCTTGGGGCCATCTTGCCCAGGGGATTACCAAAAATTGAAAATTCCAAAAATGAAAAAATGACCTTACCAGGAGATTGGATTGACTGAGGTGAGGTGCCTAATGTACTTAATTTCTGGAAACTTCAATTTTTCAGCCCCAAACTTGACCAACGAACTTTGGACCTGCTGTAGAAATTTGGTTCTGGTTTTCTGCTTTTTCGCACTTTTTGTCAAACTAGGGTTTGACTTTCCTGGAGTTCTACCCAACCAAAAAGTTTGATCTAGGGCTCAAAAGTTCGATTTTGAGGAGGGCTATCCAACCATGTAATCAGAATCCAAAAATTCCAACATTGACAGAAACCCTAATTTTCACTAGAGGAAGAGAGAGAGAGATTTTCACCTTGTGAAAGATGTCCTATTCAGGATAGCTCTGATACCATGTTAAGTTTATACTAATTTGACTAGCAAGATCACTGAAAGAAACACAATCTCAAGATAGACAAAGATTTACCCTGGGAAACCCTCATGGGGTAGAAAACCCAGCAAAGCTTTCCTCAATAAGATGATCAACCAAATACAAGATGTAGTCCAAGACTAGAGCTCCTTCTCTACCTCCTATGCAGACCTCTCTCTCACTTGTGCGCTACTTTCCGAGTGATGGATGAGTGAGATAAGTGAGGAGCATCCTCCTCTATTTATACTTGTTTCCCAACTGACTTTTTTAACCTATGGGGTCGACCTCTCCTAAGAGGGTCTAATAACCCCTAATAAATTAACTTAGGTCCGAACCCCACATGGGAGATCTAATAACCCTAGTTACCACAATCCATCAGAGGAATAAACATCTTCAGATATACAATAGGGTCACCTCGGAGGGATCTAACATCTTCGGAATAATAAAGTACAAATATAATATTCTTGGAAGTTACAATATTTGAACAAATTTTACCCCCCTATCAAAATATATTTTCTCTACAATCCACAGGGTCGTCACAAGAAGACCCTAAATAAAGTGATTTTAAATCAACAATATATTCACTTTCCGAACTCCAATTTAGAGGATATTTTTTTAACTTGAGAGTTTTTATGAGAGGAACTCAGGTATACAAGTGGTTTCTTCAAATTATGCCCATAAATATATAGGAATCAATTTGAGTGTCACGGTTCTCTTTTTGCATTTGGAAACTTGCAAAATAGAAAAAACAAACTCTCTCTTTTGGGCCAAAAAAAGAGATTTGATACCAATTGTTATAATCCTTAACCCATGAAATTGAATCACAAAAGATATCTCATAAATTCTCCACACTTTATTAATATCAACACTTTTAAGGTAAGGAAACACTTTACAATTGATCATGTTATGGAAGGAATCCACTCATGTTCCCTTGTCTCTTAAGGTTTGGAAAAATTTTGTGTCTTTTGTGAGTACAATTATTTTTGTGTCTTTTATTTTGCAAGGAAAACTTTGTTGGAAAAGTGAATGGATGCTTCTCCTTGTTCATGGATTGTAATCGTATTAAACCCGTTGACATAGTTGACGTATAATAGTATAGTTACCTCAAGGAAATTTGAATTGAACACTTTCCAGCATAGAACTAACCAAATACCTGAACAACATTGGCAACAACGGGTTAAATTAACCTCTTGAAGTGAATTTTGTATCTTTTCATTATATAAACATAAATAATAACTTAAACTTTTTTTTATTACAATACATATTTTTCTATAATTTTATATTTTGTTTCTTTAAATATCATAATAGTTATATTTGCTACTTACAATGTAATAATTCTTGTAATCTTCTTAGAATATGAAGAGGCATATAAAATGCAACGAACTTCATGGTTAGTAAACAAACAAGGATTTTATATTTTCATTCTTAGAATGTGAAGATGCATATAAAATGCAACGAACTTCATGGTTAGTAAACAAACAAGGATATTATATTTTCATTACATTAGTTGTTTCACAAGCAACACTGGATTTATAATAAGCAACATTAGTTCATTAGTTCTGGAGAATGAGTTGATTGCTCTTCAACCCAGCAGTTTCGAAACCATTCAACAATTCTTTTCCAAATTCAAATATTTGGTCATGTATTGCAAGCAGTGTGGCATTGAGAAGAAGGATGAGCAGTTGGTGCTATCCATTCTAAGCAAGCTTGGTCAGGAGTTCTTCACTTTTGTTTCTACATCCATTTAGGGATATTGTCAATCCCCAACTGAAAATTTCCCTCTCTAGATGCATTCACCGAAGCTCTCATCCAAGAATAAGACAAACTGATTCAGATGGGTGTTGTGCAAGCCTCCAAAAATCAGGCTCTTATGGATGGGGAGTCAAAAAGTGCGAATGCAAAAGGGAAGCAAAAGGGCAAAGAGAAGAATCAATTTGAACCCAAGCAAAATGCCAAGTCTAATCCATCGGAAGGAGCCTCTAGATCCAAGAAGGATAAGCAAAATGGATTTGAGAAATCCAAGTGTTCCTATTGCAAGAAAGGAAACCATCCAGAGAGTTCATGCATGAAGAAGAAGATAGATCAGGTGACCAAAATTCTTGAACATCACAACATTTCCCTCCCAAAAGGCGCAAGAGAGACTGAA